>JAJMIZ010000018.1:0-191091 GCA_030568845.1 Millerago galiae | reverse complement strand
CTAAATTAATTGTCTTCCCAAGAAAAGGTAAAGCTGAAGCTGAACAAGTCTTATCAACTTCTGCTTCTTTCCCAATTTCTCAACCAGCTGTTGAATCTCAACCAAGAGCCGTTGTTGTTCCAGAACAGACTGCTTTCAGAACTTTAAGATTAGCTAGATCAGAAAAGAAATACTTTGGTATTAGAGAAAAAAGAGCTAGAGAAGCTGCTGAAGCTGAAGCTGAAAAGAAAAAATAGATTGATTAATTAGAATGAAAAAGAATTTTTATATTAGAATACAAAAACAGCATTTAATATTTATTTCAATTTGTTAATTCTTTATTATGGTTTTTAATGTTTTTGGGTTTATTTTTGATAATAGTTATCTAGATAACTTGTATAATATCACGTTTTGTTTTGGGTTTATGTTAATATTTGTAGACTAATAATAACTTAGATATTTACAATTACTTTACAATCTTATCAGAATTTAAACAATGTGTATAATATTAAGCTTTTTAATCGAATAAACCGAAACCCATGTCATCATCAGATTCTTCTTTTTCTGATTCAACTTTTTCTTCAGCAGCAGCTTCAGATGAACCAGAAGCAGCAGCTGGAGCAGCAGAAGCTAAACCAGCAGAAACGGTGGTGAAACCAGCTAAGATTTCTTTTAAATCTTTACCTTCTAAAGCAGTAGCGAAAACATCAGCCCAAACCTGTAATTCTTGTTAGTATTTAATCAGAGAATTTGAAAAGTAATATTGAAATAAATGCACTTAATTCATTGAAATAAACCATTCAGTTAGTTCTATTATGGTTTTATTATATTTAATCCATCCTTTTCATCTATATCTATTCTGTTCTAGACCATTATACTATTTTATTTAAGATCTATCCACATTCTGTAAATAACATAAATAGTCATTATTCAATCAATAATCCAATCAATTTCTTCAAAATAAATTTCTACGGTATCCATATTTCTTCCATTATTACTTTAATTTGTGATCTTTATCAATTATTTCAATATTACTCTTCATTTATTTATTTCAACATACTTGGTCAACTTTGGCACCAGCAGCGTTGGCTAAAGTTAATAAGTTTTCTGAGGTGATTTCAACACCAGCATCAGCTAAGATTAAAGCAGCGTATGAGACAATAGCGTCAGACATTTTAATTATTCTTTAATTAATTAATTATATTTGTTCATTTCATTTTTTTTTGCGACTCGCAAAGTGAAAAAAAAACACGTTACGGGCACATTTACATACCCTAAACATTGTCACGTGAAAACAAAGCCCTACTACGGTAGTTTATCAATATTTATCTATTTACAAATGAATCAGAAACGATCCTCAATACTATATATAAGTTTCTTATTTGGTGAAGAATTTGTTCAAGTTGTTTAACCATCTAACATATTCAACATTTTCTTTGAATAATCCATAATTTAAGATGAATTGGTATAATTCTTCATTGATACCCCTTGAAGTTAAGTAGTTTTCTAAGTTAACTTGTAAGGCTTCATCTAAATTGCTGAATGCTGGACCATTGTATAATAATTCACGTTTATGTTCAGCTTCTGAAGTTTCAGTTAAAGCTTCATTTGAGTTTGCATAAGTGGTGACACTTTCAATGAAGGTTGAACCATCTTCTGGACCAACTAAGACATCAAAGGCAATTGCTGAGTTGTTTGATTTCTTTTCAATAACAATATTCAAGTTAATATAAGAATTATCTAATTCATCATCGAAAGATTCTTGGTTTTCATCTTCTAGTTGTTCTTCTGCAGCAGCTGGTCTGATGTTAGCAACTTGATTAATATCAAAAAAGACGTTAATGACTTCAGTATCAGTTTTTTTAACTAATTTGGATAATGATGAACCTTCACTATCTTCAATTAAAAAGTTGGATGCTGATAAAAATTCATCAAATTGTTCTTGAAATGTTTCTTCATTTTCTTTTTCATGCTCTAATTCATTTTGAACTGATGCTGAAACCTTGGAAATGAATTTATTTGAAACTGTTGAGGAAGTTGAGAATAAACGTGCAGATGAGGATCTATTTAAAACAGAAGAAGCAAATGATTTCAAGCTGGCTTGTGGTAAAGTTTGCTTAGATAATTGTTTCAAAGTAGAAGATAAAGCACGGTTAGTTAAACGGAATGACATTTTGAGTGTAATTAAGAAAGTTAATTATGATGGCAATTTAATTTTTTTAGGAAAAAAAAATATCAAGAATTCGCGAAATTTGTTTACATTTGTATTTAAAGTGTCAAATTGAATTGTTTTTATAATATACAAATTTGAAAGGAAGTTTTTATCATGTAATTAGTTTTTATCATCTGCAATTTTGAACCATTCTTGAACAAAAAGAGAAGAACGACGGAAACGACGTTCTTGATATTTTTCATAAATCGATTTATGATGCTCTTCTGGATTTCGACATGATTCTAATAGGGTTTGTGCTAAAGGTCTTAATTGTTCTGAAGTATAGCCCGAGTAGTAAACATGAGCTTCTGTCCAATCCCCACGATTTAATAATAAACGGCTTAAATAATGAGCACCAGCAGCCAACCAACTGGGTGGTGAGGCAACAAATCTATAATCCATTACTGTTATTTCCAAAAAGTATTTTGCCAAAGTTCTTGTTTCAAAATCATAATCATCAGCTTTGCTTGTACGTCTTAAAAATGACATTGGACCTGGCCACCCCATTTCAAATTCTAAAACATCAATCATAAATCTCTCAGCTCTTAAAATATCTTCAATTGTATAAGCATGATCAACCATATAAGCAATTTCTTGAACACTTGGGCAATTAATTTCTTCATATTTAGCAGCAATAAATAAGGCAACTGCACCAACTAATTGGAATCTGCTCAATGAAACCTTCCTTTTACTTAAAAATCTATCAATGTAATTAACTGTTAAAAATAAGGTTTCTGGTAATAAATTAAACCTTGAATGAACTTGAATTAACCAATCTATTAGTATACTTCTCATATTCCATTTTAATTCAGTTTGAAATTTCATATAACGAGGATTTGGTCTCAATTTCATTTCTAATGTATGTATATAATTGAAGATTTCTGGAGAATATTCAGCAACCATTGAAACGTCAAATGAATCCTCATCATCTTCATCCAGATTTTGAGTATAAAATTTTGCATAGATTGAAAACAATTCTCTATGAATTTCTGAATTTAATTTTGGCATTAAACCTTGAGGAATTTCATCATTATCATCTTCTTCTATTAAGGAACTTTCTTCTTCTTGTAAATAAGCTGTAATATCATCTTCGTTTTCTTCATTCTCTTGATTAACTTTGATTTCAGCCAATGGTTTACGATTTTCAATTGACTTACTAGTATTATCGTTATTATTATTTCTATTATTATTTTGAACTGAATTTTCATCATTATAAACTGCAACTCGTTGAGCAGGTTTTTGCAATGCAATTCTTGAATTCCTTGTAGTAATATTTGATGATACATCACCCAATGCAACTCTTGAAGAAGAATTAACTTGACTTCTTGTTGGAACTTTATGTCTCAACACATCAGTATTTTCATTAGTAGTGCCTCTGTAGCGATATGAATTTTCCATTATGGAAGGTATAAAGGTTTGGATATAGTAAAGATGATGACAATAAGACTTGCTTCAATGTCTGAAATGAACAAAATGAAAGAATAAATTAAATCAAAAATAAAAAGACTTGAAGTCAAAATGCAAAAAGCTAGAAAAAAATGTGTGAAGCAAAAAATGAACGATCCCCAAAGGCAAATGTGGGATTTTCAAACCAAAAATTGACTTTGTGTTAAAGAAAATTTTGTTTTTGTGGTTTTTAAATTTGTTTATTTTCAATTTCAAGTTTTTTTTTCTAACCTCAGAAAATGTTGTTACAGAAACCGGAAAAATAAAAACAAATAAAAGTTACTAAAGTAACAAAACAATGAAATTCACACTTACTCAGAATATAAAGTGATGGTCGTTAAAGCCTTTTATCTTTTCTACAATTTCAGTTAACATTATGATCTATTATAGTTTCCAATTTTTACATGGACAATAATCCATAACTTAGACAAACATACTGCTAGTCAGTCTTATGTTGTGATTCCCGGATTTTTTTTACTCTTGACCTTTTTCGGATAAATTTTTATCTTATAAACAGCATTCTTTATCGTTGTTAGTGCTTTCATCTCTTATAGCGAAAGTAATTGGTTCATAATTGAAAAAAAACCTACCGAATAAAGAACCTAAGATACATGATATAATGATGTAGCCATTAAAATACATGAACAACAGCATAATAATATAGGATTGGCCCCATTGGATAGTGAAAATAATTGATCTAATTGCATGTTCTACTATATTAGGATAGGCCTTACCCGATCTCGAACCGTATGTGAAGTTCTAATACCAATTATGACTTAGCGCATAGAATATTGGTTGTAAAGTATCATTGTTTGAGAATAGTGTTGCTAGTTGATCATCAATATCGAAATCTAATAAGGATGAATCATTCGATTTAGTTTCTTTTATATTTAACTGCTTCCTTCTCACAATAGCAGAATCATATTCCCTTGCAAGTCTATGTAGCCATTGAGCAGACATGACTAGTAAGAAACAACTAATACAAGATCCTGCAAATTGGCCTCTTGTCTTTACATACCAGGATCCTGCAAGAAAGCATGCATTAATGGTGTACCAATTCCATAGCATCTACCTATATTAGTAAATAACTAATATTATTTCATTTTATTTCGCTTACATTAATTTGACAAGTATCTGCAGAATTCATTTTGAAAGATTATTATTTAAGGATTGGAATGAAACAATAGGATCTCAATATCCTTTTAATAGTAATTGCAAGGGACATGACAATGGTGTACAAATATATACTTCTTTTTTAAGGTTTTTATAAAAAGGGATTCATTGACGATTTTCATGCAGCTATTATTTTTTTGACACAAAAATTTTTCATTAAAAACTTGAATAAAAATAATAGAAGAACGCAGTTTTAAAACGACTAGATATGTTAGTTGAACACAATATACATTCAATAATACTAAGGGTTTAGCTGTATAGCGCACAGGTTTCTGAATTTTAATATAAAAAGGTTTTGCAAACGAGCAAATAAAAATAAGAAAAAAGTTTAATGAGCTGCATATACGAAGTTTACAAGCTAAATAACTAATTGAAAAGGATGAATTACACTCAATTAAGTGAATAAAATTATCTGTTATAAGCAGCATTTTTTATCATTGTTAGTGCTTTCATCTCTAGTAACACAAGTAATTGGTTCATAGTTGAATAAAAGTCTGCCAAATAAAGCACCAAGGATACATGAAATAATGATATAACCATTATAATACATGAACAACAACATAATGATATAAGATTGGCCCCATTGGATGGTGAAAATAATTGATCTAATTGCATGTTCTACTATATTAGGATAAGCTTTACCTAGTCTTGAACCATTTGTGAAATCTAAAATCCATCTATGACTTAAAGTGTATAAGATTGGCTGTAAGAAGCTATTGCTTGAGTATAAAGTAGCTTCTTTATCATCAAGATCATATGACAAACTTGACGAATTAGATTCATCAGCTTTATCAACTGAATCAGTGCCTGAATTTTTTAAATTCAAATGTCTTCTTCTTGCAATTGCAGCATCATATTCTCTAGCAACTCTATGCAACCACTGAGCAGACATAACTAAGAAGAAACAACCGATACAAGAGCCTGCGAATTGGCCTCTTGTAGTGACGTGCCATGATTTTGCAATAAAACATGAATCAATAGTGTACCAATTCCACAACATTGAAATTTTACAAGAAGAGGAAGAAGAGGTTGAAGTAGAATTGCTTGATGAAGAGGACGAACCACTCATGTCCATTTTTGAAACGACGTTAAAAGCTTCTTCAATGTTGTATGAAGCACCATCGAAATTAAAGTAAGTCATATTGAAAAAAGACCCTGTGTTAGAATATTATAAATGCAAATTTTGAGAAGAAGTGGGAAATGCAACTCAATTTATACCACAAGTTATGCATTATTGGGGGACTGTAAAATGTCTTGGGTCAATCATTTTTTTTTTCAACGAAATAAATTTTGACACAAAAATTTTGATTTAAAGATACAACTAAAAAACTGATTTGCAATATATAATAACATGCATATCTACTAAGGTTAAGATTTGCAAGATATTGCTTCAATTAATTATTAACTATTAGTCAACTCGAATATACTTTATAAAAACTTGCTCATTTCCATAAAATAATTTTAAAACGAGCAAATTAATATACGATTTTTTTTACATGATAAAATTGGCTAAATATATGCACAGTAAAGATGGCAGTGATATATGATGGGCTTTGAGAGCTGCTTATGGCTGCAAAGATTAAAATTTGAGATACTTATGGAATTACGAAGATTAAACTACAGATGCATCTAGTTTACATTTTATATTTTTAATCGGTTTCCATTCTATCTTCTTCTTCTTGTGGTTGACTTTGATCTTGATCTTCTTCTTTTACTTCATCTTTTTTATCGTCATTATTTTCATCATCATCATCATCATCGTTATTATCACCAGAATTTCTTGCGTTTGAAACGGAATCTAAACGATCCAACCATTGTTGAACGTCATCGTCGTCATATAAAGTGAACTCAGTGTCTTTACCAACAATGGCAATTGAAGTATTTTTATTGTTTAATTCTTTACCTTGAGCTAAAGTATCTCTTAAAGCATTCAAACCATGGATTATTAACTCTTCTTTGGTGGAGTTTTTGTACTCTTCAAAAGTTCTTTCTAAATAGGTTCTACCACCTTGAGATCTGGCGCCAATTGCAGCACCAACATATTCTAAAACATTACCAGAAGGTTGAAATTCAAATAAATGAGCACCGGTTTCATCGTAGCCGATGATTAATAAACCGACACCATAAGGTCTACCACCGTAACTTTGTGTATTCTTTTGAGCTTTATCAGCCAATAAAGTGGAGGCTCTTTCAACTGATAATGGTCTATTAAATATTAACTTTTGATTCATTGCATGCTCTCTTAGGAAATTGGATAACACCCTAGCATCTGGTGCTAGCCCAGCTAATGCAATACCCATATGGTCGTCAACTTTGATGACTTTTTTCTGATATGAGCCTAATTCTTCTGCATTTCTCTTCAATGCCACCAAAACTGCGTAATCTTTGGTTGCTAAACCTGCAACAGCTGATCCTTGCTTGATAGCCTCCAATGCATATTCGACCTGGAAGATTCTCCCAGTAGGAGAGTAAGTCACGGTGTCCCCGTCGTAATTGTTTCTGAACATTTTTTCGCCACTAAAATTGTTTTCAATTCGAATTCAATTAATTTACAAATAAAATAACTTCGCGAATTTTGTTCTTGTTTGGAGCACTGACCGGACTTTACGTATTTAACATCTTTCAAATTAATTATATCAAAATCAGTGTTGAAATGTTCAATAATCCTTTATCGAAGATCATTGTATTATCAGTTGTGTTGTCAGTTGGGTTCTTGTGTACTATACTGGCTGGTGCTCTCTTTAAAAACTGGTATCCTTTGATATCAAGTAAGTATTTTAACCATAATTTTTTCCAGTACTAACAATTATTAGCTGCATTTTTCACAGTTGCACAATTACCTTCATCAATATTTGTCCAGAAATCAAAGGATGACTTTATGAGCGAATCTTCTGCGTAAGTAACTACAGTTTCCCCACTCCATTAATACTAACTTTCTCAGTTATATTGCAGACTTTGGTAGATTCTTCACAGCATTTCTAACAACTTCAGGTATATTTGCTTCACTAGTACTCTTCCATTCAAATATCATCAATTTGCCTGCCATGATCTTATCCTTAATTGGTGGTCTTTTGATCAACGGTACAATAACTGCATTTTCTTCATTTTTTGAAACTGCTGAAGAGGCTGAATTATCAACTTTTGAAATATAATTACTACAATATACATATTATTTTTGTCCATTAATAGTTGCTATTATGTTTCTCTGGTGTTTGTAATCACGGAACTCTAATAAATAAATACCTTGCCATGTACCTGTTGCTAATCTTCCATTGGTAATTGGAATGGTAACCGATGCTCCCACAAGTGTGGATTTAATATGTCCTGCCATATCATCTGGACCTTCTCCTGCCTGCGAGTGTGCGTACTTCGAACCATCCACATCGTCAGGAATTAATTCATTCAATGCATTGTTCATATCGAATCTGACATCAGAATCCCAATTCTCATTCAATGACAATCCAGCTGATGTATGTTGTAGAAATAGATTAACCGTACCAATTTTGTACTCTTTCAGCTCAGGTAAACTCTGGACAACTTCATCAGTGATCAAATAAACACCACGGGATCTTGCCTGCAAGGGAATCTTCTTTTGAAACCAACTCATTAAATAGTTAGCCTTCAAATGTAAATGTTAGTCAATTTTGCTATATTACGAACCCTCGGAAGTTCTCAATTATAATGATAACGGACTTTTCCGTCTTCAGATTGATTCATTGATTCATTTTTTAATTCAATTCAGATGGTTTTGAAGACGTTTGAAGTATCAGGAGTCACAGTTGCGTGCAAGCCTTTAACTCCAGAGAATTTTGCTGATTTTGGTTCCATAATATCTGCAAATCACCAAATCGACGAGAAGAGTACTAGCGCAAATTATGGAACTGCAATCAAAGCTCACAAAGTTTCATTGATTTCAAATCATTTCGACCAAGCACCTTCTGGAAGTAAAGCAACTATCAATTGGAATATATTCAGATGTTCTCCTCCATTGCATCTATTGAAAGAAGTGCCAGAAGGTAGAATTTACTTATCAAAAGTATTGGAAAGACATCCATTCAGTTCACAAACTTTCTTGCCAATGGGTGTTGATAAGAACAATCTTTGCGCTTATATAGTTATCTGTGCTAAAAATTCAGTTGATGGTCTACCTGATCCAGAAACAGTTGAAGCCTTTTATTGTAAAGGTGATCAGGCAGTTACTTATGCACCAGGTACATGGCATGCTCCAATGGTTTCATTAGTTGATAAATTAGACTTTGGTGTGCTCATCAATGAAAATAAGATAGACGATGAAAACTGCCAAGAGTGCTATTTCAATCCAGGTTTCCATATACTCATTCCAGATAAAGCAAATTTATAGTTCTCTCTCACTCTTGTAGCTCATCGCGATTATAAAAAATAAACCAAACTTTATAAAACAATATGAAGGAATTCACTTTAGAGATCTCTGTGGATGGTCTTCACCTACGGGACGCCGTTAAAGGTAAGTAGCAGAACCTCCATATGTTCTTAACTAACATCCCAAGGCTTGATAAGCACCATCTTTTTTTATAGAGCATTTGGATCAATAATCCCTAAAACAAATGAGTTTTTAGACATCCCATATCCATATTGTGACTTGAATGAACTAGACGAGTACATAGAATCAAAAATAGACGCTCTGATGGTAAAAATCGACTCTGCAGATACACCATTACTGTCAACAACTTCTTCATCATCGACTCCATTCGGTTCACCACCAAATTTAAATTATAACAATAATCCTTATTCGAATATAAGGTTTGATGATGATAATGAACACACCACTTCTACTTCAATGCCCAACTCCCCTTTAATCAATGACTCACATCCTTCTCTAAGATCACCAAATTTAATTCCATATTCAGGTAGGAATATTTCAAGTGCAGGTAATTCAAACTCAAATATTAAATATACCCAAGTTGTTTTAAATTTCTATGAGTTAAGAAAGCTAAAGAAACCAACTTGGTTTGGTAAGATTGAAGAAGAAGTCAATTTTGAAATATGGTTAATTAATATTAGAACAATTAAATCAATTAATGAGTTAAATAACGATTCTTTCACCGTTGATAAATTACAAGCAAATTTCGAGGCTTTGATATGGCAAATCAGCGATATTGCTGACAACAATAAAGATCATTTACCAATAATACCTTCAACAGAAACTTTACCTTTTAATTACTCTATTTCAATTAAATCTTCAGGATCAAACGATAGCTGGAAAGAATTCATTAAAAGGATGCTAAAAGATCCAATAATATAATATAATACTTACGAATTACGAGGATACTTTGTAAATTAATTATAAATTAGCTTTAAGAGCCGATTTTGTATAATCATAATCTCCAGAAACCAAAATACATTCATCGTTTTCAATGACCGGCTCAAATCCCAATTCTTTTGATTTATCAATGACTTCATCATCGTATGAACCTGGCTGGTACCAAACATTTTTAATTTTCTTAGAAACGTTTTCTTTTTGGATTAAGTCTAAAACTTCCAATGACACATGTGGAGGCGTGATAAAACTTAAACTTAACCCGTCATTTCCAGGATATTGGTCTAATTTGTTAATTGCTTCAATTATATCTTTACATGTTGGTACACTTAAAATCTCTGGGGATCTTGGGTTTATTGGAATCACTGGCAATTCATGGTTCAAATACCATTTTAAAACTTTATAACCAAACTTTGATGGATTGGTGGATGCTCCAACGACTGCATAAACTCTTTCTGGACTGAAGAATCCTTTGAATGACATTTGGGAATTGAATTAGTAAAAAGTTAAAAATTTCTCCGGATTTTCATCTACAAAATTTACTTTAATCTCTAAAAATACATTAATTCTTTGATTTCTTTTGAGGTGGTTCAGTTTCTGAGCCACTGTCATCGCCTGCATCACTATCGAACTCTTCTGCAACATCTGAATCATCACCAGAACCTGCAAAATCCTCATCAGGACTTTCATCTTCATCGGCTGAACCCATATTAACATCAGAATCATCAGAATCATCATCTAAATCGTTACCCAAGACTGAGCTTAATCTTGTTTGTTGTTCTACTTCTTCATTCTTAACAGTAACACTCTTTTCTTTTAAATAGTATTCAATACCTTTTTGCTCTTCTTTATCAATGTTTGCAAATTTATGAGTTGCACCAGATTTTAACTTAATTTCTAAATCAAACGTACGATTTGATGTTAATGAATCCCCTGCTCTTGAGATCGTAACTGCTCTAATATCAGAGTATGGAACATAAACTGTTGGTTTATAAACAAATAATAATGATCTATCTAAGAAATATAAATAACCTTCATTAACTTTTAATGAACAACTGACTGCAGCTTGACCTTGTCTTGATGTGAAACTACCTGGAATGATAATTCTTTTATCTGATAAACCTCTAAAGACATGACTTAATACTAAGTGAGTTTGTTGATCATATTTTCTTTTTAATTTACCATCATATTTTTCTTTAAACTCTTCTTCACTTACATTAACTTCTAATTCTAATTCCTCATCTTTGGTAACTTGTAAAACTAAATATGGATATGGTGTTTGCCCTTGACGTAATGGTGGATTGATTTGAATGACCATTAAATGATGAATGTCATCAGGTTTTGGTAATGAAAAAATTCTTTCAATTTGTTGATATTGAATTTTATGATCATATGTTTTACCTCTTAATCTTAATGAAGTTGAATAGAAATCAATATCGAAACGACCTCTTGGAGTTAAGAATAAAACGTCAGCGAATGATGCAATGGCATCACCGGAAACTTGTCTAATATCAGCTTTTTCTTTCAACTGTTCATAAAATACGCTTGCTGCAGAAATCTCTTGTTCAACTGCTTGTTCAATTTCTTCACCTTCTTCATTCTTGATAAGTTCGGTTGTTTCATTAGAAACTGTACCAGGAATATAGAATCTAACTTCAACTAACTCATCACCTGCTTGATCTGCGGTCTCTAAAGTATTTAAATCAATTGCAACTTCATGTTTACCTGCTAAATTTGTATTATTAATCTCTTGATATGGAATTTCAAAAGATGGTTTACCATTAATTTGAAAAACTAATTCATTTCTTGCAAAATCTGTATTACCCCAATTCCAACCTCTTAATGAATGGTCTTTATGGTCTAATTGAACGTTGAACAATGATTGTAATTCATTTTTTAATTGATTGAAATCTTCAACATCAAACCCGTCCAGTCTAACAACACCTTGATTCTTGGTTTGGACCCTCAATTCATAGCCTCTAGAACCTCTACTCCATTGTGATGACGAAACTTCTTCAGATGGCAATAAGAATGGCTCAGATTTAGCAGAACCACCAGTAACTGTAGCTTTCCAACCAAGACCGGACTGAGCAATACGGAAACGACCAGCTGCTTTACTAGAATTCAAGTAGATTCTCTCAAAGTCAAGACTCTTAGACATTCTTCAAAGTATTAATTAAAACACCAAATTAACTTTTTTTAAACTTCAATTAAAAAAAACGCGTCTTTGATTTTTTTTTCGTTGCGGACACTACGCGATATAGAACAAAAAATTGTTTTCATTACAAACCTGCTTGAACACCTTTGAGGAATTCGACTAGACCAATTGCACCAGGATCAGGAACAGAGGTTGATTCTCCGACGTAGGAAGCTCTTCCGAATTTCGCTTCTAATTGACCTGTAGAGAGAGCACCTTTTGTGGCTGCTTCAACTGCTTTAGTAAAATCTTTTGAACTTGAAAGCTCTTTGACAAATGGCTCCAAGGCATCAATGACAGTAGAATCACCAATTCTTGCATTAGTATATTTATATAAGACATCTAATGCGGATTCTAAAGAATTTGACAAGATGTTAATATCAACTTCTTCATCTCTCTTAGAATTTGAAATGATTCCATGAGATAATCCTGAAAGGAAAATCGAGTATAACCCGCCAGAGGTACCACCCATATAAGTTTCAACTAAATCAGAAATCTTAACCAAAGCCTCAGAAAGACTTGATTTTGGAATATTATCAAAATTGTTAACAATACCTTCACCACCAGAAACTAAAGTTGTACCACAATCACCGTCACCAACTTGGAAATCTAGCTTTGTAATTTCAGGTTCTGCTTTAGTTAAATAATCAACACCTGATCTGAAATATTTTTCAAAGCTTTCAAAGTTAAATTTACCACATTGTGGGACTTTTTCCAAATCTTCTTTAATTAATGATTCATCGAAAACTGGGGCATTTTCAACGTATTTCTTAATTGGCCAGGCTGGGGCATCAGTTTCTGCATCTAATAATTCAATAATTGAATTAAATCCTAAACCTTGTAATTTGGAATTAGATTTTGTAACATTTAATAAAGTGACGGAAAAACCCTCACCATTTAATGCGGTCATTAAAGTACCTTGATAAACTCTTTTTGGTTTAATATTATAATCTGATTTTAAGACCTCGGTAGTAGTATTGGTTATACCATTTAAAATCAAATTGGAAACACCACCCAAGTTATTAACTAATAAAACAACTTCATCGTCTTCATCAAATTTAACAAAAGCACGATCAGAATCATTTGGATCCAGTAATTTTGGTAAAATTTGATCTTTTAATAAATCAAAAACAGAGGGGATTGGTGAAACAACTTTAACACCAGGTTCATTATGAATACCCATACCTAATTCCAACTCATTTTCTTTTAAATTGGATTCAAATGGTCTACCTGGAACTTTTGCATGATCTAATGAAGAACCAATTGTGACTAAGTTATCATTGATAACGTTTGCAATTAATGCTGCTTGTTTTAAAGTATGTTGATAGTATTCAACAAATGCACCAACAGTCTTGTGAACAAATAATGTACCTGCGATTGCTCTTCTACCAACTAATCCACCTTTTGAACGTCCAACAGCAACATCATCCCCAATAACAACAACTTCAGTGTCATAACCTAATGAACGGGCCCTTTCACCTGCCAAACCAAAATGTAGAACATCACCTGTATAGTTTTTAACAATTAATAAAATACCTTTGGAGTCCTTACCAACGATTTTAATACCATTTAGGATTTGTTTTGTTGAAGGAGAGGCAAAAATCTCACCAGAAACCGCTGCTGTTAAAGCCCCTTTGCCAACAAAACCAGCGTGTGTTGGTTCATGACCAGCACCACCCCCTGAAATAAGTGAAACTTTGTCAGAGTCTTGTTTTCTGTATATAACTTTCTCTTCTTCAATCAAAGTTAATGAGGGATTGCTTAGAGTTAAACCTTTAAGACCAGAAAGAACTGGATTTTCAACGTTAAAATCTTTGACCATTATCAATTGAGCTCGCTTAAGACTAATAAGATTAAATTCAATGCGAGATTTTGAGGTAGCACTAAATTTATTGAAATATTCTACACCCCAGAGTTTTTTCCAAAACCCCGATTCAGGCACTAGTAAACTTTACGAGACGACAATAATTGCTAAATAAATTAAATTTTGAAGTCTACTGATTCTACCATAACTTAATCATTTATAACAGTTCAATCAAATCTATTCTTTTTTTTTTAAATTTCATACCAAATTTGAGCAATCGCCTATTGCTTCCTAACTAGGAAGAACTACAATCAACTGTAAAACAACATTCTATTTCTATGATGACGATTTTGTAAAAGTTCTAACTAATGAATCTGCCTGACTCAATTCAGGTAAATCATGGGACGTCTGTAAACTTGATCTTGGTTGGATTGGTTTACTTTCATTAGAAAATGATGATGATTCTCCTTTTTCTTGATCAAACGAATAACTATCTGGTCCTTTAGGTCTATTTTCATCAAAATCTCCTCTTGCAACACATTCTCTAATAATATCGATGTCTCTTGGTCTAAAAACTGTATTTAATGCACTAAATGTAAACCTTGGTAGCAAGCATGCAATTGTACCTGATACAAGACAGACCCAAAACGTTAAAGTTCCGTAACATTGTGCACCTGCTTTATAAAATTCAGTGGAACCTAACGAAGAACTATAAATACCAATCCAAAAAAACAGCAATAAGACTGAAATGGTATCAATTAATAATGATAACCAATCCCATCTTTTTTGTCTTAAAATTGTATAAATGTTACATGAAGCCACTGCAATATGAATAACGTAGACACCTATCCAGAATCTATGATCAATATTTAAACCATTGTAATTTGGTAAAATACCTTTATAAAAGATTAAATAGGGGAAATAAAATGAAATTAATGATTGATAAATACCATCCAACATATAATATAAGAATTTATATTGTGACCATTCTTCTCTCAAAATACCCGATTTATATAACTGTGGTACTTGCAATGAAACTTTTGCTGAAACATCTTGATCAAATATACCTAAAAATATAACTGGTAATGATGTAAATGCTAAATTATATAACATAATAATAGTATATTGGATCAAATATGAACCATCAAAATTATTATAAATACCATACCAAAATAACGTTAATGTAAATGTAACGTTCTTGTAGAAAAATACAGGAATAACCTCTGCTAATCTTTTATAATCCCATCTACCATGAACCAATAACAATTTTGTTAAAAATCTAAACTGACCAATTGCATAATCTGATGACATTGATGCTTGTCTTCCCTCTTCACCAATAAGACCGACACCAACATTTGCCGTTTGAATCATTGCAACGTCATTGGCACCATCTCCAATTGATAATGTCATAACATCTAACGATTCTTTAACTAATTTAACAACAGAAGCTTTTTGAGCTGGAGAAACTCTGCAACATAAAACTGATTTACACTGTTTACATAGCAATAAAAACATTCTTTGCAAATCATCATCTTGGAAAATAATTGCAAGTGATGCACCATCAATAATGACTGCATGTTTTGAATCTGGAATTGAGTGATCTTTTTTAGCCAATTCTAATTCCTCTAATGAACCAGTCATTTCAAAAATTGATAAATGCTGAGCTAATGTTTCATGAATTGATTCAGCTGTTGATTCAGGGGTATTGTCTTCAGTATCTGATTTTATCACTAATAAGCTCATATCATTTCCTAGTAGATTACAAGAAAACCCAATATTAATAGCAGTTTCGATTTTATCACCAGTTAAGACCCAGAGCTTTAAACCTGCTTGGCCTAGTTTTTCAATTGATTCAGGAACACCAATCTGTAATCTATCTTCAATTGCAGTACCACCATGTAAGATAAAATTTTGTTCCATTAAATCACAAATTTCTTCAACTTTTTCATCTCTATCTTCCAGGGAGTTTAATGCCGCTTCATACTGTATATCCCATTCATTATATTGTTTTTCAGTTATAACTTTTGAAGCAATACATAAAGTTCTTAAACCCTCATTTGCAAATTCTTCTAAATCTTGAGCTGTTTTAGTTAAAACTGATTTGTCATTATTAATTGCATCCAATCTACCAAAAATCACAGAATCGGCACCTTTGGTAATAACCATTATTTTATTTTCATATTTAACAATGATACTCATCCTTTTTCTTGTTGAATTAAATTCCAGAATTTTCAAAACTTCAAATTCAGATTCAGTACCATGAATTCTAATAGTACCTCCACTTCTCTTTCTACTTAAAAATGTATAACCAACATCATTGGCAGCTTCAACTAAAGCAGATTCATCAGGAGATTCAGCTTTAAATTCATTAATATCTGGATTTTCTTTCAATGGCTCAGTAACAACAGTATGACATAATCCTAAACATAACATGAAAAGATGATTCTGACTTGATTGATTATCACCATTAGTTAAATCTTTAACAAATTCACTTGAAATGAAAGTTAAAGTATCTTCATTAAATTGAGGGTTTGGAGGCAATTTATTTAATTCACTAATCATTTCTGATTTATCATTTTCAATTAAAGTTTTCCATTTAATTGATTCTTCCTTAACATCAACACCTTTTCTTTTATCCATACCTGCTTGAGCTTCAGTATAAGCTAAACCATAAACTTTACCGCCAACTGTAGCTTTTTTAAATTCCATAACATTTTGTGTTAAAGTACCAGTTTTATCACTAAAGATATATTCAATTTGACCTAAATCGTCAGATATGTTCCAAGATTTTGGAGTACATGGATAATCTAATTCAGCATAATACATATCAACATCCGAATAAATAAAATAAGCTTGTGCAGTCTTGATGATTTCAACGGTAATGTATAAAGAAATTGGGACTAAAGCTTGGTAAATGTTCATAACGACAAAGAAACTGATCACACCGTTAATCGCAGGAGTTGAGCCATAAGCATCATATTCAAAGAAGGTGAAAGAAGTATCAGATTTAGCATAAAATACACCATTTAAAACAGCAGAAACAAAACATAAAATGAATAAAAAAGCGAAATTAATGATAACTGAAAAATTTAATTCCGTTGAAATTCTTGATTTTTTTGTAGGTGTGATACCTGAATTCAGCATGATTTTAGTTTCATGACCAGTAAAGATAACAGTTCCTAAAATCCATTTTGTATTTCTAATTGTACAACCTCTTAAAGTTAAATTATTGATATTAATTGATTCTTGACATTCTTCCCCATTTTCTGTATACTGGAAAGAACCCTGATAATTGTACATATTCAAGTTTGGTGCTTCACTGTTGATTCTAAAATTGAGATTTTCAAATTCTCTTGACTTTTTTAAATCAAAAGTTTTATTTAAACCTTTTCTTGACTTTAAATTTGTTTCACCATCTAAATTCTTAGTTTCAACAAAGCATCTATTGTCAGGATCAGAAGTAGATAAAATTAAAATATCAGCAGGACATTCTTCATTATTATGAATTCTAACAATATCACCAACTTTTAGATCTTTCCAAGATTTCTTTTCAAATTTCACTTTTGAATTGCTTGATTTTGCAGTAGCAACTGTATGCAATCTTGATAAACTTATAGGTGAATCATAGTCTAATTCACTAACATTATCAGATCTAAAAGTTTCGATTGAATTTCTTGGGCCATTAGTTCTTGTTGTTGTATTATTCCTTTTAAATAAACCACCAAAAAACTTAACCATCTTAACAAAAATAGTTGAATTAAAATTATTCATCTTTCTTCTGAATGAAATATTTTTATCGCTAACATTGACGTTTTCAATACCAGTTAAAATTGAAACAGGATTATTATTTAATTCTAAATCACTAATTGTTCTTCTTGAATCTTCTAAAGCATCTTTGATTGCTGTAATAATAACGATAACGATCAAAGGAACAGCAGATAATCCAGGATTTTCAACACCAAAAATTTGAAAAAACCCAATAATGATTAAGAATAAGAAATAAATGTTTGCAATATTATGAAATTGAAAGAATAGATTTTTTGGTATGAATGATATTGGAGTATATTTTGTTGTTCTAATTTCATTTGTATCAAATTCCTGAGTCAGTCTGTCATTTTTATGATCAATGAACTCATCAGCAACGGGTTCATTGAAATAAATAGTTCTGGGAACGTATTCCTTTGGTTTTTGAAACCAATTATAAATTTTTTGTTCAAGCTTTGTTGACATGTGGATTACTAGCAAGCAATGAAAACTAAGAATCAAAAAAGTAAATAACACTAGAAGTATTTAACAAAAATCAATAATTGAAATGAAATAGAATGAAATGAATTGAATAGGTAATAAAAGAAAAGTAAAATCAAAACAAATTGAACTAAAATCAAAAAAAAAAATATTCGAGTATCTTTTCGGTCCCTGTCTAAATGGCCGATTCCGGTAAAATCAAGGTATTTAAGAGATGAAGAATTGCTAAGTTAAAGTAATGAATAAATACACAGAAGCTTGTTAATTCGTCTATTAATTCATATCATTCTTTTTTTTCTAATTCCAAACTTTTATCTACTTTCTTTAATATTAAATGATCTGCACTTCATCAGCCTCATTTGATGTACAGCCGAATGCACAATTTATTCAACAAAATTCTCTATTATCTCTTCAATTTTTGGTAAAACTTCGAATAGAATCATGTTTGATTCCTGTTCTGACACTTTACCCATGACGTAATCTGCAACATCACCTTTATTTCTCGATGTTGGTCTTGAAATTCCAACTCCCAATCTGAAAAATTTAAATCCATGTTTATTATGGTCTACAATACTCTTTAATCCATTATGTCCTCTTGAACTCACTTCATTACCACCATATCTCAATTGATGCTTACCAACACTTTTACTCAATTCATCGTGTAATACTAAAAAGCTTACATTATAATCTTGTTGGAATTTTTTCTGATAGTATAACCATGATGGGATAATGCTTTCACCAGAAAGGTTCATATACGTTAAACTCTTGGTGAATATCAAGTTCTTAAACTGTCTCGATACTGCGACTTCTGTTTTTGGTAATTGTGAAAGAGAATTGAATTGTGAATGTGGTAAATGATTGTTTATAAGATGTCCTATGTTATGTCTTGTATTTGCATATTGAGGTTCAGGATTCCCGATTGATGAAACCACCAGTAGATTACGTTTCTTTGATGACGAAGAAGTTGAATAGAATGACTTTTTTGGTAAGAAATTCCTGATTAATTTCATTATAAAAAGATCGAAAAGAATTTTTCATTTTTTTTTTTCTAAAATGTGTCAAAATTTCTACGCTTAAAAAGCTGCAAAGATTTAAAATTAATCAGATTTACGTAATTTCTTTAAAGCGTTGTCAATCAATTCAGCAGAGTTTGCTAGTTCGCGTTTCTGTGAGTTCAAATAGTTTTCTTTTTGGTTAATCCAATTTTCTTGGTTTCCCAACCTTCTTGAGATTTTCTCTGAATCCATTATGTAAACAGATTCCTGCCATATTAAGAAGTCCTAATCAGTTAGTATATTAATTAAGAGATATATTGAAGGTAAATAGTACTCTATTTAAATCTTCAAATTCTTTTGTAACATCTTCCATTTTTTTAGTATATTCATTAAAGATTGACTCTGAATTCTCAATTATAACTTTCCAATCGAAGTTTTCAGGTTTTTCGTCGATTTTAATTTCATTTTCGTTGATTTTAATGTTATCGTTAATATCTTTCATTATTGAAATCAATTCAAGTGATTTTGAAACAACTAAATCATTAAATTTTTTATCGTAGTCAATTTCTTTTAAGATAATCGGACTTGTTGGTACAGAAGTATTCGCTTCTTTATCAGTTGCTGTGACGATACTTTGATTTGAATCTACTTGTGATCCATTTGAGTTTGGAGCCGCCATTAAAGAACAAAGGCAAAAAAAACAAGAATCCAATTCCTTCTTATACTAAAATTAACCGCCAACATTCTATATTGATACTTCAGTTATAAGAACTTTCTCATTAGTGAAACAAAGAGTTAACCAATTAACTATACATCGAAAAGAATGAATTTAGGTAAAATGAATCACACATAGCATATAATAAATCAATGCTATGCACTGGTAACGAAATTAATTCAGAAAAGCGATTAAAAAAAAAGAGATTCCGCTCTTTTATTGTACTAACTGCTATAGTAAAAATCAAAAGTTATTCATGGTTCATATTTGTCTATTTGAAAACAGAAAGCTGTTAATTCACATGAGTTACGGAGCGATGGGTCGGAAATGTAAAATTTACCTTGCCTAACTAAATCGTCTTTTTAAGCGTCACAATGAGTGAAGGTAAATTAGAGAGAATTGATGCCAAGTTTATAAGGCATGATCCTAGTAGGACTATTAAATATTCAGATCTTGAAACGACAGTGCATATCAAAGCAAAGACTCCGTATATGTCTGCAGTTAAAAGAACGTTGAAATTATTAAAAAGTCTTGATAAAAAACAACCAAGTGTAAAATACGTAACGATATTAGGTATGGGTGCAGCTATTCAGAAGACTTTAAGTGTTGGTCTACATTTTCAAGAAGAAGAAGGTTCTAAGATTGAAGTTTTTACAAAATCTGTCGAAGTTTTAGATGAATTTGAATTTGATGATGAAGATAATGAAAATTCTTATGTCAAGAGAAGCGTTAGCGCAATAGAAATACATATTTACAAAACAACAGATTTACTTTCATGATATTAATGCATTATTCTTTAATTTCTAATTTTTTTAAACAATTTGTTTGTAGATACTCTAATTGCTCAATCTCATTTTTTATTTTACTTCTATTTAAGTCCTTAAACAGATCAAGTGCTTTACTTGAAACTTCTAAACACTTGGTATACTCTTTTTTAAAATATAATCTTTCTGCTAAATGTTCAATTAGATTTCTATCTGTTTTAACATCTGGGTTTATATTACTCAAATCTAATTCTTCAAGCCATGTACTTGTATTTATTACTGGGCCTGATTCTTGAAACTGTGTCTTTTGAATTTGATATGCTTCTTCTGTTTGTCCTTTACGAACTTTAACTTTCCCTGATCCTTTTTTAACTAAAACCGCACCATCATTCAACTTCGTTTTATCATTTCCTTGTATCGTTAGATTCTCCAAACTCGTCTTAATACTTGATTCCATTTTCAATGCTCTGATAATGCTTCGTAGCATAGAAGAAAATTTTCAGCGATGAGGTCAAAAAAAATCATACTAAAGTAGTCGGGGTTACGGATTTAACATATTAAATTGATATATAAGAAGCGATCCCAGCTCCAATTATTGAAGAGTTTCTTATATGATGTAGGCGAATTGAATTATTGGATTGTTTTATTATTTGGTTTTGGTATAATGTTGAATTTTCTAAAAATGAGCCGATGTAATTAACATTAATTACATTATCGTCTGAATTATTGATGAACTGGTTTAATGCTTTTATACTTAATGAAGCAAATATAGAAGATCTTTTAATGATTATATTCAAAACTCGATTAAATGTTTTTATGTCATCAATTGAGAAATTAAAGTTCTGTTTAATTAATTCAGGAATAATGGATTCTATATCTTTTAGATTTTCAAATAATAGAATGAAAGAACCGTGGATTTCAAATAGATCATCAAAAAAGAATTCATTATATCGAATTATCCCTAAATCAATCAAATCAGCTGCTATTATTTTAAATAATTTAATGATATACCTTGATGAACATAAAAATTCCAAAGGTTGAAATAAATTTGAATCATCTTGAATTAAATGTGGTTTTAAATCTTGATTCCATCTTGAATCGATAATTAAATCATATTTTGTTGGTCTTGGTAATTTACCAAAAAATCCTAATTCAACATTGATTAATTGATTATTGAAATTAATACACGAATTAATTCCTGTACCAACAATTAAAGAAATATTTGAGTTTTCGCTTTTATCCAATAATGTTGATAAAGCCACTGATATTGAATCATTTATTATTGAAACTTTATCGATTATAATCTTAGATTTATTGAATGAATCTGAAATTAATTCATTTATTGGACTTGATTTAATTTCATCAGAAATTATAAACCCCTTACCCATCGTAATAATTTTATTCCTCTCAGTTAATGGGAATGACCAGCTTATACCAACATTCCAGGACTTCTTATCAAATTGACTAATCAATTCGATACTTTTTTTAATCAAATCATCAAAAAACTTTAAATCAATCAATTTTTCATCCTCTTTCAATAGCCATTGCTTTTGTAGCTTAACAGCAACACTTGAGCATTTGATTTCGATGACTGATATTCTTATCGTTGAACCACCAATGTCAAAACATAAAATAAGATCACCTTCAGTTGGAATTTCTTTTGGGATCTGAAAACTGGATGGAATCATCGAAACTCTAGAAACTTTATAGGATTCATTAAAACAATAGATCAAATCATTATATATAAATTCTCTATCATCGAAACTCAATTCAAATATTTTTTCTAAACTTGAAATAAATTCAACTGAATTCATGTCAGTTCTTGAAATTTTCAAAAAAGCTTAAAATAGAACGGTTGGCAAATATTTTGGTCTCATCGACTTCTATCGTTAAAGATTACTTTTTATGATCTACACTAACTTAATATACAAATCTCATTTTTTAAACATGAAAAATTAAACATCATACAAATCATATAAAGTATAAAAATACCCAGTTAAAATACTGAACTAAAACCCAAAAATACAAAACTCATTTTTTCTTTCTACCAAATAAACCTCTTTTCTTCTTTTTCTCACCCTCAGCTTTGACTGGTGCTTGATAAACACCTTGTTCAAAAGCTTCACCGTTGTTTGAGAAACTATGCACAGGAGCTTGAGAATATTCATTATTAGGATTACCGTACGGATTACCATTTGAGAATTTTGGGAAATCTTGACGAACTCTGAAACCTAAAGTATCTGTTTCTAAACGGTCTCTGTAAGATAAATCACCAGTTATTGAATATTCAAAACTTCTAATTGTATCTAAAGGTCTTTCATCTCTGGATCTAGTTGGATTTGAAATATCAGGTCTTGAAATTGGTTTACCAAAAACATCATATAAGCCAGCAGGACCGGCAGTATAACTATTTCTTGAGATGTTTGCTTCGTCTAAAAGTTGATCATCTGCTGCTGCTTGAAATGGTTGTTGTTCATTGACAGCTGCTAAGATAGGATCATGCACTTGACCAGTACGGATTTTATAGTTCTTAACATCATCTTTGGTTATTTGAATTTTAGCAGATCCTCCTGATCCGTTGGATGCAGTGGAACTCTTTCTAAATATACCCATTGGGATGTAATTGTTTAAATTTATTAATAAAACTTTTTTTTTGAAATTCCATTAAAGGAGTTGTTGCCCCAACCGAGATATATACATAGCCTAGGCCACAGCGACTTTCATTTTGTGACAAATTTACAATGCGTCTGTGTAATGTGTGTGTATATTAAGATGTAGTTACGTGGAATACGTCGAGCTTGTTAAATTCGTTCTTGCCTAAATTTTTGAAAAGTTTTGAAACTTCTTCTTTTAAAACTTGGTGAACTTTATTCATTTCAGGTTTTGTCAAATCAACATTAATTAAAATTTTTAAATGTGGAATTAATGGTAAAATTTCTTGACTAAATGAATAGTTTGAGTGTGCTAATAAAATATCACCATCTTCTAAAACTTGTTGAACTAATTTTGTTAATAATTTTTCTTCTTGGTTTAATTTGAATACAAATTTATCACTAATGGATTTTTTATTTAAATTACCAATTAATGAATTTTGTCCAGTATAAGCTGGTGGTAGTTCAAAAGATTCTCTTAGTTTTGAATTTAATGTTAAATGTAAAATACTTGATTCAGGTACTGATAAAACATCAAAATATTTAGTTATAACTCTATCATTTGAAATTAATTTATGTAAGTATGATGTATTATCTTGTAATCTTTTTAGAAGCACTGATTCACCATCTTCGATTGATTCATCAATTAATTCAAGAGCAGTTGAAGTTGCTTTTGCGACATAAGGTGGTAAAGAGGCACTGAAACAATATGCTAATGAACCAATCTTTTGATGGTAAGTCATAACTGCATCACCAATACAAAATGCACCCGATGATGAAAGTGAAGTCGCCATTGAACCAATAATAATTTCAGCTTCAGTAATTGGGACATTAAAGAATTCAGTTAAACCTCTACCAGTCTTACCCAAGACACCGATTGATAAACTTTCATCTAAAAATAATCTAAATTTGAATCTTTTCTTTAACTCAACAATTTTTGGTAAATCTGGATAATCACCAGAGTTTAAAAATAAACCTTCAGTAACAATAAATTTTCTTGAAATTTCTCCCTTTTTTTCATGTTTAAAATATTTGTCGTTTAATTCAATTAAGATTGATTCCATATGATCTAAATCGTTATGATTGTACCAGTAAATTGATGCTCTTGATAATTGAAGAGCTTTTTGTATTGACAAATTAACATTTGAATCAGCTAAAACAAAATCACCTCTTTTTAAGAAACTTGGTAAAACAGATCCAGCGGTTGTAAAATCTTGACCATATAAAATTGCACCTTCAGTACCGAAGAATTTCTTTAGATCATCTTCTAATTTAATATGAATATCTTGATTACCATAGAAATTTGGAGGTCCACAAGCACCAACACCATTATGTTGAATGACTTTGATTGATTCTTTTTTGACTCTTTCATGAGTACCAAAATTTAAAAAATTTAAGGATGATAAATTTAAAATGTCAAATTTTTTATCAGTTTTAATATGAGTTGAGATTGAAGTTTCAGAGACTGGAATATTTTCTAATTTCCATCTTTCTTCATCTTTGAGCGGTAAAACCAAAGGTTCAGGTTCCCATTCATCAATCAAGTCATCAACTTCATTTGTTTGTAATTTAATAAAATCTTTCTTTTTAACTTCATACTTTTTAGAAGTGAAATATCTAATTGCAAAAATCACTAAAATAATCTCCAGTAAGGTTCTAACTGGGTCATTTTTATGGGATGATTTAATATATCTAATTATAATTTTTGAACCAGGAATTAATTCAATATAAGCAAGTAATTGATAGAACAAAATTTGAGCTTTATATGAAGAATCCAATATAAATTCAGGAATAGGCACACTAGCAGCTCTGGAGATACTTGACATTATAAATTATGTTGTTGTAAATAAATAATTAATTATAGGGGAATTAGAGATCTTAAACAAACAAACAAAACTAAAACAGAACAAAAGTACGCCGATTAAAAATACTGTAGACAAACGACAATTGAATTAACCGGGCAATCACAACAGGAAATTTTTCAATAAATGAATGAGAATGTGTTTAGATTTGATATATTTTGTGATTTCTAATGTTATTTTCCTAACAGTTTTGTCAACCGTGATTTTTTTCAAGACGCGAATAAAAGTTCAAATCCAAACACCATTTCCTAAAAGGGGAAATTTCGCGGTTATTTATAGGGACCAGGGCAGATATGACTATTTGATGGAATTAGGACCTGATAGTTGGGATCAGATCATTCAAACATTAGATCTGAGTGCAGTGGACGAGAAATTGAGTGATTACCTTTTTTCAAATTTGGTTAGATTATAATTTGACATTCTGACAAAGAACTGACTACTTAGTGCCCTTACCGGTTGTGCATCTTGTGATGCAAGAATTTCATAAAAACCAGAATTGTCTTTTCAGTGGTTATTCAATTGATCCCAAAGTTACAGGAATGAATGAGCATGATAAACCGGTTCATATCAAGTAATTTTAAGGATTAAATTATAACTACGGACACCTTTACTGCGTTCCAACCCCCATTAAATTACCTTTCGCGAAACCCCACCAGTAAATCCTTTATAAAAAAAATCAAATATCATTCAATTTTTTCTAGGTGGAAGATTTAATCAATTGATTTAATGTCATCAGCATTCAGAAAATTTCTTCAATCAGAGACTGGTCCAAAAACCGTTCATTTTTGGGCACCTGTTTTAAAATGGGCTTTAGTTATTGCTGGTATCAATGATATTCAAAGACCTGTTGAAAAAGTTTCAGGTACTCAAAATTTATCCTTATTAGCCACAGGTGTTATATGGACGAGATGGTCTTTTGTCATTAAACCT
The DNA here is from genome assembly GCA_030568845.1 of Millerago galiae. Taxonomy (NCBI): domain Eukaryota; kingdom Fungi; phylum Ascomycota; class Saccharomycetes; order Phaffomycetales; family Phaffomycetaceae; genus Millerago; species Millerago galiae. The sequence continues at coordinate 164,822 of JAJMIZ010000018.1, read as the reverse complement.
AAGAATTATTTGTTAGCTTCTGTCAATTTCTTTTTAGCTTTAACTTCTGGTTATCAATTGGGTAGAATTATCAATTACAGACTTGGTGAAGGTGATTCAGCTAGTCAAGTTGCTTCTTACCTTTTAAATGGTCCTCAAACAAAAGCAGTTACCGATACTCCTGTTGTTGTTACTCCTGTTGCAACTGAAGCAAAATAATGATTATAAAATAATATTATAGATCTACAAATTAAACGTCTTTTGCTTTTTTAACGATTATAATGACAAGTTTGTTTAATATACACATTTTAATAGACAAATTATAAATTCTCCTTCTTCTTTATTGTTTGGACCCTCTTATTCATTTCAGGTATATCTCTATCGAAAAATCTTTTTAATTGATTATCATATGTAACCCATTTATCAAATTCTTTCTTTAAACCTTCAATTTCTGGTTTAAATACGTTTTCATTTTTGAAAGATAATTTAGCTCTTTTGATTTTTTCGATTCTTAATATTCTGTAAATATCAGCTTCTGACAATTTACTGAAATCTTTATTTTGGAAAAGTTCAATATTTAATTTATCAGTCTCTGTTATTGGTGGTCTATCCATATCAACATCTTCATCTTCATCAGATTCTTTTTTGTGTTCATCGTTTTCTTCTTCATTAACTTCTTTAACTGTGGTCTTATCTAAAGCTTCTGAAAAATCAATGTTATATTCAAATCCTTCCTCACTATCTAACTCAATTGGTGCTATCTTGACTAATGACTTTTCTAATTGATTCAATTCATTATTCTTAGCACCTTCTTCATATAGTATATCAAAATTCTTACTATATGCTTTAAAGCTTTCTTTTGTTATTGTATGTAATTGTTTTAATTGATCAAGATATTTTTCTTCAAAATCAGCTTCGCATTTACTTATTTTTAATAAGCTGATGCTAGTTTTTTTATGATCATGAACAGTGTTTAATTCTTCTGCTTTAGCAACAAATTCTGCTTCATTATTTTCAAAATCAATATTTTCTAGTTCAATTAATTTATCTAAATATGCTAATGTATCATGGAAATTCACTGATAGCTCTTCAATCTCATCTTGAATAATACCAATGAAATCCGATTGAATACTCTGTGGCTCTCCAATCTGCACCACATGAGGACTTTCAATTATCTGCGGAGCTTCACTCATTGCCAAATTTAATTAGTTCAAACTGAACAATTGAATTTTCTAATTGATTGAATTTTTTTTGTTAAGGACACTTTGACATTAAAAAAAATGTAAACAAAACTAATTTTTGATCAGTTGAATCAAGATGAAAGAAAAAGATTTACTAGACTTGAAGTTCCAATTGAGAGATTCTGTAAGGGTTTTGTCGGAGCATAATCTTTATAATGGTGCAAAATGGTCAGCTGAAGCTCTAAATGGGTTGGAATATCTAGATGATGGAAACGATATGACTGAATTTGAGTCACTATATACAATTTATACACATGGTGATGAACTGGATAAGATTTTATTAGCTAAAACTTATTTCAGTGTCAAGGAATTCAATAGATGTGCCAATGTTTTGAAACATTTAAAATCAAATATTGCCGTCTTCATTAGGTTATATTCAATCTTTTTAAATGGCGAAAAGAAATTTGAAGAAGATTCAGAAGGAGTATTGAGTTCAAATGATAACCAGAAGGCCAAAGATCGAGTCTATTTATCTTCAATTACAAAAGAATTAGATTCCTTATTCAATGAAAGCAATATTTATAGAAAAGATCCATTTTTAAATTACTTATTTGGTATTATTTTATTAAAACAAAAACTGATCTCCCAATCCCAAGAATATTTGATCAATTCAATCTTATTATATCCTTTGAATTGGAGTGCTTGGGTTGAATTGATTTCTTCAATTCAAACGTTAGATTCTGCATTTAGAATTATTGATAATTTAAAAGAAAAATTCAACAAGAATTCACTTGGTTTAACGATGTTAAACTTTTTTAAGATTGTCATAAATCAAGAGTTTTTTCAGCAAAACCAAGAATTATACGATTTAATAGATAGTTTATTAAAAACTTTCCCAAATTTTTCATTCTTAAAATCACAAAAGGCTTTAATTTCTTATCATGCTTTAGACTATCAAGAATCCGAAAAATTATTTGATGATATTTTAATCAACGATCCTTTAAGATTAGATGATCTAGATACATATTCAAATATTTTATATGTCATGGAAAAAAAATCAAAATTAGCTTATTTGGCTCAATTAGCAAATTCAATTGATAAATTTAGACCTGAATCTTGTTGTATTATTGCTAATTACTATTCTTTAAAGTTTGAACATGAAAAGGCAATTATGTACTATAGAAGGGCTTTGACTTTAAATAGAAATTGTTTAAGTGCGTGGACGTTAATGGGTCATGAGTTTGTTGAATTAAAGAATTCTCATGCAGCAATCGAAAGTTACAGAAGAGCAGTTGATACAAATAGCAAAGATTTCAAGGCTTGGTATGGTTTAGGTCAAGCTTATGAAGTTTTAGATATGCATCTGTATTCTCTATATTATTACCAACAAGCAAGCTCTTTAAAACCTTTAGATAGAAGAATTTGGATTGCTTTAGGTAATTGTTACGAGAAATTAAATAAAGTTGAAGATTCAATTAAATCTTATCAAAAGGCAATTGAATTAAACATTTCTGATGTTTTAGCTGATGACGTTGCAATTTTATATAAAATTGCTTTATTATTTGAGAAAATTGATATGATTCCAAAAGTTTATGAATTTATGAAAAATTGCTATTTATTAGAGTTGAATGAAAATATTAAAAATGATGAAACTTGTAAAGCAAGAATTTGGCTAGCAAAATATGAATTGATAAATAAAAATTATCAAATGGCTTATCAATATGCAAGTGATTTGAATTACGGTTTAAGTCAAGATATTGAAGAAGCTAGAAATATTGCAAGAGAAGCAAGAAATAAACTCAACTTAAAATGAAGATAACCTTTAATGCTATAGAACTAACAATAATGACCTAATAATTAACTAATTGTAATTTATACACTAAAAACTTATTGGTGTTCGGATGATTCTAAAATTTTTGTATAAACTTTTCAAATAAAATTTAAAAGTAAACAAAAATCTTTAAATTTACAGAGAAACAAATCAATTGTCCCTTAATTGGAAAGAGTTAAATATATTAGAGAATACTAGAAATCAACTCATTTTAAACTTTTTGCTTTTATTGGACTTAGATCGCTGCTGGAATTAAATAACAGATCTAGTATTTTGGTAAAGAGATGAGTAGTTTACCTCCTCCTCCACCACCACCTGGATGGCAACCACCACCACCGCCTCCAGGCATTGGAAATGGGAATTTACCACCCCCTCCACCACCACCAGGCTCACGTCCTCCTCCACCACCACCACCATCATCATCAACTACATTAAAACAAATATCAAGATTTAATAAGAATGAATTAGATATAAAGAAAAGAAAATGGTTACAACTACAGAAGACAAGATATCCAAGAGCTTCAACCAAAAATAGTAGCTTCACTCATTCTCATAAATCTGAAATGCCTCCAGAACATTTAAGAAAAATTATTAATGATCATGGTGATATGTCATCTCGTAAGTTTGATCAAGATAAAAGATCATACCTTGGTGCTTTGAAGTATATGCCTCATGCTGTTTTGAAACTCATTGAAAATATGCCTCAGCCATGGGAAGAAGCTAAAGATGTTAACGTTTTATATCATATTACTGGTTCAATTACATTTGTTAATGAAATCCCAAGAGTTATCGAACCAGTCTATAGAACTCAATGGAGCGCAATGTGGATTGCTATGAGAAGAGAAAAAAGGGATCGTAGACACTTTAAGAGAATGAGATTTCCCCCATTTGATGATGAAGAACCTCCAATGAATTGGTTAGAGAATTTAGAAGATGTTGAACCCTCAGATCCAATTCAATTAGAGTTAGATGAAGTTGATGACGAAGCTGTTATTAACTGGATCTATGATTTAAAACCCTTAATAGATGAGGTTAAATTTGTTAATGGTGATTCTTATAGAAAATGGAACTTAACTTTAGATATAATGTCAAATCTTTATAGATTATCAACTCCATTATTGAGAGAAATTTATGATTCTAATTATTTTCATCTTTTTGACAAAAAATCATTCTTTACAGCGAAGGCTCTTAATAATGCAATTCCTGGTGGTCCAAAATTTGAACCTCTATTTAAAGATGTTGAAGACGAAGATTTTAATGAATTTAATTCAATTGACAGAATTATTATTAGAATACCAATAAGGACCGAATATAAAGTCGCTTTTCCTCAATTATACAATTCATTACCAAGATTTGTTCAAACCTCATGGTACTCTGATCCAATTAGTTTCTATATTAAACAAACAGATTTCGAAAATGACGCTTTCTTATTTAAAGAAAGCTTTAATCCAATTACGTCAAGAACTTTGCAAAATATCAAAAATGATAAAATTAATTCCTTGTTTGATACTGAAACTGGTGAAGATTTAGAAAGCTTTAAATTACCAATTAGAATAAAACCATTCTTAAACGAAGAACCAATTGAACCAGAAAAGACAGTTAATTCCTTAGAATTGTGGTGGGCCCCATTCCCATTTAATCAACGCTCTGGTCGTATGGTTAGAGCACAGGATGTTGCTTTAATTAAAGATTGGTATTTACAAAGACCTTCAAAAGAATATCCGACAAAAACAAGAATTTCATATCAAAAGCTATTAAAATCATATGTCTTGAATGAATTACATCCAACTCCTCCTACTAACCAAAAGAAAATTAAATTGTTAAAATCATTAAAGCAGACTAAATTCTTTCAAACTACTACAATTGATTGGGTAGAAGCTGGTTTACAGGTCTGTCGTCAAGGGTTTAACATGCTAAATTTATTGATCCATAGAAAAGGTTTAACATATTTGCATTTAGATTATAACTTTAACTTAAAACCAACAAAAACATTAACCACCAAAGAACGTAAAAAGTCAAGATTTGGTAATGCATTCCATTTAATGAGAGAAATCTTGAAAGTTGTTAAATTATTAGTTGATGCTCAAGTTCAGTTTAGATTAGGTAATGTTGATTCATTCCAATTAGCTGATGGTATTTATTATATTTTAAACCATCTTGGTCAATTAACTGGTATTTACAGATACAAGTATAAAGTTATGCATCAAATTAGAGCATGTAAAGATATTAAGCATATTGTCTATCATAAATTCAATAATGTCATTGGTAAAGGTCCAGGTTGTGGTTTCTGGCAGCCTGCTTGGAGGGTTTGGATTTTCTTCTTAAGAGGTATCATTCCCTTATTAGAAAGATGGCTAGGTAATTTATTATCGAGACAATTTGAAGGTCGTTCAAATGAAGTCGCTAAGACCGTCACCAAACAAAGAACTGATGCTTATTATGATCTGGAGTTAAGGGCTTCGGTTATGAATGATATTTTAGATATGATACCAGAGGGTATTAAACAAAATAAAGCTAAAACTATCTTACAACATTTAACTGAGGCTTGGAGATGCTGGAAAGCTAATATTCCATGGAAAGTTCCTGGTTTACCTGAACCAATCGTTAAAATTATTGAACGTTATATTAAGGCCAAGGCAGATGGTTGGGTTTCTTCTGCTCATTATAATAGAGAAAGAATTAAAAGAGGTGCTACTGTTGAAAAAACTGTCGCTAGAAAAAATTTAGGTAGATTGACTAGATTGTGGTTTAAGAATGAACAAGAACGTCAAAAAAACATTGAAAAAGATGGTCCTGAGATTACTCCACATGAAGCTACAACAATGTTTAAAACGATGGTTAGTTGGTTTGAAAGTAGAAATTTTGCTCCAATTCCATTCCCTCCATTAAGTTATAAGCATGATACAAAATTATTGATTTTAGCTTTAGAAAATTTGAAAGAATCATATAATGCAAAAGGTCGTTTAAACGCATCTCAACGTGAAGAATTAGCTTTAATTGAACAAGCTTATGATAACCCCCATGAATGCTTAAGTAGAATTAAGAAATTTTTATTAACACAAAGAGTCTTCAAAGAAGTCGGTGTTGAGATGTTAGATCAATACCATCAACTAACCCCAGTTTATGAAATTGATCCATTAGAGAAAATCACTGATGCTTATTTAGATCAATATTTATGGTATGAAGGTGATAAAAGGGGATTGTTTCCAAATTGGATTAAACCAAGCGATGCTGAAATTCCCCCTTTATTAGTTTATAAATGGTGTCAAGGGGTCAATAATCTTCAAGAGGTTTGGGATACATCCGAAGGTCAATGCAATGTTATGTTGCAAACTACATTAGGTAAAGTTGCTGAAAAAGTTGATTTTACTTTATTGAATCGTTTATTAAGATTAATTATGGATTCTAATATGGCTGACTATATTACTGCTAAGAATAATATTGGTTTAACTTACAAGGATATGAGTCATATTAATAAGCATGGCTTAATTAGAGGTTTACAATTTTCTTCATTTGTTTTCCAGTATTACGGTTTAGTTCTTGATTTATTAATTTTAGGTTTAGATAGAGCATCTGAATTAGCTGGTCCTTCTAATTCCCCAAATGAATTTTTACAATTTAAATCTCCAGAAGAAGAAACTTCAAATCCAATCAGATTATATTCACGTTATATTGATAAAATTCATATATTTTTCAGATTTGATGAAGAGGATTCTCAAGAGTTAGTTCAAGCATTTTTATCTGAGAATCCAGATCCAAACTTTGAAAATATTATAGGTTATAATAACCGTCGTTGTTGGCCAAAAGATAGTCGAATGAGATTAATGAGAAATGATGTTAATCTAGGTAGAGCTGTTTTTTGGGAAATTCAAAGTCGTGTTCCAAGAGCATTAGCTTCAATTCAGTGGGAAGATACTCTAGCTTCAGTCTATTCAAAAGACAACCCAAACTTATTATTCTCCATGTGTGGTTTTGAAGTTAGAATTTTACCAAAGTCAAGAATGGACGAAGTTAGTTCCTCAACTGATGGTGTTTGGGATTTAGTCGACGTGAATACTAAACAGCGTACTGCTAAAGCATTTTTACAAGTCACTGAAGAAGAAGTTGAAAAATTCCATAATAGAATTCGTCAAATTTTAATGTCATCTGGTTCAACAACATTTACAAAGATCGCAAGTAAATGGAATACTGCTGTGTTATCATTATTTGCTTATTTCAGAGAAGCTGCTGTTTCAACTGGATTTTTACTAGATGTTTTGGTTAAATGTGAAACCAAAATTCAAAATCGTGTTAAATCTGGTCTAAATTCTAAAATGCCAACTCGTTTTCCACCAGCTGTCTTTTATACCCCAAAGGAATTAGGTGGTTTAGGTATGTTAAGTGCATCTCATATTTTAATTCCTGCTTCTGATTTAACCTGGTCTAAACAAACTGACACTGGTATTACTCATTTCCGTTCTGGTATGACTTTAGCTGAAGAAAAAATGATCCCAACAATTTTTAGATATATTACTTCTTGGGAAAATGAATTTTTAGATTCTCAAAGAGTTTGGGCTGACTATGCAATTAAACGACAGGAAGCTTTGCAACAAAATCGTCGTTTAGCATTTGAAGAATTAGAAGGTTCATGGGATAGAGGTATTCCAAGAATTAGTACATTATTCCAAAAAGATCGTCATACTTTAGCTTATGATAAAGGTCACCGTATTAGGAGAGAATTTAAACAATATTCATTAGTTCGTCATAATTATTTTTGGTGGACATCTAATCATCATGATGGTAAATTATGGAATTTAAATGCTTACCGTACTGATGTGATTCAAGCACTTGGTGGTATTGAAACAATTTTAGAACATACTTTATTTAAAGCAACAGGATTTGATTCTTGGGAAGGTTTATTCTGGGAAAAAGGTTCTGGTTTTGAAGATTCACTAAAATTCAAAAAATTAACTAATGCTCAAAGAACTGGTTTAAGTCAAGTTCCAAATCGTCGTTTCACGTTGTGGTGGTCTCCAACAATTAATCGTGCTAATGTTTATGTTGGTTTCTTGGTTCAATTAGATTTGACTGGTATCTTTTTACATGGTAAAATTCCAACTTTAAAAATTTCACTAATTCAAATCTTTAGGGCTCATTTATGGCAAAAAATCCATGAAAGTATTGTTTTTGATTTATGCCAAGTTTTAGATGGTGAAATGGATGTTTTACAGATCGAATCTGTTCAAAAAGAATCAATTCACCCAAGAAAATCTTATAAAATGAATTCATCAACTGCTGATATTACATTAAACGGTACCTATAAGTGGGGCTCAAGTGCTCCATCTTTGTTACATGATACAAATGATGATATGAATGTTACAACTAGTGATAAATTTTGGATTGATGTTCAATTGCGTTATGGTGATTATGATTCTCACGATATTTCGCGTTATGTTCGTGCTAAATTTTTAGACTATACAAGCGATGATTTATATCCTTCACCAACAGGTGTTTTAGTTGGTATTGATTTAGCTTATAATATGTATGATGCGTATGGTACTTGGTTTCCAGGCTTTAAACCATTAATTCAAAATGCAATGAAGACAATCATGAAAGCAAATCCATCGCTTTATGTTCTAAGAGAACGTATTAGAAAAGGTCTTCAATTATATCAATCTCAACCACAACAAGCATTTTTGAATTCAAATAATTATTCAGATTTATTTAGTAATGAAACTCAATTGTTCATTGATGATACGAATGTCTATCGTGTTACAGTTCATAGAACTGTTGAAGGTAATTTAACAACAAAACCAATTAATGGTGCAATTTTTATTTTGAATCCAAAAACTGGTCAACTGTTCTTGAAAATTATTCATACCTCAGTTTGGTCAGGTCAAAAACGTTTAGGTCAATTATCAAAATGGAAAACTGCTGAAGAAGTAGCCGCTTTAATTCGCTCATTACCTCGTGAAGAACAACCAAAGCAGTTATTAATCACAAGAAAAGCAATGCTAGATCCATTGGAAGTTCATATGTTAGATTTCCCAAATATTTCAATTCGTCCATCTGAATTACGTTTACCATTCCATGCATCAATGAAAATTGATAAATTACAAGATTTAGTTTTAAAAGCAACTGAACCCCAAATGGTATTATTCAATTTATTTGATGATTGGTTAAAATCAATTTCTTCCTATACTGCATTTTCACGTTTAGTTTTACTGCTACGTGCATTAGACGTTAATCAAGAACGCACGAAATTAATCTTACGCCCGGATAGTTCAATTGTCACAGAAGATCATCATATCTGGCCATCATTTACGGATGAGCAATGGGTTGAAGTTGAAACCCAATTACGTGATATGATTTTGAATGATTATGGTAAAAAACATAACATCAATGTTCAATCATTAACCCAATCAGAAATTAGAGATTTAATCTTGGGTCAAGATATTAAGGCACCATCTGAAAAAAGACAAGAAGTTATTGAAAATGAGAATAATAAGGAAATTGAAAATGGTAATGAAGGTGTATCATCAGGTATGAAAGTTAAAATGAGAAATGCTCAAGGTGAAGAAATTATAACACATGTTTCAACAAATTATGAATCCAAATCATTTACATCAAAGACAGAATGGCGTAAATTGGCAATTGCATCATCAGCATTACATTTAAGAACAAAGAATATTTATATTTCATCGAATGATTTTGTTGAAGATAAAATTACTTATATTATGCCAAACAACATATTGAAAAAATTTATTGAAATTTCTGATACAAGAACTCAAATTGGTGGATTTTTATTTGGTTCATCACCAGTTGATAATGACAAAATTAAAGAAATTAAAACGATTGCAGTTCCTCCACAGACCGGTACTTTGAATCATTTAACCTTGAGCAAATTAGTTGAAAGTGAATTAACTAATGGATATGAACTATTAGGATGGATTCACACAACAAATTTAGAATTAAATTTTATGTCAGGGATTGATATTACAACACATTCCAAGATTTTCAAAGAATATAGCGAGAATTTAATTGATTTAACAATCACATTATCAACAGGATCGATATCATTAAATGTTTTTGAGTTAAGTGAAGAAGGTTATAATTGGGGCTTAAATAATAAAACATTGGAGATTGAACCAATTGGATTTAGACAAGAATTCAGTGAAACTGGCCAACTAATTTTATCAAATAATATACTAGGAAATTTCTTGGTGCCAACTACAAATATTTGGAATTATTCATTTATGGGAACTAGATTCAATGAAGAAATGGAGTATGATTTTAAGATTGATATACCAATTGAATTCTATAACGAATTACATCGTCCAAATCATTTTATATCATTTAATGAATTAGAGTATGAAGGAACTTCGCTAGAAGCTGAACAAGAAGACGTGTTCGCATGAAAAAAAAAAAGAAAATAATAATAATAAAATGTTAAAAGATGTATACTAGCTTATTTATATAAATGTTAATTATAAGGAAACGTAGTTGCTTGGAAAAATACCAATATTATTATTTAATTCACCTTTCCACCAATCGTTGCTAATTTTATTATCTAAAATTTTAATTCTGTCACCTTTTTTAAAAGATAAATCTCCTGGTTCTAGAGCAACGAAATCAAAATTAGCAGTAGCAAATTGATTCAAATCTGTTTTAACTGAACTTGAAGCATAAGAAAATTGATCATCATCATTTGATAAGGATAATTCTAATTTTGGCTTAATTAATAACAAAGAATCTAAATTTATTTTAATTTTTTCCATATTTTTATGATATTTATCAATCAAGTTATTGAAAAAAGAGTTTGAATTGATTTCTAATTCTTTTGTTCTTAATTTAAATAAAGGCTCATTATCAATTTCATTTATATTTAAAAAATAATAAAAATTTGTTAATTGATTAAAATAAATGTTTATGAAAATTGGTTTCAATAATTGATTCATTAAATTAAAATAAATTGGTAATTCTAATTTTAAAGTATCATTAAATTTGTTAAATTTCAATTGACTTAACTCTAAATTTTTTTGATATCTAATTAAATTTTCTTCTTGTTTTAATGATAAGCGTTCATTTCTATTAATTTTTTCGTTCAATATATTGATATTGTTAGTATATTTATTAATATCCAAAGTTGAAAAGTTTCTTTCTTTTATGTATAATTTAATTCTTTTATTAATATTTAGTAAGCTAATCAATGGATTTTTAATATTATTTAAAAAGATTTCTAAATTTTTATTGATTTTAACTTCAATTTCTTTTAATTTATTCAAAAATTTTAGAGCTAGTTCCATATAACCTTTTGCAATTAAATCGAATTCATTAATTGATGAATCGAAAAACATTTTTGAAAAAATATCGATTAAATTAATTAAATTTTTCAAAAACTCAATAGTCATATCATGATATCTTGTAATTTCAAATTGTAATATTTGGAATTCATCATTAAAATTATGAAATTTTTCGTTTAAAAATTCAAATTCTTCATCTAATGGTAAAGTGGAACCAATATTCAATTTTTGTTTAAAAATTTGAGGAGCTCTAATAAAAGACCTTTTTAAATTAATCCAATCTTTATTTTTAGAGAACTCGTGAATTTTACACTGAAATTCTTCAATTGATTTCTCCATTGAATACTAAAATTGAAAATTGTGTTAATTTTTGATTATATACTTTGACACAAAAGTGGAAAAAGTCCAAATCGGGAAATAGACTCAATGGAGAAACTGACATATAACGAACGAATAAGATCAGAGGGGATTAAAGGATAATAAGCAAAAAAGTTACAAAAGTACTAAATATAAACTTTTATTAAATAATATCAAATTATAGAAATGAATGTGAAGTTAAAATATAATTTAACAAATGCAAGAGGGAGGGTCATTAAATGCGGGTATCATAAATATTGTTTTAGTAAAATTGTCTAATCTGAACCATTTCAGCAAAACTGACAGATTTTCTTTTTTCAATTAGTTTCTTTTTATTTAAATCAAATAGCTTATTTGTATTTGTATTTTTTAAAATTGATTTTATGGATAATAGTTCAAACTCATCATCGATGAATACTTCGGAATCACTTTCGATTTCAGATTCAGAATCTTCATTATAATTATAAGAATTCATACTTGAAGTTGAAGAAGATAAACTTGAGAAAGAATCATTTCTATCTTTATTAAACTTGCTCAAGTTTTCTTCATTTAAAACAAGAGGTCCGTATAACCAAGTAATATCACTTTCTTTGTACCAGTTAACTTTTTCAGGATTACATTCTTTTAAATTTAAATTAGTTTTAACCCATTTTCTCCAAATTAAATTTTCTAATCTTTTGATATTTGTGGATTGTGGTATAAATGGAGAGTTTGAATTTGAATTTAAGATTAATTTCCAGCAGTTGTAAAATTGAATATCATTAAAATTAAACTGGAAGTAATCAATAGCAGATAGTTGTGGATATGAAGTCTTTTTAGCTAATATTGTATGTTGATCATCAAATGAATAAATCATTTTTTAATTCTTTAAGCAAAGCTAAATATCCAAGAAATGCAAAGTTTATATATAAAATTTTCCCTCTTAATTATTTTTTTAACTCAAATGACTTTCGGATATTTCTTTATGCAGCAGTGACGTTAATTTCTACGGGGAATTTTTACAGTGGAGGAATTAGGCGTTTAGCTCATAATTGCTCTATTGAATAACTTTAAACAAAGGTACAGTTATACACGTATTGGTTTAATCATTGCTAAATCATATCATAAACCTAGTGGTAATCCAAATTTATTCAGCGTACGTTCAAAACAGGTGATTGTGCGTATTTAGAGAGCCGGGAAACAAAGAATACAGTGAAAGTGGTCTCTAAGTCCGCTATTTGTAGAGATTATAGTTAATACAGTAATAATTAACTTATGAAAGTGGAAATTACGCTTGTGAATAGCCAAAGGTGATCTCTACAAGCACAGGCAATAATATCTTAATAAAGATAAGAAATGAAGATGTTATTTAATGTTATAGAATACCCCCATCGAGTATAGAAGCCTGGACTGTAAAAAACATTCGTACAAATGATGAACTTTCCGGAGAAACTTTTCGCAGAAATTCTACATGAAATCTGAAATTTTGATAATAACAAAACAGTTCTAAAGGATTGAAGGGCTCAGAGAAAGATAAGAATAATTTTATAACTCTTTTCATGTATACACCACTTTGTCTTTATCAAAGTACTCAATAATCATGATATTTCAGTAGTAAATTAGAACCCGCAAATAATCCGAACAGCCTCATCGAAATGTTCTCGAGTCCTGAATCTCCGAATACGTCCTTACCTTTAACCTGAAGCTCATTGGGTTAATCATGATACACAGGCCAGCCTGATGCATCCATATTTCCTATACAACGTGTCATGGTGACAAAGTTTATTAAATAACATCGTAGAGTTACAGATTAACCTTTAGTACGAGACTCATCGCTCATCGACTCATCGAGGCTCGCCACTGCAACAGTGCTTATTCATGCACTTTATGGAAAAGGGTAAAAGAATATCACTACTTTGGGACGAGCTTCGCATTGGTGGAAAGAATCACTAATCACTCCCCGGGGCTAGGATTCTGGAGGCCGTATGGGCTCCTGCTATCGTCAATTCGCTTCTTTTAATTGGCTTTATTGAACCCCTTTGGACAGTCATTATCATTTCTGTTCACCTCTCATCCCAATCTCAAATATATGTCAACAGATCGAAATTGACTTTAACCAGCGGGGATTCGGTGGATTTGATTTCTTAAATTATTTCCACTACAACTACGTCAATCTTCTATGCAGGATTCTCCGTATTGTAAATCATTATTTTATTATTTCACCATTCTTTCATCACCATTTTATTATTTAGTCACCATTATTTCATCTTTTCACCATTATTTCATCACTATTATATCATTCAATCTCTGATATTTTATTTCGTAACCTTAAGTTTGCCATTAATGGAAAATGACACCCTTCCTTTAAGTCACATTGTCTTTCATCATTGCTAAATTTAGTTAGTGCTCAGATATTCACCGCTTAAAACCCGTGACAAGAAATTCACTAATAAATCTCACTTTTCGCGAATTCCGCGAATTCCGCGAATTCAAAATTTTTCACCAAACTTTTTTTTTCATAAAAATTTTTCACTTTCTCTTTTTTAATTAACTAAAAACATCAACTAAAGTTATGTCTCACAGAAAATACGAAGCACCACGTCACGGTCATTTAGGTTTCTTACCAAGAAAGAGAGCTACCTCAATCAGAGGTAAAGTTAGATCTTTCCCAAAAGATGATAAATCAAAACCAGTTCACTTAACTGCTTTCTTAGGTTACAAAGCTGGTATGTCTACCATCGTTCGTGACTTAGACCGTCCAGGTTCTAAAATGCACAAACGTGAAGTTGTTGAAGCTGTCTCCGTCGTTGATACCCCACCAGTCGTTGTTGTCGGTGTCGTTGGTTACGTTGAAACTCCAAGAGGTTTAAGATCTTTAACCACCGTTTGGGCTGAACATTTATCTGATGAAGTCAAACGTCGTTTCTACAAAAACTGGTACAAATCAAAAAAGAAGGCTTTTACCAAATACGCTTCTAAATACGCCAACCAAAATGGTGAAGAAATTGACCGTGAATTAGCTAGAATCACTAAATACGCTTCTGTTGTTAGAGTTTTAGTTCACACTCAAATCAAAAAAACTCCATTAGCTCAAAAGAAAGCTCATTTAGCTGAAATTCAAATCAATGGTGGTTCTATTGCTGACAAAGTCCAATGGGCTAAAGAACACTTTGAAAAAACCGTCTCCGTTGATTCAGTTATTGAACAAAACGAACAAGTTGATGTCATTGCTATCACCAAAGGTCATGGTTTCGAAGGTGTTACCCACAGATGGGGTACCAAAAAATTACCACGTAAAACTCACAGAGGTTTACGTAAAGTTGCTTGTATTGGTGCATGGCATCCAGCCCACGTTATGTGGACTGTTGCTCGTGCTGGTCAAAGAGGTTACCACAAACGTACTTCTATCAACCACAAAGTTTACAGAGTTGGTAGAGGTGATGATGAATCAAATGGTGCTACCGAATTTGACAGAACCAAAAAAACTATTACTCCATTAGGTGGTTTCGTCAGATATGGTTCAGTTAACAACGATTTCTTAATCTTAAAAGGTTCTATCCCAGGTACCAGAAAGAGAATTGTTACCATCAGAAAATCATTATACACTCAAACCTCAAGAAGAGCTTTAGAACAAGTTTCATTAAAATGGATCGATACTGCTTCTAAATTCGGTAAAGGTAGATTCCAAACCCCAGCTGAAAAAGCTGCTTTCTTAGGTACCTTAAAAAAAGATTTAAACTAAGCTTTTAATTTTGCATTATAATAAAATCTTCTTTTATACTTATAACTTTGTAGTAATCTTTATATTCTTTCTACAATTCTTTATAAATGATTATATTCGGCTTATACATAGTTAAAAGACCAGCTGAAACTAGCAAAAGAATAATTTCTATAGCATGATGGAAAAAAATAACAACTTTTAAAACAAAAATTATTATAACGTTTAGAATAAAAAAAGAATTCTTAAAAAAAGTGTGTATCATTTAATTAAATGGTACTTTGTAATGTCCATAAATGATTCGTTAAAGGCTATGACGAACCATTTTAATAAGTGCTTTTCTTGCATCAAAGTCGATATCTTCGTCACTGACATCTTCAACATTTTCATGATCACTTGAAATTAAATTTTCTTCATTAAGTAAGTCAAAAGAATTTTCCTCAATGATTTCATTAACTTGATGTTGATGATTTGAATGATGATTATTGTTAATGTCTGGAATATCATTAAAAAATGAATCATTTGAAACAAAAAATGGCTCGTAATTATCAGAAAATGAAATTTTATTAGTTGAGAATGATCTTTGGATGCCAGGAATAGAGTCATTAGAATGATGAATGTTGATTAATGATTCATGTCTTGTTAATTTTTGTCTCTTTGGTGATGATTGATAATTTTCAACAATTGTTGGCGTTTTAATATTTATTTTAGTTGGAGTTTTTGTAATTTTTGCTTGTCCAGTTTCGTCAATGCTTAAAGTAACTTTGAACTGGCTTTCAGTTGCAGAAGGAGGAGGAGTAATTCTTTTTGGACTAATGGAAGTTCTTAATCTTGTTGTATAATGATTATTATGTTTTGATTTTGGAGTTGGTGTTGTTGGACGACTTTGTTGTGGAGTGTTATCTGGATTCTTTGGTAGTTCACCTAAACTTTTCTTAAAATCTTCGATTGGTTTCATTTGATACTTAACGGGTGAAGTAAAAATTGAAGTTGTTGGTGAAGATGAGGAATTATTAACGTAGTAACCATGATATAATGGAGATGATTGAATAATTGAAGAAAATCTTGAAGAGTTTGGTGACATTGGAGATGATGAAACATCGATTGATGCATTTGTTAAAGAATTAAATTGATGAATGTTATTGGAATTTGATTTTTTAATAATTTCAGGTTTTTTAAATTCTTTGACTTTTGATGTAATTGGTGAAGATAACAAAAGACTTGGATTAACAGAAATATCACTGAATTGATTTAAATCAATTTGATCTTTAACAATTAGCTGAAGTTTATCCTGAGATTGAATAGCAATTCTTTCAGCTTTTGAAATTGTATAATTATCTTTTGACATTGATTTCGTTCTCGATTTTGGTTTTTTCTTCTGCTTACTCCTGGGAGAAGTTTCTTGTTCATCCTCATCAGTTAATTTCATCAGTAAACCTCCTTTTGGAGAAGGGTTGATTTTCATTGTTTGAAAAGGGGACGATGAAATAGTATTTCTTTTTCTACCAGTTGGCGAAACTCTCATTAATGGAGCACTTGCTTTTGGAGTCCCTTGCTTTAAAACAGCAGCTGATAAGTTAGCAGCTGAACCTCCATCATTTTCAATAATTTTAGGAGGTCTTCCACGACGACGTTTTGGTGGTGGTGTGGTTATAACTGGGGCCTTATTGTTAACTGGTGTTTCAGGCCAGTTGACTTCTGATTGAACTGTTTGTTGTGAAAAATATCTTGGACTAATGATTGTTAGTATAAAATTGGGGGTATATAAGGCTTTGCACTCACTCCATAGAATTGTTATATCCTTGATTCTCTGAGAACAAGATTGACATATTATAATGAATAGAATTGCAGCAATTATCAGAATTTAAATATTAAAACCTGAATAAAGCTAACTGATATAATTTAAATTGGGGGACTTCAATTTCAACGATTGAAAATTTTTTTCTTTTTAATTCAGATCTGAATTAGATCTTATAGTATAAGTGAAAGGTAAGGTGTTTGAAATATCAATTAAATAGAATTAATTTAATTTATTATCAACTTCTTTTCGGTTCTTCTTTTCAAAGTGTTAAAATTTGTATCAATTCAAGTCTTTTTTTCCTGCTTAATTGAATGCATAAAATTTCTATTGCAATTGGAAATTTCCGTTTTTGGTGAATCATGAAAAAATTTAAGACGCGTCGAAAAAAAAAACACGCGTCCTAAAAACTCAATTTACCCAATTTGGTAAAAATGTGATTCCACCAATTTTATTCGTTTAGACTGGCTTGCTGGCTAACTAATGGATTATTTGGGTCGTTTGCTCTTCAATACAAGTAAGTATATGTGTGTAACTTGTTTAACTATGGCAATTGTAGATTGATATATGCTTATGGTACCTAGTTTATCGTAATTTGGCATAATTGTCTTAGATTTATTTTTTATTCTCCACTTTCAGTAAATCATTCGGACTTCTAAGTTCTATGCACTATATTTTCCTCTGTTCATATATATAAAACAGAAGAAATTCGACTAGTTCAATAATTTACAATCTGATCTACTTATATAACACTTGAATTAGAGGGCCAAACTACATACCTTCATCAAAACTTAAGGCATATTATCGTAGCTGATTTTACAGGTTGCTAACGTTAATTCATCAGGGTCAATGATCAATACTAGAGATAATCAATCTACTTCATACAGTAAAATCATCATATCATTTTAATGTACCGAATAAAAGCTGTACAACGATTTTTCTATAATATCGCATACATTTAGTCATGATAATAGAAAGAATAAATATTATTGCCAAATTATAATATCCAATATTAATAATTTCCTAGCCATATGATATGATATAAAGTATATAAATTTAACAAAAAGAAATCATCTAACTCACACATGACTCAGACGAATGACAGTACGAAATGAACAGTAATTGATTAAGAACTGTAAATTCAATCAAGAAAAGGTGTTGAAATGAAAATAAAGCAATTTCAATAACTGTTCTATGCTAGATCATGATTCTGAGCCCTTAATGATAATCATTCTTAACTTCAATTAGATCATTTAAGAAAGCACAATTTTAATGATAATATTGATAATGATATTTATAAAAATATTGATAATTATATTCACAATGATATAGTGACGAATTGATAAAATATGGTGAATTTATAAAACATTGATAAAAAAACATTTGAGTATGGATAAATAAACATAAATATGATTTCTTTTTTCTAATTTGTTATATAATAAATCTAGTTTGATACTTTACTGTACCTATTAGTTGAAAAACATATTAGAGAGAACTCATCAACCACTTATGGGCAAAATTAGAATAATCATGAAAAAGCAGAATTTCATACTAACATGGGGTAAACATTTCGACTCCATAATCAATTTAATATCCCATATAAGTTGGAATTACTGCTGCCTTGTGATTATATCAAAAATAATGTAGGTATTTGAAAAGCTTCTTAATGATACTAAACCAACTAATCATAAAACCGACACATTAAATGTGAAAATAACATGAGGTAGCAGAAAAATATGATAAGACGCATAAAAAACATATAAAACACGGAGTAGCATTATTAATATTATAAAATAGACAGTATTGATAGTAGTAGAGTAGTATAAAAACATTTAAAATAATAATTCCAGAAGTAATGAAGAATTGAAATTGTTTTTGTAGTATGCAAAATCAAAAGATGGATAGTATAATCAGCATATAAATAAAAATATGCATATTATATAATTAATGTGATTCAAAATTTAGAAAGATGGTATGTGTTTCTGAAATATAGGACAAGTAAAAAATATATGTAAAACAATAACAATAACAGTAAAGCAAATATTAGAACAGTATTCTAAAAGCATAAAATAACAATATGAGAACAAATAAACCAAATATAACACAAACAAACGGTAGTTAAATCATCGTTGGATAAACCTTTATTATTGGTAAGCCCCACCATCCGGTCTTCTAATAACTTCGATGACATCGGCACTTCCTAACCCAATTTGTTCTGCAGTTTGAGAAGGTTTGATTTCCACACCATCGAATAAAAACTTCAAGTATTTAACAGGAATATCAGAAGTCTGTGAAAACATGGTCATAACTTTCATTAATTTTGTCTTAGGTTTAAAAGCAAAGAATAAATTATGATCACAACCTTTAACGACTATCTTGATCTTAGTTGGGTCATCTTCAGTAGAGTCTTTGACTTTGGTGACTTCTGAAGTTCTTTTTGGTGGCATTTTTATTGAATAAACAAAAAAACCGTTAGTTTGTTTTGATTAAGTAGAGAAAGATTAAAAAGGCTGGTTAATTTTTTTGAGGTTACAAATTTCAAAACGCGGTTCGAGGTTTGAGGCTATTTATTCTCATTAATTAACTTTGCTATTATTAAATTACTTTTTGCATCCTCAAATGGTGAAATGCTATCCAAATATGAAACAGGTTTTCTTTTAATGGTTTCAGTAATTTTTTTATTTTTGTAAGAAAATTTTATGTCATTCTCATGTAATTTGTATTGTGAACAATATTTTCTTAACAATTTCTTTATTTTCACATTTTGCTTTACACTGAAACAAATCTGGTTATATTTGCCACTTTGTTCGAGAATTGAAATCTTGACTTTATCATTTTCAGATGGTAAAACTGAATTATGAGGTTCTTGTTCTTCTATCATTGATAATTCAAAAATGTTTTGTCTTTCAAGAATTGCATTAATTGTCTTTGGAGTGTCTTTTTTTGAAACTTTCTTGCCATTGAATGTGATTGATGGGTTTTTGTCTTGAGTTGAGGTTAGATATTCATCAAATATTATACTAAATGTGGTATTTTCTTCAATGTTGAAAGTCTTCACAGATGGACCTTTAACAATAAAATGGTATACTACCGAATTTTCTAATCGTGGAGTAGCTGATGCTTTCTTGTTATTTTCTTGAATTGGCGAAGATTCTTTTGACGATCTAATTTCTTTTGATTGATCAATCTCTAAGGTCTGTTTTGAGTCTTCTATCGAGTTTTGCTGTGATAATTGAGTTGATGTTGATAAAGGTTGAGTTCCCACTTCAATTTTCTCATCAGGTCTAGAATCTATTTCTTCTATCTGCGAAGAAGTTGTTGTTTGATTTATTGGAGTTGAAGGTATTTGTATTGTTTGTTGACTTGGTTCTGCTTGTGAGGAAATTACCTGGACTTGATTAATCTCAGGTACAGAAGAAGATGATATGATTGGTTTTAGCGAATCAGCTTGTGTTGATGCTTTAATTCCTGGTACTGCAATTTCTATTCCATTATGGAAACCTAATGACCATAAAGGTTCTTGCAATTGAGCTGGGAGTATAACCATTGAATACTCAGGAACCACTATCGTAGATATTTCAACATCTAGTAATGCAAACAAAGTTTCAATTTTTGAATCAAATGAACAGTTTAAATCCTTTACATGATTTCCTGATAAATCATTAACTGAGATTTTAATAAATGGAGTAAGTTTCGCAACTTTGTATTTAAAATTATCTGCCATGCTTCCTTCTCTTCTAACCATTCCTATACCCTTCTTGAGTAGCATTTCATACTCATTTGACATTATTTAATGGATGGATAATAAATAATTATTTTGATTTTTGAAAAAAATATTCCGTTAAATTCTCTACAATCAGATTTTGGTTATAAATCATTAAATATCGTTATTCTATACGTAGTTATTAATATATATATATGATCTCAAATGTATGTTTATTATTACCATTTTTCTTCTGGATTTAATTTAAATGCTTCATATGCTTCACGATTGAATAAAGAGATTTCTGTTTCGTTATCTATTGATGTTAGTAAATGGTTTAATTCAAGTTTTTAATAATACTTACCAATTCCTAATTCGTGCAATGTCTTATCACTATTTAAGTCAAGGATCCAATCTTCATCATGTTCGAAATTAATAACTAAGTTAACAGTTTTAAAGCCATGCGCATGTGTGTAAACTTTCAATGTGTCATATTCAACATTTCTGTAAGGTCTGTAAGCACCTTGAGTTTTAATTATTTCAGTGATATCATTGAATAGATCAATTGGCTTCTTAACACTAATGTCATAATTGTGCAAGATATGATTCTTAACATTTCTATATGGAAATGATTTGACTATTCTAACGGTCAGCACAGACTGAGATAATGGTCTCACAGTAGAAGTTAACGGTTCTTCCATGCTTTAAAATACTTTTTGTTCAGTAAAAAAAAAAAAAGCTTTAAATGCAGATATTAAAGAAGACAGAAGCAAAAAAAAATAGAACTCCTCATGGGGGGCTCGAACCCCCGACATTTCGGTTAACTTCCGCTAATGAAATATTAGTTCCCTTAGTTTGACTGTAAAAGCCGAACGCTCTACCAACTGAGCTAACAAGGACGAGTTCTGATTGGCTGAGTAAGCTGTATGGTACCGGTAGTGGAAACTGGTAGGTGCACTGTATGTGATATAGGTCACAAGATCCTCTTATATGCATTAAAAAGATAGAGAAACAGTCAATTACTCGTAAGTATTAGCAGTAAATTGTTTATTCAAGAATTTCATATGTTGTAGATGTAATTGAATTATCAGTTTGTCTTTTAAAGGCATTTTTTTTTCTTATTGTTTCAGTTTGTGGAAACTGAAAATATATACCAGAAAAGGTTATTTGTGATATCGTTCTTTCTCCAAAATCTAGTTTATGAAGTTAAAGCGTCTACTTGGTCTTAGCGAGTTAAAAAATTGATATCATCCCAATTTAATGAGAAGTTTGAATTTTTGATAAATGAGTTAATGATCAATGGAAAGATATTTAACGTTTATATGCCAAAGCTTTACAACAGTTGATTATCATTAATTTTATTATATATTTACATTATTCCACAAGCTCTCTTGGTCTTGCTTCATCTTTTGCATCGATCATCATTCTATCTTGGTTATTCAGTTCATTAATTTCTTCCTCTTCTTGTGGTGTTAGAAAACTTGGAGGAATTTCATTCATTTGAACACTTGGTGCACCGTTTAAGTATCTCAATTCCTCTAAAATTTTGATTCTAACGTTTTCTAAGTATTTTTTGGAATTTTTATTATCCAATTTATCACCTAAATTTGGATGTAATGAACAATCTGGATTAAAAAAATTTCTAAATGGTAAATTTTCTGGTAATTTGGAATCTAAAGTCATCCCTGTCATTACACTAGTTTCATAACACCATAATCTTGAAACATTTCTTGGTGTATAACCACCACCACCTAAAACTAGCATCGGTATACCGAAACTTCTAATAAATTTAACACATTCTCCATGAGCTTTAATATTTAAATTAAAACAACCTAATCTATCTCCACCTAATGAATCTGCTCCACATTGCTGTACTATAACTGTTGGTTTAAATGATGTTATCAGTGGATCCATAACTGATTTGAATAATCTAATATATGATTCATCATCGATACCATCGTTTAATGGAACGTTCAATGCATAATGTTTACCTTTACCAATACCAGTTTCATCTAAATTACCAGTGGCTGGGAAAAATAATCCATTATATTTATGAAAAGAGACCGTCATCACTCTATCTGTAGTATAAAAAGCTTCTTGAACACCATCCCCATGATGAATATCAATATCTATGTATAAAACTCTTGGATGGTATCTTAATAAATTCATAATTGATAAGACAATATCATTAATGTAACAAAATCCTGAAGGTTCTAGCTTTTTAGCATGATGTAAACCACCAGACCAGTTAATTGCTATGTCTGAGCTATTATTTATCAATTTTTCAGTTGCATCTAACGACGCACCTGTGTAAATTGAGCCATAGTCATATAAACCGTCAAAAACGGGACAATCATCACCAATATTAAAAGCTTTCAACTGAGCAGAAAATTTTGATAAGTTATCAGGAGAGACTTTCTGTAAAAAATCTATATAATCTTCTGAATGGAATTCTGTCATTTCTTCTTTTGTTGCTGGTCTTGGTGTATAAATATCCATTTGTTCATATAACTTATAACCTATCACTAAATGGTTAGTTAGCATCAATCTGAATGGTTTCATTGGATGTTTAACACCATAATGATATTCTGCAGCCTTGGGATTATAGTGATAAGAAACATTTGGATTATATGAAGAACCAAAATCTTGTGTATATAATGGGGTTTTTTCTTTAGATTTTTGGTCCAGAAAGAAAGTATCAGACATATTCAATGGCCCAATTCTCGAAAGCCTCTAATGAATAAGTTTGAATAAGTAAAATGAATGAATTAAAGTTATGAAAAAAATTGATTATTTATTTATTTCTGCTTATTTTTTTTGATGCTGGAACTCGTAACCCGGACAAACTTTCAGTCAAGAAGGTAGTAAAGAGACATTATTGCATTGAATGTGAATGATATAGATAAGTTAAAAGTGAATAGCATCTTAGTTGAAGCATAAAAATGTTTCAAAATCTGAATGATTAACATGCTTCTCGGCCACTACAATCGTAATTAATATAATACAAGTAAGTATACTTTCTTTTTTAATATACAATATCTAATAGACGTATGGAATGAACATGTAAGGACATTCTTTTAAATATCTATCCCAATCTTCACCATATTTCAATTCACACTTTCTTTGATCTCTGAAAGCTCTGTGAACTAAAACGATCAAAAAGAAAGTTGGGAAGAACCATGGAAAAGGAGAAGCAAAACCACAAGATAAACCCCAAACTAAAGCTTGTGTGTAATCAGCAGTGTAATGACATTTTCTTGCGTATTTGTACCAACCATCAGTTAATAAGTAAGAACCGAATTTAGTTTTAATGTATTTTGGATTTTTTAAATAAATGTGAGGTAAATATGGGAAGGTTTTTCTAACATAGTTATCACCAGCTAACTTTTTTCTGAAATATGATTTTTGACCATTTGCAGTGTCAAAGAAATAATATGCAACTAATAAAACGACTAATAAAACTGTATTATAAGTTGTTGACCATTGATATTCTCTTGGATCATGTCTTGATAAATATAAAGTACAATGACAATAAGTATATGGAACACCAGCAATATTCCAGAAGATTAACATGAATCCAAATTTTTCATAAGCCATATCCCAAGTTGGAACAATCAATTCTTCACCTTTTGCGCAAGAGTTGGCATATAAATAATGAGCTAACCAAACAGTTGCCAACTGAGGAGAAACATAACCATAAGTTTCATATTGTCTTAAAACAGCGGCAGAAGTTAAGAAATATAAAGTGAACCATGGAATTCTAACTTCAAAAAACATTTTTAAATCTAAAATACCAATTCTTGGATTTAATGGAGCACCTAAGAATAAATCATAAATATGGTTACCAGTCATTCTAAAATAATCACCAGAAACGTATAAAGTCCAAACATATAAAATGATTGAATAGGTGATACCTGTAATAATTGCAGCAGTCATAATTTCACCAAATAAATCTAAAATTGTGTATAATGGGAAGATACCAGTGAAATGTAAAACAATAGCAATGACATTTGAAGTATAGAATGACCACATAGCATTACAGAAATATGGTAATTGCTTGTTTTGTAAATGAGCTAGAGGTTGACCTTTTGTCCAAATACCTGGTAAAGTATAATAAAAGACAACTTGAGTGAAAATAAAAGTGCCAAAAATTCTCCATCCTCTAGCAGTAGGAACACCATGATCCAAAAATATTTGGAATAATTCATTTAAAAATGAAGAAATTGATTGACCTTTTTCTGGTAACCAAACATTACCATTATTAAAGTAAGCACAAATCCACATGTACCACATTAGTAAAGGAAAACCGACAATCATACCAACAGCACCAGCTGGACCACCGAATTCCCATTCGATCTTGTCCTTTGGAATGTATCTTTCACTTTTAGAGAGTGTAGACATATTTTTTGTTAATGTTTTTGTTTGTGGTTCAAGAAAAAATTATTCCTTTTATACCTTCGGGGCGATCTGATCTGAAAATTAAGCTAAACGAGATCAAAAAAAACGTGTAAATGTAGTTAGTTTGACTGCTTTGAAAGAGACAAGAGTATATAGGATAAAAATACTTTATAGATATATTTATTTAGATACCTAATGTTGTTGTTATTTCCGACAGTTGATTATTTTTTAAGAATTATTGAATTTAATATTTAATATTTTTATGTTCGTATAAAAGATTTGACGCGTTTTTTTGCTGTTTAACGATAGGAGAAATTACGAACTTTCGAGATTGCCAACTTGGCTTTACTTGATACAACATGAACCATCTCAATTCTATTAATAGAGTAGTTATAACTTCGCTTTTGTATTTTGATGCATGATTTATCTCATTAGATAATTCAAAAAATTAGCTATACTCATCACAAAATAAATCAAATATTTCTTTTATACGAGTTTCACTTGACTAAATCTAACATAGCACATCTTCAATGGGCTTAGTGTAAGGTGATATACGAATTAAAAAAAAAATAAAAAACGACCCCAGGCAGGATTGAACTGCCGATCTTGCGATTAACAGTCGCACGCCTTAACCAACTTGGCCATGGAGTCTGGATCTGTCGGTTAAAGTTGAAAGTCAGTGTTGACCCTAATAAGAGGCCGGTTTTCTTTCACTACTAAGAATTCTTGCAGTTACAGAGTAGATAAGATATTTTACTGGAAAACTTCACGTGTCAATCACACTACAAACATTTTAATCGACATTCAATAATATTCATAAATCATTAACATATATATTTAACTTTGCTTCTCGTTATTGATTACTTCATCTAATTTGGTGTTGACATTATCTAATTGTTTACTCAATTTTTGTATACTATCATCACTATTTAAATCTCTTAATTTATTATAATTTTGAATTAAATTAGTTAAAGGTTGTTTTAATTGGGATATTTGCTGACTTAAAACGTTATACGGATCTGATTCTGTCATGATTTAATAAAATATTAAAATTAAACTACGCGAAAAAAATTATTCATTATTCATTCACCTAAAACATCTAGAAAAATTTCTATCCATTTTTGTAGCTCTATTTTGATTTCATCAGTTAATTCTAAAACATCTTTAAATTTATGACACATCCCTTTAAAACAAATTTCACTAACCTCATTTTGGGATGGTTTTGCTTTTTTATTCATTCGAAGTTTAATATTTTTTGTAATTATTTTCTTAAATTGTTGTCGTATTTGCGACCTTTTCAACTGCTGATCTTTAATTGTCAATTCTGCTTGTCTTTTTGAATTCAAATTTGAAAAATTGATTGATTTTTGTTTCAACAAAGTATCAATTAAATCATCATCGTTCTTTTCGACTATATCATCAATAAAATATGAATCTGTTTCAATCTTATTAACTGGTTGTTTTGATAATATGTCTTTAAACTTATCTAAATTGATATCTAGCAGCAAACAATTAACAACGAATCTATCCTCTTCTTTTTCAATATAAAATAGTATATAATTCTCTTTTGATAATTTTGTTAGTATTGCATTTTGAACCATATTGCCATTAATTTTGGAGTAATTTGTAAGCTTTTCAAATATTTCCAATGTTTTTTCATTAGATGTATATCTAATACAGTTAGTATTGATGAAATTAAAGGCTTTACACTCACACATTATATGGTTTATCAATTATTGCCCAAATAGGTGTATACTCTGGGTTTATCAATGAAACAAACTCTAAATCTTTTTGAATCTTAGTCAATTCTTCATTTACCAACTTGCTTTTACTCGTCCATATCTCTATATCTGATAAAATTATTAGTATGGTTACTTTTGGTTCATTGTTAATACATACCTTCAATGGTGGAACTGGGAAGGCCAATTTCTGCACCAGTGATGTTAAAAGATCGTAGAAAGCGCTCAGCCATGGTAATTTTATACACTTTAGTAAATATAAACACGTGTTAAATACCAAAGAACACGATTTAGATCGTTTAAATCACTTCAAAACTACTTAAAATTTGAAAAGATTTCGAGCCCGTCAAATTTTTAGTGATAAAAGTTTTCGCGGAAAAAAAAGGCCAAAATTTTTTTCTCTCCTTCAACAATCAAAAAGTTTAACTTTATACAAAAAAGTATTTAAACCAAGTGAAGTTTGGAGAAATTTTAACCGTTTTCTCACTTCTATCTTTTAGGTTTTTTACCTTGTTGTTTTTTTATTTGGGTTTATAAGTTGTAATCATTATTTATTAGTCTTGTGCAAAATGTCATATCCAAAATCAGATAGAATTTACTCCATTTCAGAAGTTTATGCTGATGCTAATGAGAAAAGACCAGAAAGCTACTGGAATTATGAAAATTCAGAAATCCAATGGGGTCAAATTTCAAACTATGAGATTATTTCTAAAATTGGCCGTGGTAAATATTCTGAAGTATTTTCTGGTACAAATATTGTCAATAATCAACCATGTGTGATTAAAGTATTGAAACCCGTTAAATTGAAAAAGATCCACAGAGAAGTTAAAATCTTACAAAATTTAACTGGTGGCCCAAATATTATTGCATTATTGGATTTAGTTAGAGATTCTCATTCAAAGATACCCGCATTAATCTTTGAAGAGGTTAAAAATGTTGAATTTAGAACATTGTATTCCAAATTTAAGAAAGCTGATATTCAGTATTATTTTTCACAATTATTGATTGCATTAGATTATTCTCATTCAATGGGAATAATTCATAGAGATGTTAAACCACAAAATATAATGATTGATCCATTTCAAAAAAAATTAAGACTTATAGATTGGGGTTTAGCTGATTTCTATCATCCAGGTGTTGATTATAATGTTAGAGTTGCATCAAGATATCATAAAGGCCCTGAATTATTAGTTAACTGTAATCAATATGATTACGCATTAGATTTATGGTCTGTCGGTGCTACTTTAGCCGCAATCATCTTTAAAAAAGAACCTTTCTTTAAAGGTGATTCAAACTTTGATCAACTAATTAAAATTTCAAAAGTTCTAGGTACAAAAGAATTATATTCATACCTAAATAAATACGGTTTAAAATTATCAGAAGATTATCAGGATGCTTTAGTCCCATGTGAAAGAAGACCATGGACTAGTTTCATTAATGATCAGAATAGAGCATTGGCCGATGATGAAGATGTTATTGATTTAATTGATCACTTATTAAGATATGATCATAAAGAAAGATTAACCGCAAAACAAGCATTAGATCATCCATTTTTTAAAAGTTCATAAGAACATTAATAATTCAATTTTCGTGTTTTCTCAGCTTAATTATTAATACGTTTGTGTTTTCTTTGTTGCTTTCATTCAATATAAATTAATTCTTAACAATATTTTTTGTAGTTACAAATCAATGGGCTTTTTATTCTATACATGTAAATTTATTATAATTTTATATAAATCCAATTCTTGTTCTTCTTTTTTCGATTTTTGAAGTCAAATCATTATTTGAATTTGTAAACACGTATGCACATGGTTCACAATAAATTTTGTTATTAATTGATAAATAATCATTATTAATTGGATTAGAACAATTTGAACATTTCAAACAATCGACATGATATCTATCATTTGAATCATCAACTAAGCACTCCCCAACAATACCATCCGCACAAATTTTACAAAGTGAATTGTTTTGAACGTGGAAATGATATTCACAATATGGCTCATCATTTAAAACAAAACAATTGATTTTCTTGCTAAATTTTAGATCGCATGAAGTGCATGTAAAGCACGCTCTATGCCATTGTCCAGACAATTCTCCACTTTTAGAGTAAATTGGTTTAGTATTGATCTCTAACCCACATTTACGGCATGGGCCTTCTCCTGGAGGATACTTTGCTTGATGTCTTTGTTGATCTTCTGATTTTGCTGATCTACTAAAATTAAATGATTGCTGTATTAATGGAGTTGCTGGTACTGATGCTGTTTCATCAACTAAGCATTCTGTAGAATCCTGCCTGATGGAATGCATTTGAATATTTAATGGTTTGGTATAATTTTCTTCTTCTTGCTCATTATAATCATTGTAACTTTCTTGCTTTTTATAGTCTTCATTGAAGTCTCCTTCTTTATTTAAATCAACTGATTGTAATTGATTTTCCATATTTTCATAAGCTGCTTCCCTTGACACATTTGTTGCAGTTGTTGTTCCTGATGATGGATCATTATATTTGTTTGGTGAAAAATCAAGATTATTTGTGTATACTGAACTTGCAACTGAAATATTGCGTGATCTGAATTTATTGTTTTCAAATTGCTGATCATTATTTAAATCCAATTTTTCATCATTGACTTTAACAATCGGAATGCTATTGCTAACCGGTAATGCAGATGGTAAGGTTTGATCTTTAAAATTAAAATCCTCGTTAAAATCATCATTGATATCGTCATCTTCATAATCATCATCAGCAAAGTCTTTTTCATAATTGTTAAAAGGTTTAATTTCGACTTCTTTTGAGATTTGTTTTTCTTGTTGTTCAATAATTTCTTCTTGTCTAAATTCAGGTTCATGCTCTAATTCAGGACTTACAGTATTTTCAAAATTGAAATGCTGGTTTTTTGGAGCTAAAGAATCTAATGAAGAATCAAATTCACCGCTACCAATGGTGATATCATTTTCAATGTCAGAATCTAAAGAAATATCAGGAGCTCTGATAATCATTGGCTTTTCAGGAATAAAATTTGATTCAATTGCGTTAAAATCCTCTTCATCAAAAGAAGATTTTTGTTGAGGAATTGGTGATAAAACTGGTGGAGGTGCTCTTTTTGGTATGATTGGCTCAAAGTCAGCCTCCTCAAAAGCACCATTAAAATCAGAAGAAGGTTCACTAATTTCAGGCTCATGATGAATCACAGAACTTTCTTCAGGGATCGACTCAATTTGACTTATTTGGAAAGAAGATTTTGAATTTCTTTTTGGTGAATGATTAAATTGTCTATCTTGTAATTGAATTCTTTCAGGTGAAGATTTTCTAGATAAACCATTGAAAGAAGATTCAGATTGTTGATAACTGATTGGAGTTGATTCATGAGTAATTGTCGTTGATAAATTATTATTTGATTCAATATTTTTATTAGTCTGCACTATTTCAGAACCACCTAACTGCTGAGATAATGATAATGCACTTGAATAAACTGAGGCAGGCTGCTGTTGAGGATTAATTGTATACTCAGAAACCGGTCGACTTTCTGAAGCAGGTGCAACTTTGTTTTCAGATTCGGTTACAAGTTCTTGATGACGTGGTATTGAATGAGCAGATGCTAATGGAGATGGAACAAATTCACGACCTGAAGTTTTAATATTTTTATAGTTATTTGCTAATTTTGAATCAATTTGTAAATCTGGCTTGATTTTTTCTTTACTTGAATTGCTACTATGATGTTGACTTGTAAAAAATTCACTAACATTTCTTTTATCACTTATAGTTGGCTTACGGCTAATGATCTGCGAAGTTGATTGTGATCTAAGTCCTGGGTGTGGAGGTTTGATACCTTTGTAATCATGAATCTTGTTCTTTTCTTGTGCATTCCCTTTGTAAACGTCGAATCCTGCTCTTTCATAAACTGATTTAAACGATTTAGTAGGGTCTAGTGCTGGAAACGGACTGTTTGATATTCTTGGAATTCCTGTAGGAGACTGTGCAATGTTGTCTGGAAGTGTTTTGAAGTAAGACGGCTTCTTTTTATGACTAGGATTTGAGGAATGTGAATTGGAATTCATTTATCTAGGTACTAATAATGGAACTAAAACTTGCAAAACAAACACGAAAAAAAAAATAGAAATGATCCACGATGATTTTATATGTGCAGATATGTGGAATTGATGCCTGTGTATGATCTCAATGAATAAAATGAGTGTAAAAATAGACTTGAGAAGGCTGGTAAAATTTTGCTGGCTGAGTTTTCCAAATGAAAACAAAAACACGAGATACTTTATGTTTTTTCTGATTATGTAATTTTTCGATTCGCGCTGCGGGACGTTTTTACGAGATGAGGAGAAAAGTTTAATTAACTAATTAGTTACTTCTTTAATTCATTCCAAATGGCTGATTATTACGGTGTGTCTGATGAGTTAGAGAAAAAGTCAATAACTGAGATATTAGTGGAGAAATATAGGTTGAAGCTAGACTCAATAGAACAAGGTTTCAGTGCCCATCAGGAGAGGGCAGGTTATAATGATTATGAGATTGATGTTAATCATAATGAAGAGCTAGATTTAGATAATCCAAGTTTTTGGTATTTAACTAAAAGATATATTGAATACAAGATAAACCATCTGATTTATGGAATTTATGGGGCTTCTGAACCAAATGATTTTACAGAAACTGAACAAATTGAAAAACTATTAATTCAAAAAAAGACTGCTACTTCTTATAATCAATGGTATAATACTTGTATTGAACTAGATAATTTACAAAAGCTGAATAATTGGAAAGATAAAAAAGAGTCCACTCTATATAATTATGAATTGATTGAAAATAATTTGAATGAATTGAGAGAAGCAAGATTAAATAAAGATATAAGAAAGTTATTATACCTTATTAGAACTACTTGGACAAGAAATATTGGAAATATCGGTAATGTTAACCTATTCAGACATTTGCATGTTGGTACAAAAACTTTAATTGATGATTACTTGAAAGAATGCGAATTGGCTTTAGAAGTTGTTACAAACACTCATGGATCAGACGATCGATACATTTTAAGTATGTTGGTACAAACAAGAAAGAATATCGGTAGGACTGCTTTAGTTCTATCTGGTGGCGGCTGTTTTGGTCTTTTCCATATTGGAGTCTTAGCTGCTTTATTAGAAGAGGACGTTTTACCAAGAATCATTTCCGGTAGTTCAGCTGGCTCAATTGTTGCAAGTATCTTATCAGTTCATACAAATGATGAAATTACTGAACTATTGGAATCGATTATTGAAAAGAAATTCAATATTTTTGATAATGAAAATAATGACGAAAGCTTTTTAACTGGTCTATCAAGATTTTTCAAGTATGGTACTTGGTATGACAGTAAAAATCTACAAAATACGATGATTGAATTCTTGGGTGACTTAACATTTAGAGAAGCTTATAATAGAACTGGTAGAATTTTGAATATAACTGTTTCTCCAGTGGGTGTTCATGAACAACCAAGATTATTAAATCATTTAACTGCTCCTACAGTTTTAATTTGGTCCGCTGTTTGTGCTTCTTGTTCATTACCTGGCATTTTCCAATCTTCTACAATTTATGAAAAAAATATTAAAACTGGTCAAACGCAAGAATGGAACCATACTTCTGTTAAATTTGTTGATGGTTCGGTGGATAATGACGTTCCAATTACAAGATTATCCGAAATGTTTAATGTTGATCATATTATTGCTTGTCAAGTCAATCCTCATGTTGTACCAATGTTGAAATTATCAGTTACTTGTGTTGGTGGAGAAATCGAAACTGAATACAGTGCAAAATTGAAAACAAAATTAAACCAGATTTATGATTTTTGGGTTTCTGAATCCACTCATTATTTACAAATGATTGAAGAATTAGGTATTGGTAGAAATTTATGTACCAAAATAAGATCAATTTTAAACCAACAATATTCTGGAAATATTACCATCTTACCTGACTTAAATGAAGTTATTAAATTGAATAAAATGCTATCAAATCCAACTCCGGAATATCTATTACATTGTACCATGAATGGAGCAAGGGCAACATGGCCTAAAATTGCAATTATCAAAAATCATTGTGGTTTAGAATTTGCTCTCGATAATGCAATTAAACTGTTAAGAAGTAGAAATTTTAAACATTTGATCAGATCAAATAATTTACCATTAGTTAATTCACCAAATTTAATGTCAGATGATAAAAAAGATTCAATTGATAATATTTCATTATCAAACAACGAAAAAAGAAATTCATTGAATGATTTTCAAAATATTTTAATTAATCAAGATAAACTTTATCATCATAATAGACACAGATCTGAAACTTTAAGTGTTGGTACCTTTAATCAATTAAGACATCAGTCAACTCCAATTAAAAAACTAGTTAGATCCTCATCTCAACAGTTAGAAAAGATTAAATTAAATTCATCACCAAGATTTCAATTAAATAGATCACATAATAATTTAAAGAATCTAAGATCAAATTCAGCATCAAACGATTCAGAAGTGCAATCACCATTGAGCTTTAGTGCAAATAACTACTTTTCAAAATCAAGTCCAATTAAAAAAAGACCAAAAAGATCACACTCTACTAACCTCCCTTATACAAACGTTGATGATTTTGACGGTTTATTTGATTCAAATGAAAAAACTTATAATTCAAGCGAAGAGGAAATAGATCCTATCAAAGATCACACCTTTTAGTATATATATATATATTTATTAATGAAAGTAACGAAAATACAAAGGCTATTACTGTAGTGTAGAAAAAATCATTCGTACTAATTATATCATTAGAAATTCATCAAATTGTCTGTTAAACGGTTCTTGCATCGTCTGTTTCATTACCATTATCAAGTCCATCATCTAGTTCAAATTCGTTATCAAGTTCTCTATCAAATTCATCTGAATATCTTTCATTTTCAACCATTCTTTGATTTTCAATTTCTCTCAATCTTTTACTCGTTCTTGAAAATAGAACCCAACCAGTAACGGCTAAAATTATAACTGTCAAAATAATTGACAAAAAATCAATTAATCTTTCATATGGATCATGTGTTTGCCCCATATTTTTAATTTTTTGACCAACAAATAGGTATAAAAATAACTTTGGCGAAGAAATAATGCTACCTAAAGCAAAGTGTGATAAGGAAACACCAGGAATACCAGCCAAAGCACCATTTGTAAAAGAATACGGAAATGGGCAAATTCTAATTAATGCAAGGATTAAATAACTTCTATTGTCATTTAAGACACTTGAAAATGCTAATAATCTATCATTTGATTCGATTAAAAGTTTGGCCTTTTTCTTTAAGATAATTCTGAATAACAAAAAAGCACCAACTGAACCTAATAAAGATCCTAGAAAGATCACAACCCAGCCTTCTATACTAATGCCAAATATAACACCAACAGCTGCACTCAAAAAACTAAATCCAATTAACGGTGGGAAAGAAGTTAAAAAAATTAATCCACCTAAGATAAATG
Organism: Millerago galiae; assembly: GCA_030568845.1. Taxonomy (NCBI): domain Eukaryota; kingdom Fungi; phylum Ascomycota; class Saccharomycetes; order Phaffomycetales; family Phaffomycetaceae; genus Millerago; species Millerago galiae. The sequence continues at coordinate 130,375 of JAJMIZ010000018.1, read as the reverse complement.
GTGTAAATGGGAAATTATACCATTTATCAGAATATTCAACTATTTTATTAAAAGCAGTTTCACGATAAATCACTAATAACACACCTAATAGACCAAATACAATACCTGCGATTATAACAATCAATCTTCTCCATAACGGCTGCTTGTTAAAAGTATCAAGGGTCTGATAGCTCAAATCAGTAATATTCTTCTTCATGTCTTTCAGAATGGACGAATTACCACTCTCATCATTCTCCAAAGACATTAGAAGTAAACTTGAATAATTATTTGAGGCTTAAAATCTCATAAAAACACGATTTACGTAAAAACGATAATAAACCCCCCAGATCGGCAACTTCTCAATTAGGTAAATATCAAATTTAGTGTTACCTAAAAAATCCGATTAGTTGCAACTTTGGGACTTTCAAACAGCTAAAAGCTTTCAAAAAACCGAGTTGTTTATTTCAAGTTCTAGTAAACAGTCTAATGATCCACTGATGGGAATTTTTGGTGAATTTGACTTCATCGTGTTTATGTTTCGTTGCATCACTACAAAAATATTCATAGAGATATAAATAAATTAATTTAAATAACCTTTACAGCCAGGAGCACCACACAAGCAACGAACACGCTCATCGTCATTAGTTTCACGTTCAAACTTGTAATCGTAAGTCAACTCCTCATTGGCAGCAATATCTCTTAATGCGTAAATGACAATTCTCTTTTGACCTTCAACTTTAATAATTTTTGCTGTACAACTTGGTACACAACAATGATTAATAAATCTAGCAATACCACCTTTCTTAGTAGCATCTATAACTGTATTTTCGTCAACTCTAAATAAATAACTCGAACCAATACCAGATTTCAAATAAGACTTTTCTCTGAATTCGGCAACTTGTTGTCTAATTCTTTCTCCAACGTACTCAATAATCATTTCTCTTTCAGCAATTGGTTCCAAAGCATATAAACCCCAATTATGAATAGCAGATCTAGCAAATGAAACTGGTTTTTTTCTTTTGTTCAATTGGTTCATTGTAAGAATCTCATTTTCTGTATTAAAATTACTAACTTCATATTGAAATCTTCTATTATTTGATCTATTGGTTCTTGAACTTTGAACTTTTGATGAATCATTCTCTTCGTTATCAACTTGAATTGTACTTAATGGATCATGAATTCTTCTTCTATGTGGTAAATATTCAGCTTTAACTTCATCAGGGATCTTGTTATAACCCTGGCTTTTATGAGAACCTGTAGAATTTTGTAAAGATTTAGGGATTGATAATGAGTGTTTCGTAATTTCTTTGTGTGAATTAATTAAATTCTTTTCTCTCCACGTCCAATAATTCAAATCTAATTGAATTGGTTCATTAACAATTTCATCTTTGTAAAACTCTTTCAATAATTGAATATCTTCATCATCCTTAACAAATTCTTTGAAATCATTCAAATTAAATGTATTATTTTGAATTTCTTCATAAACATTAATTGGTAGTTCAGTTTTTGTTGGTTTATGTAAAGTATCAAAGGATGACAAATTAAATTTATCTTCATCTTCTTCAGTTGGTTGAGTTTCAGATTTAATTGGTACGTCAATATCCATTTTATCTTCTTCTGGTGTAGTTGGAGTTGATTCTTTTGTTGAAATTTTTGTTTCTTCTTCTTCATCTTCCTCGTCTTCATCTTCAGAAGATGATGAAAATAAAATATGCTCAACATTCTTTGATGTAGCTTTTTTGGCCTTTTTCTTTGGTGGTTCGTTAATTAATTCCTCATGAGATTTTTCCAACTGTGGAGTTGAAACACTTGGTTCTCTAAAATCACTGTCATTTTCTTCATCAAAATTCAAAGAATAGTTCAATGGTAAATTGAGTTTCTTTTTCTGTATTAATCTTTTAGTCTTCTTTGGTGATAGCTTTTTATCTTCCTTTTTAACTGTTATTGAACCTTCTTTCTTTTTAAAACTTGGTAATTTTGGTATTTTCTTTTGCAAAGAAAAAACATCGATAACTTGATCATCATCTTCATTTTTAGCTGTAGATTCGGTTTTAATTGCAGCAGCTAATTGTCTTTCTTTTTCCTTTTGTTTCTCTTTTTCCTTCTCTTTCTCTTTTTCTTCGAGTTTTAATTTTAGTTCAGGAAAATTATTAATATTTAAAAATTCTAAAACTGCAGGGGCGATAATTTTAGATCTGATATCCTTTTGTAACGCATCTTCTAATTCTTTTGTCAATAAAGATGTAGACTCTTCAACCACATCACGCTGTGTGTTTAAATAATGTTCATCTTCCGCAGTAATATTATAATCATCAGGTAATTGTAATTCCATATATAAGTTGATTGTGAAAACCTTTTTACCATTTTCTAATTGGTAACATCTTTTAGCCTCTTTTGGACTATTAAAAACTATAAAAATACCAGTTTGATCATCAAGAACTCTCGTCCAATCATAAGTTTCTAAAGCTTTTTTGACATCATTTCTGTTGATTTGATTTTTAATATATTTTGAAGCAATGAAAATAAATGAACGATTTTTAATATATTTTTCAAGATCTTGTGGGATCTTGATTTTTTTAAGCTCATCATTTTTACTAATACCAACATTTGGAATGATTGGTTTTGGTGGAGCAGGGACTGCAATTGATGATGGTTGTGGAGATGGATGTACATTTGGTTCTGTTTGTTGGTATTTAGCTTCTTTTTGTTTTGAAATGGCATCAAGAACGGCTTTTGGGGCAGTTGGTAATGTCTTTTCTTCGACTTTATTAATTTTTTGTTGGATTCTAATATTTTTCAACATCTTTTCTAACAGATGACCATCTTTATTTAAACGAACTCTTATTGAATGGCCATCAACTTTAGTTTTATCTAAAGATTCAACACTAACCTTAGCAGCTTTTGAAGCTTTGTCAATTGAACCACCAAATTTAATTCTTAATAGACCTAAAGGAATACCAGATTCAGGATCTAAAATTATTTCATCTTCTAAAATTTCACCAAATGATTTCAACTGATTTCTCAAATAAATATCAGAAACTGCACGACCAAGACCAGAAATGATAATTTCACAAGGTGGAGGAGGGCCTATACTGTGCTTATCAAAGGAAAATTTTGTAAATGGTAAGGATTTAAATAGTGCAGGTTTTCTTTTATGAAATTTAAATGATTTAACAATATCTTTATAGTTACTTTTCAATCTTGGATCGGTTGATTTTATTAATTCTTCATTATTAACTTTTTTATAAATAATTGATGAGCCTTTTGATTTCTCTTTAGTTAATTCAGGATCAAAAGTAGCTTTGATGGCAGGCTTATCTAACTGTGATTTTGATTTATCATACACGAAATCACCATTTGAATCTAGATGATGCTGTTGGGTAGCCAATTCTGGGTCATAACTAATTTTCCACTCAGGTATCACTGGTTCAACAACGACTTCTTTAGGTTTTGAAACAGAAGGGGTATTATTATTATTATTGATATTATTATTACGGTAATTATTATTATAAGTTCTTTGATATGAGTTATTGTTATACGGTCTTGTTGAGTATGAATTCTTTTGATAGCGACCTCTGCCGTTGTAATTGCTGTGATAACCAGACTCGTGGTAATCTCTCTTCTGATAATGCTGCTGTCTATCAGGGAAGAAGTCCTGAAGCGAACCTCTTTGGTTGTTCCTCGACATGAAGTTGATTCTCTTTTTAATAAACAAAATTGATAAAATTTCAGTAAATCTTTCTTTGTGGTGTTTGGATGAAAATTATTTGATCTTTCACATTTACGTCTAATTTCTTTCAACGCATGAGTTCTCAGGTTGTTGAGAAGGCCATTCGTGACGTGGTGCCATCACTGTCACAAGATGTTCCCGATCAGCTGAAGCAATTGACTTTAAATCTTTATTTGGCTTCAAAAAACAAGATTAACTTAAGGCCAAATGAAGAGATTGCAAGACATCATCTTTCTGCTTACATTGCAACTGATAGATTAAGTGATAGATTAAGGCTACCAGCACCATCATTGAAGAATTTTCCTGTTCCTGCCAAAAGTGCTGCGTCATTGTTAGGAATATTTAAGCTCAATTTATTATCAGAATCAACAAGTTCTACACCAAATACTACACCAAGAAAGAGACCTATTCCAACAACACCATCACCACAAAAGAGAGCAAGAGGAAGACCACCAGGCACTAAGACAAAAACAGAATTTCAAAAAAAATTAGAAGCAGCAGCAGCTACAGATAAATCGATTAAAAATGAACTAATAGAAGAAGAAATTGGACCAAAAGATTTAAAACTGCTTACATCGAGAGAGATAACATCATTATGCAATAAATTTCAACTAGATAGTGAAATAGTATCGAATATTCTAAAGACCTTTCAAAAATATAGCAGGAAATTATCAAATGAATGGAGTTTAATTGTTGGACTGATATTAAATTGTTACTTTGTTGTTAATCATAAAATCTTAAAAGAAAATATCGGATTCAAAACAAATGTGATCAAATCTATGTTAACAGAACAACAAGGAGGATTAATGCTGGTTGAAATTCAAGCAAGTATTGAAATCGTTTCAAATTTAATTATTTATAATAAATGGTTCAAATCATTGAAAAATAAGTATGATTATCCAATTTATGAACTGGCAAATTTAGATCAGTTTGGTTCAATGATATCAAGCAATTATCAATTCAGCTCAAAAAAATCAATTAATGAATATAATGAATGGAAAAAGTATGTGCTACAATAAAATAATAATATAATAAAATATGTACATGATCATTAAATTTAAGCATATGGCAATAGTTTTTTTAATCTTTTGGTTTGGGCAGGATTACTCAATCTTGTAGAACTTCCGCTTGATAAAACTCTTAAAGACCAACCTGTGTTACCATGATTTCTAGCTGCTTGACGTCTTTTGAAACCATTAGCAGTTTTTCTCCATCTTTTTGCTGCCCCTTTGTGAGACTTCATTAAGCTTCTTGTGAAAACAGATGAAAATCCAAATGGCGATACATTAGAAACGATTGGACGTATCAAACCTCCAAATATTCCAATCATTTTGATTTTTTGTTGAATATGAAAAACTTCAAAACTGGAAAAATCTTGAAGGAAAAAAAAAGCGGTCCGGGAAACAACGGTCACGTGAACATCAATCAGAATCAGAGTTTGAGTCATATCCTGAGATCAATGAAGGTTGAGGTTTATCAGATGTTTGTGAGGGATTAGAGGATGTGTTTTTCGTCTGTTCTTCGTCTTTTTCTAACTGTTCTGTGTATTTTGGGATAATTTTAACTGATTTCATCTTCTTAATTCCTTTGATTTGGAGAGTTTTTTGTGCTTGTTGATTATTTGAATCATTATTTGTTATATTTGATACATCTGGTTTAGTTAGTTTTGTTGTATTCGTTCTCTGCTTCTTCATCTCTTTGAATTTCTCTAAACCTTCCTCAATTTCTCTCTTCTTTTCAATCTCTTTAGCATCCTTATCTTGTCTAATTTTTTTATAGAACTCCACTTCATTCTCTGTTAATTGACTTTTTTGATTCTTTGCTTTTAATTTATCTTGATATTCTTGTTCTTTCGCAATATAATTCAATTTCATTTGGTCATAAAGCGACAGCCTTTCAGTGTCTTCTTTCTCATCTTTAAGCTTCTTATAAGCTTCTTGCTCCTTAGCTTGCAACGATTTCAGATCACTTTCTCCCTCTGGAATGAATCTTGACATCTTGTCTTTCTAGTAGAAATAAAAAAATAAATGATTAATCCGATTCTACAATGCTACTTGATAATGAGGTTTGTGCAAAAGTTTCGCCATGCGTTTTTCCGTTCAGATAATCCTAATAGGACGGTTCATATTGCTTTGACAATAACTCTGCATTGGTTTCCTTGACTAGGTATTAATAAACATATTAGATAATCTAATCCGTACTACAGTCATTTAACTTACTCTTCATCTGTTAAAATAAACTCGTCTAAAATCCTCTTCTTTTCTTCTTCAGAATCTCTTATTGGCCAATTTATGCTTTGGTCTTTATTACCACCAATTGTCACTGCACATCCATAACAAATATTGACTAATTCTTGATCATCTGCAGTAAAAATTAACTCTTTGTTCTCTTGTTTCCATTCTCTTAATGATTCTTCTTCAACTTCATTTTCTGGACCGACTAAACCATTATATGTAATACTTCTTAACCATTCCATTGGCTTGTTATATATTTTATTCTTACAAATGATACAGCTTTCATTATCAAAATTTTTTGGTTCTGCTAATTTTGATCCTGTCTTAACAACTGTTGAAACAATATTATCATATTCTGTATCAACTGTCTTAAAATATTTGGAAACAACTTCATTAATTGTCTTTTGCTTATTCATTAATAAATCAGCTTTATTGGCTTCATAAAGTTGAAATTCTTTTAAATTTCTAAACTCAACGAAAAATGACACTTCTCTTGATGAAACGTCTCTTAATGGATTTATTATATCAATATCATGTCCGTATATTTCTTTAATACCATCTGTTAATTCATTATAAATTTCTGACCCTCTTCCTTTAACGGTTAGTGAGATAACTTGTTCTGCTAATGTACTCATATTATTACCAAATAAAATTGATGTTATTTCATTTGTGAGTGAGTATTTGTAAATTAATTCTTTTAATATTATTTGCTTCAAGTCGTGTCTTGATGCTCTATTTGGGCATGAATCAAATAATTTTTTAATATCAGTCCCTTCATTATTGGAAATCTTATATGATTTAAAATCTTTTAATAATCTAATTTTGTTAGTTAATTCTTTATTGTAAAAAAATGAATTTATATCTAATTTAATAAACTTGATTGGATATTTAGATATTTCATATCTGTCTTTAATTAATTTCAATATTTCTTCATAGTCTTTATCATAATTTTCAACAGTTGAATCATCAATAAATAAAACATTTAGTTCGAAGCTTAATTTTGCTCTCGAATTCAATAACTGTTCATCGAATAATGATATCAAAATATCAAATAAAACTATTGATGATTGCCCAAATGATACTGGAAATAGAACTTTTTCAATCTTAATATTTTCACCAAATTTAACTTTAAATTTTTCATTGTTCATATGTTTTCTTTGTTTACCACTAATGAATCTGATAAAGCATGATTTACAAAACTCTTCTTTCCTAGAATTAACATCGGATGGCTCAGATTTACACCTTGAACAGATCTTTACTTCAGATTCTGACATTTTTAAAATTCTTTGTAGAAGCTCATCGCATTAAAATATTTTTTTTTTCTTTTTTTCCGGATTTGTCGAATTTGCTTCTTCATAACTCAACTACAAAATCATTATAATCATGTCAGAAGGAGTTCCTGAAGGTGACAGAAGACAGGACAAGATCTATAAAGAGTCAGAGCCTCTTGTTCAGAAAAAGAAGGACTCTGTAGACTTCACAAAAGGCTCAGTCGATCAGTACAAATACTATCCAGATAATCCAACTTCAGAGTATCATAAACAAATGTTTGCTTCAAAAGGTCCTTCTAGATATTATGACCCTTGCCAAGAGTCTGCCAACATGAGTATCAAATGTCTGGAATTGAATAATTTCGATAGAGACATGTGTCATGAATATTTTAAAGCATACAGAGAATGTAAAAAGGAATGGATGAGACAAAGAAGGAATGATATCAGAAGTGGCAATGATGGTTGGTCATAGTATATATAATTGTAAATAATGTAAATAAATATAAGATATTAATTGTACTACAAACAATCATAATGCATACAAATTTATATTAACTTAAACCAATTGAAGCTGAACTATACCTTGAATTACTAATAAACATATTAATTGGTTTATTTTGTCTATTATTAATTTCTCTGTCAGAAATGTTTTCAGCCACTGCTGAACTCTTGGATTCTGATGGTATAATTTCAATTGAGCCCAGCTCTTTATTGATGCAAACTAATAAATCTGGAATTGAACCGTTTTTAATAAATAACTTTAATAGTATGAATTTTTTCTGCAAATTCTCTAAGCAATGTTCACAAGTTAAGATTGATTGCATTGATTTAATTGTCATATTTTTAAACGGTTTTAAAATCGTCCATCTTGATAATTGCTTTCTAATTATACAATTTTGATAAGCTGATTGGAAATCTTGGGATCGTAATTCAGTTGTCTGTTGCATTGTGACATCAAAATTTTGTTGAAGTAGCGTCTTATATCTTAAATCAAATTTCTCAAAATCAATTATTTCCCCAGTAAATGTTAAAAAACAGGTTTTCTGTGTATTATCCAAATACTTATTAAGAGTATGCTCATGAAACCATAACAATTTTGATTCATTATCTTTAAATGACAAATATCCGTCTAGTATCATTTCATCAAAATTTATATTTAAAAACGAAATTGAATTCAAACCATTATCATTTAGCTCTTTGAACTGGACCCCGTTTTTAAAAAATGAAGATCTAATTGGTCTTATATTATCAAATTTAAAATTTAAATATTCTTCATCATTAATCTCATTAAATTTTCTTTTCTTTTTTCTAATTTCTGTAGATTTATTGAAATTTGATCCATTTATTCTTCTTGTACTCAGAAATTTATCAAAAATTTGATCCATATGCAGATCTGTCAAATAATCATGGGAATCTTTATGATTTAAATGTTCATAAAATATACTGTTATCCTTGGGTTGTGATGATGATGAATTTGGTAATTCTTGTAACAATGATCTTGCTGAAATTCTATTGATTTCTGATAAAAATGTGTCTTCAGTTATATTTCTTGATTCAAATGAAGTATTATCTCTGTTATACCAGTTCATCCCCCATGAGCTATAATTTGAACTATCACTGAAATTAATTCTTGGTCTTCTTAGCAACCTATGACGTCTTGCATAGGACTGACGAACTGACCTTTGTGGCACTGGCATTATTTGTGATTCATTATTCTCAGTAATAAAATTTGAATTTATATTAAGATATGGTAGTGTTCTTATTGAACCTGAACTGCTGGTTCTATTATCATTCCTCCTCAATTCTGGTGAATTCGATAATGTTGAATCATCAGAATATGTGTTAGATTCTCTTGCGGGGCTGTGTGCTTCATTTATTACACGTCTATTAGTATAAACAGGCATATTTTACAGCTAGGATGTAAAATGTTGTAATTAAACTTTATAAAATTGTAAAAAATGGTTACTTTTGTATTACTTTAAGGTTACGTTCGTCTAATCAGGGAATTTTAGTGCACCTGACTCGGACGGAATTCGGAATTCGCTATGTGATATTACGTAACAAAAGTTACGTAACTATTGTTTGGGGCACTCTTGAGAATGTGTCAAATTTGATAAATTTAATTAATCAATCAATAAAAAAGCTTACATTGTAAGTAAACGAATGAAGGCAATTGGGGGAGTGTAGCTTCAATTCTTAATATTCATACCCCTCTTTTCTTTTCTCAAATCTCGCTCTCTAAGTTATTTGTATGCTCAATGAACTAAATATGTTGATCTGCGATATTGAATGACACAATAGCAATTGTCATGTTTAAATTAGCAATTTGATGTCACAGATTTCAGTTACAGCTAAATATTTTTACTATATAAATCCCCAACATTTCCCAATTATTTTCAATCTTCATTAATTAGATACAATTAAAATGTCAGACGTCGGTAGAAAATCATTCAAAGATAAAGTTTCAGAAGCTGTTACTCCAGAAGACCAAAAATCTTATGCCCAACAGGGTAAAGAGTTTGTCACTGATTCAATTGATAAAGTTCAATCAAAATTACAACCTGAAGGCGCCAAATCCAGCACTCAGCAATTAGGTGATGCAATTCAGGAAGGTCATGATGAAGCAAAATCTGGTGGTGAAAGCTTTGTTGAGCAAGTTAAACATTCAATCAATGACGCAGCTGAATATGTTTCTGGTGCATTTACTGGTGCTAAAGAAGGTGCTAAAGAAGGTGCGGAAGCTGCTTCAAAATAATGTTTTTATATTTTATGGCCACAAATATATGATTATAATTGAAGATATGTAGAATTTTATGTAATATTAACGTGATTATAATAAATCATGAATCAAACACATGGGATATTCAATAGTAAGTAGCCGCGATATTGAAGCCTTAATACAAGGCTCAATTAATGCCACTACAATTATTCTAAGATATTATTAGCTAAATTTATTAAATTTATTCATACACATTTAATCGTAACACGTTTAAACTGATTGTGGCTCAGTTGTTTGATTTTCAAGATGGCCACTTGAATTTTCATGATCTGGTTTTTCATTATTAGTACTTTCGATATCAGCATGTTTTGTGAAATTATGCTCAACTGGAACGAATCTTTTGGAGCTCCAAGCATTTGGAACAGTTTCATACATTTCATCAATTTGTTCTAAAGTTAAACCTTTAGTTTCATAAACCATGAAATAAGCAAAGAAGAAACATAAGAAGTTGCAACCACCCCAAATGAAGAAAACCTTTGAACCTAAGTTTGCAGAACCTGGAGCATCATCAACTAAATAAGGAGTTGCATAAGCAATAGCAAAATTCCATAACCAATTAGAAGCAGTTGACATTGCAACTGATTTAGCTCTTGTTCTTAATGAGAAGATTTCACCAACTAAGACCCAACAAATTGGACCCCAAGTAGCAGCAAAGAATGCAATAAAGATACAAGTAAAGGCAATTAAACATTGGTTAGCAGCTAAACTGTTTGGATCAGCAGTACCGACAATAGCAACAATTAATTCAGAAATACACATACCAGCAGCACCAACTAATAATAATGGACGACGACCTAGGATTTCAATTAAGAAAATACCTGGAACTGTCATACCAACATTAACGACATTGGTAGCAATTGAGATAAGGAATTCATTTGAAATACCAGCATTTTTGAAGAAGGTAGTACCATAGTAGAAGATGAAGTTAACACCAGTTAATTGTTGGAAAGCTTGAATACAAACACCTGTAATTAATCTCTTCAATTGATTGTTTGAAGTTTTGAAACAATCTAACCAACCTGATTTACCAAAGCTTAATTCATATTCATGGTTGGCAACAATTTCGTTTAATTCATCAACTAAAGCTGGATGACCTTCAGGCAATCTTCTAATTCTTGACAATGAATGCATAGCTTTGTCATTTTGTCCTTTTGAAACAAAAAATCTTGGGGTTTCTGGTAAGAAGAACATACCAACAGTGATAATGATTGACCAGACAAATTGAATAGCAATTGGAACTCTATAAGAAGCAGGACCATCGATTGCATGGGTACCTTGACTGATACAAGAAGCAAGCAATAAACCAATGGTGATAGCCCATTGATAAGTAGAAGTAATAGCACCTCTAATCCATTTTGGAACGGTTTCAGCTTGGTACATTGGAACACAAGCGGAGACTAAACCAACACCTAAACCGGCAAAAGCTCTACCAGCAACTAATAAGTCAATACCAGAAGAAGCAGTTTGTAAAATAATACCAAAGTTAAAAACAATAGCAGTAGCAATAATTAAAGTCCAACGACGACCTAAAGTATCAGAAATCAATGGAGCAAGTAAAGAACCAAAGAATGTACCAGCAGATAAAATCGAAACAATTAAAGAATGTTCTGATGAGGTAAAGGCACCTGGAGTACTTGGATAAGTATTTAAAACATATTTCATGGCTAAAATACCTGAGATAGTACCAGTGTCATAACCAAATAAGATACCACCAAAGGCAGCGAATAAACCGATCAAGATACCAACAGTTGTTGAACCTTCGGTTTTCTCATCCACATTTATAAATCTTTTTACGAATCTGTTATTTTCTAAACCCATTTTAAAATAAGTATAAAGAAAGGAAGGTAGTATTAATGGGTAATTTCACCTCTATTTATACCTTTCATAATCTACATGCAATAAACAATAGAGTGACTAGTTTTATTGGCTCTCTAAAAAAAAACGTACGACAACTGTAATTTGCTACTAGGATATATGCATAATTGCAGTACTCCGGATTAACTAGCCTCATGTTTTTCCATAATGTTCCAGGTTATGTCATGGCAAACCTAACTAAAATTGGGGTTTTTGAGTAATTTAAAAGGGGAAAGATCTGTATCTTTATAATTAAACCTCAGCAATTCGGTAATAAACCTTACAGATCTGTGAATAATCAATATCGTTTAGAAAAATCTCTAAACTTCACCCAAAAACACGGAAGAATTAGGACAGGAAAAAATCAGGAAAAAAGGGTTTCCCCAAGGAAAAATCTCCCCACTGTAAAAACCAGGAATTTCTTTTTCTTCGGACCGGTGTTTCATTGGATAACTAATTCGGTAATTTCCGTTTTCAGGAGTTTTTGATTCTTTTAAAGAAAAAAAAATTTGGCGATGACTTCCTTTTTGGTGGAAAATAAAAAAATTTATGTCATTGTTCAAACGAATAATGATGAATACGAAAATACTTAAGGTGGATCCCAAGTCTATTAAATTTGACAACAATGACAGACTAATAATTTCAGATTCAGAGACTGAGAAAAATTTAAAAGAAGCTGCTAATTTAATATCGAAAACTAATAATGTTGTTGCTTTTCCAACTGAAACTGTTTATGGGTTAGGTGGTAATTCATTTAATGATGAATCAATTAAAAACATTTATAAAGCAAAGAGCAGACCTTCTGATAATCCTTTGATTTCTCACATTTCGTCAAAAAGTCAAATTAAAGAATTTTTCAATATCGATATTCCTGAAATTTATTTACCATTGGTTAATAGATTTTGGCCAGGCCCATTAACAATTTTAATTCCAGTTGATGAAAATTCCAAAATCTCAAGGCTAACGACTGTTAATCAGCCAACTGCGGCTGTTAGAATGCCAGTGCATCCAGTTGCAAGAGCTTTAATTCATTTAAGTAATGTTCCAATAGCTGCCCCATCTGCGAATGCTTCCACAAGACCAAGTCCAACTTTAGCCTCTCACGTCTATCATGATCTAAACGGTAAAATTCCTTTAATCTTGGATGGTGGACCATCAGATATCGGCGTTGAATCTACAGTTGTTGATGGCTTAAGTGACCCTCCAATGTTATTGAGACCAGGAGGTATAAGTCTAGAACAGATTAAAAAATATGGAGGAGATTTTTGGCAAACTGTAAAAATTGCGAAGAAAGTTGCAGATGAAAATGAAATTGTGAAAACTCCAGGTATGAAATATAAACATTATTCCCCAACAGCAAGAGTAATTTTAGTTGAACATGAGGATTCAATTGATAACTATATTAAAGAAAATGATTTGGCTAATAAAAAATTAAGTTTATTAACGGCTGAAAATTTTAATGGTGATAATTTTAGTGGTTTAACTAAAAATTTAGGTAAAACCAAAAAAGAAATTTCTTCAAATTTATTTAAATATTTAAGAGAATTTGATGAAGAGCACAATGTTGATATCATATTTATTGAATCAATTGATGAAACCAATGAAGGTCTTGCTATTATGAATAGATTAAAAAAAGCTGCAACGACTCACATATAGAAGGATATTGTATCCAAATAATTTAATGAATGCATAATAATAATATTTTTTGTAATAATTCATAAGACAATTGAATAAAGCGAGGTTTAATCTTATCATCCTATCTTCATATTAATTTCTTTTTCAAAAGAACTAATTTCTAGGATAAAGGTTATAAACCTTCTTCAATCAGCTGACTGATAAAATTCCACTTAAAAATAATAAAAACTAGATCAGAAAGATTCAGAAAACAAAAAGATAATTTTACAAAAGATCCAATTAATGGGAGGTGAAACTGAACAAAAGCACTTGGTAATTAATTGCGATTCTATGAGACGTTAATACATACGCTCTCTATCAATAGAAAAAAATGATGCAATCCTATATATTACATATCAATATTTTCTTTGGTCTATATAATTGCTACATTTTTTTGTAATTAGAATTTGATTTTAAATCTATAAATAAGTTTTTTTAAACAATAGAATAAACTTCTTGGTCTCTTCTTGCAAAATATTTTTTAATTTCATCAAAAATGAAAACTGAACTTGCAAGAATTGTTAAAAATATTAAATCTGAAAAATATAAAGCTTCAGTTTGGAAAATTTTTTGAAAAAATGGTATATAAATTGCACATAATTGTCCTAATAATGATCCTAAAACTGCAAAATTAAACATATTGTTATTAAAGCCAAGTTCAAATATTGATTTGGTTGGATGACGACAACTTAATGCATTGAACATATCAAACAAGACAAAGCATGTAAAGGTCATTGTTGTATCTCTTGCTGTGATTTGATTATCTTTCATTTCTCTAATATAAACATAAATTGTACCAACAATAACAAAAATAGCATTGTAAAATAATCTTTTAAAAACAGCTTGTGTTAAAATTGTTGCACCTCTAGGTCTTGGTGGTTTATTCATGACTTCACTATCAACAGGTTCAACACCTAATGATTGAGCTGGTGGGCCATCCATTAATATATTAATCCATAAAATTTGCATTGCGTTTAACGGGTTTGGTAATCTAAATAAAGTTGCGATTGCAACTAGTGATAAAGCTGCAACACTTGTTGATAATTGAAATGTTAAGAAATTTTGAATATTATTGAAAATACCTTTACCTTCTTCAATTGCATGTAAAATTGTTGAAAAATCGTCATCTGTTAGAACCATATCTGATGCCTCTTTTGCAACATCTGTACCCATTTTACCCATACTAATACCAATATCAGCTAATTTTAATGCTGGCGCATCATTAACACCATCACCTGTCATTGCAACAACATCACCCCTTTTTTGTAAAGCTCTAACAATTTGAACTTTATGCTCTGGAGTTGTTCTTGCAAAAACTAAAACTTGTCCAATAATTCTTGATAATTCTTCATCTGACATTGAATCCAACTTTTCAGCATTTAAGACATTTTGCTCAACACTTATTATTGGCATACCAATTTCTTTCGCAATTTGGACCGCAGTCGCTTCACTATCACCAGTAATCATAATAACATGGACACCACCGTGAATTAATCTAGCTAATGCACTCTTGACTGTTAGTCTAGGAGGATCTTTCATACCAATTAAGCCATCAAATATTAAATTATTTGGTTCATCTTTGAATTCACCTGAAGAATGAGCAAGCGCAATAATTCTTAAACCTTTTGATGCTAATTCATTTGAAGCAATAATAATTTTTTCAGAAATAGATTCTGTTAATTTAATTGAATTACCATCTTTGTTAGAATAATGGGTTGCTCTTGCTAAAACTTTTTCAGTTGCACCTTTAACATAAGTTGTTATTTTTGATTTATCACCAGTATTAACACAAACAGCCATATACTTTCTTGATGATGAAAATGGTAATTCTTTTGATCTACTGCTTTTCGTTCTAACGTCTTCAAGTTGAAATGATGACAAAACTTCTAATAATGCAATATCTGTTGGATTTCCAACATACTTTGATTGATCATGTGAATATTTGGAGTTATTGCAAATATTTGCAGTTTCTAAAGTTTGCTTGACATCTTTTGTTAAATATTGTTTTAATTGACCATTTGGATATTTTTCAACGTCTAAATGAGAATTTGACATGTCAACAGTCCAAACTTCTTTAACAGTCATATGATTTTGAGTTAAAGTACCAGTTTTATCTGAACAAATGACGTTAACAGAACCTAAAGTTTCGACACTTGGCAATCTTCTGACAATAGCTTTATGTTTTGCCATTCTTAAGACACCTAAAGCTAAAGTAACAGTAACAATGATTGGTAAACCTTCTGGAATTGCAGCAACAGCTAAAGAAACTGAAACCTGGAACATTTCTAGCCAAGATTGACCTTGGAAAATACCAATGAGACAAATTAAACCTATAATAATAAAACTACCTGTTGAAAGATCACTACCTAATTTATCCATTGAATTTTGTAAAGGAGTTTTAGGCTTTTCAATATCATTCATCATTTCAAAAACTGCACCAAATGCAGTATTATGACCAGTACCAACAACAATACCAGAACCATGGCCATCACGAACTAAAGTTCCCATATAAGCAATACAAGAACGCTCAGTTAAAGGAATACCAGAACCTGGTATTTTTGGAGATAAAGACTCGGTTTCTTTACCAACAGGTTCAGTTTCACCAGTCAAATTACTTTCATCAATTGATAAATGAACCGCCTCAGTCAATCTAATATCCGCTGGAATCCTATCACCAACACCGAAATAAACCAAATCACCTGGGACTAATTGAGATGCTAAAACATCGGTTGTTGAACCATTTCTAATCAAATGAGCTTCATCAGGAACTAATTTGTTTAAAGCCTGTAAAGATTGTTCAGATCTATACTCTTGAATAAAACCAACAGTAACAACAATTATAATTGCTAGAGTAATACTAACAGAATCATCAATATTGCCCATTAAAAAACTAATAAACGCAGACCCAATAAGTAATAGAATTAAACGATCTTGGTAAAATGTTTCTAAGAATTTCCAAATTAAGCTTTCTTCTTCCTCTGAGGTCAATTCATTGAGACCATGTAAGCCTCTTCTTTGGGTGACATCGTGAGAAGAAACCAAACCTTTCTTTAGATCTGTATTTAAATGCCTGACAGTTTCATCGATTGTCAATTGGGAGAATCTATATGAAGGTGAATCATCCTGTGGTAAAGGTGAAGCACGGTTATTAAAATCTGTTAATTCAGCATCAAAAGGGTTATTGGTAGCTCTTGACATCTTTTTAGAGTTCCAAAGAGATGTAAATCAAGTGACAATAGCAATAGTAGCCTTAAATGATACTTCTCAGCTTTGATTGATTAAAATAAGTAAATTATTGAATCCCTTTAATACCTTTTATTCTATTGCCGGTATCTTTCTATAAACACAGACAGGTGTAACAACAATTAACTAAAAAAGCAAATTAAACTAATTGGCTCGAAATTTGACAGGAAAAGATAGTAATGAGTGATTTTCAAAGAATCAGACCTGTAAAACAGTTGAGATCTTGTCTATTCTTTCTGTAAAACTTGTATTTTGATCAATTTTGAACACCAAAAAAAAATTAAGCCTAAAAAAACATCGCTTCTGTGCACATAGTTAACGAATATCAATATTCTTGGCTTTAGGGTCTTTTAAGAAGTATTTAGATGCCTGCCTAAAACTACTAGAGTGGTTAAATTATGATTCTATTAATAATATACAAGTTTTATATGCAGATGTTTTTATTTAGGTTCGACGTTGTAACGCATACGGATACCCATGGCAGCTAATTCAGAGTCCAAGTATTTCAAAACGAATGGAATTGCAACAGTTGTAGTGTTACCACCACCAGCATATTTAGTACCTTGACCATCTTCCCAAATTTCTGAATCTTCGACAAATTTTTTAACGTTAGCTAATTTAGTAGAACAATTTCTACAACGAATTGATGCTGAGCTACCAATTCTTGGAACTGATGTTTGTGATGACAATAACGAACCACAATCACGACAGATTGGAGTTTGTGTGTAATCTGATGAATTTAATAAACGATCTTGTAACATAAAAGCGGTACCATGACCAATTAAAGCATCTCTTTCCATTTCACCAACACGAATACCACCACCTCTTTTACGACCTTTAACAGGTTGCATTGTTAATGAATTAACTGGACCAGTAGATCTAACTTGGAACTTATCATTAACCATATGTCTTAATCTTTGATAATAAACAACACCAATATAAATATCACATCTTAATTCTTCACCTGTTGCACCTGAATACATTGGTTCATTACCGTGATAATTATAACCAGCTTTTCTTAATTGTTCACCAAAGTAATCTGCTGGAGTATCTGATTCACTGAATTTCCATGGTGTAGCATCATGAGCAATACCATGTAACGCACCTGATTTACCTGCTAAAGATTCAACAAACATACCAATGGTCATACGAGATGGGAAAGCATGAGGATTAATAATAACATCCGGTTGCATACCTGTTTCAGTAAATGGTAAATCAATCGCTGGCCATTTTCTTGAACAAACACCTTTTTGACCATGTCTAGATGAAAATTTATCACCAATTAATGGGGAACGAGTAACTCTATATTTAATTGTTAATTGTTGAAATTCTGAATCACCAGCATCATCACCTAATAGTTTAACCTCTTCAATATATGCACCTTCTGACGAATGATAAGTTTTGACTCTTGTTTTACCAACAGTTTCGTCGAAAAATGCAACAATTGGATCACCTTCTTCAACTCTAGCACCAATTAATGGTAAACCATCTGTATCCAGAGTTTTACTCCACTCTTTTGGCCAATCATCTGTACCAAAACCAAAAGTTTTAGAAATTGGATCACCACGACGTCTTGATTCTGATAAATCAACTTTTTCAACTTTGTAAATTGTACCATAACCAAAACCTCTTTCATCGGCAGATTTGTTAATAATCATAGCATCATCCATATCATAACCTGTGTATGAAATAACTGCAACAACAGCATTTGTACCATTTGGAAAGTTATCCATACCATACTCATCATAAAGATTTGCTTTAACGATAGGAGTTTGACCAGTTTGTAATCTATATAATTTATTATCTGATCTGTGACATAATGCAACACCAGGAGTACCCATAGTTTGTTTACCCATTTGACATTGGTACATATTTCTTGGAGATTGGTTGAAGTCTGAAAATGGAGTTAAATTGGCTAAAATTGATAAAATATTAGTTGGAGTATACTCAACATGAGTATGAGTGTTATTTTGAATTTCTTCTGGTGTAACAGCAATATCCATGTAAACTTGTTCAAATGGACCAACAATATCTTGTTTATCTAATGGTAAATAACGCACTGGTCTCATCATTCTTGCTTGTCCACCAAATAAGAATAAACCAGGGTATTGACCTTTAGTAGATGGAGGAACATAACCAACTTCTAAACTTAATGGTAAACCATGAGAACCCTCGACTTTCCAATATCTTAAGGTTTGAGCGACAATTTTAGCTTGTTCATGTGATGTCCAACCAACAATTTTACCATCTAATTGAACACAGCAAACTGAAGGACCAGCAACAAAAACATGAGGAGGAGAAACACCTAACTGACTTAAAGCTTCTGGGACTTTTGAGACATCAATAGCAGAAGTTGAGATATCACATTTATGAGCAAAATGATTCAACAAACCACAAGGAGAACCATCAGGAGTATGAACAGGACATAAGAAACCCCAAGATTCAGGTAATAATTTTCTGACTGTAGTAGTTTTTAATTGAGCAAAGAAAGAACCTCTATGCACCATTCTAAAGTGTGAAATAAAACGATGGAAATTAATTTTTTCAGCAACAACAGTGTAACCAGAAACTTGTTGCAAATCTAAACCTGATTGAGAAACTAAATTACCAGTTGATAAGAAATATTGTAATTTTTGGCCAATATTTTCATTTGTTCTTTGGAAGACTCTTGTCATATATTTACGGTCATCAAAATTGACAGCAACACCACGATTAACATCAGACTGAACTTGAGCTTTAATGTTTGACAAATATTCATCGATTTTTTCCTTAATGATCATACCATAAAGGAAACCACCCAATAAAACTTCTTGATGTTGAGCACTATCTGGATTATCTGGAGCACAATCACCTGCAACTAAGGTATATAATTTTCTAATCATAAATAACAACATTCTGAATTTATCTCTATTGTCATCTAGATGGACTAAGACAATACGCTGAATAATTTCTTTACCAACGTCAACATCAGAAACATCAGGAGTGGCACCAAAGACAGCTCTAAATTTATCACCCAAATAAGCTAAAGTTTCTTGATTTGAATGTAAGTTGTAATTTTTATAAGTTCTTAATAATAATTCTAAACGATCTGTTAAAAATGAATTATCAACATCTGAACCTACTATTCCGTCAAAAATTTCACGATCGTTAGTTTCAATTAAAGCCTTCAAAATCATCACAACTGGAATTAAATACTCTGATTTCTTCCATGAAAATCTAAACGTAACATTACCGTCATTTAAATAATGTAAAACGTTAGTTTGAGAAGTTTGATCAGGTCTAACAGCTCTTATTTGGACACCAAATGGGGAATATGAAGCACCTCTGTTAGCAAATGAAGGTCTAATGATGGCCATTGGATGGTTACGACGTTGAACAATTAACATACGAATTAATTTTTCAATACCATTAACGACGAAATAACCACCTAATTCATCAGATTCTTCTTTGTGTAAAACTAATTGATCAGGAGATAGACCTTCTAAATGACATCTATTTGATGAAATCATAATTGGTACTAAACCAGCATCTCTAACTTCAGTAATTTCAGGTTCATCATTGACAGACCATGCAACTTTTAATCTTAATCTACCTCTATATGAGACCATTCTTTCTCTTGCTTCAGAAGGCCATGTTTTTCTATCAACTGATAATTTATCAGAGGTTGGGACTGCAGGTTTTGATAATTGAACCGAATCGACTCTAATTCTCAATTTATTACCAGTTCTATCTGGATCATTTGAATCGAAAACTGTTTTAGATCCAATGTCTTTAACTGCAATGTTCAAGATACCATTACCTGGACCTTCAGTCAATGCATTAAATGAACCAATATGAGGTTTAACAGCTTCTTGTAATAATGGGAATGCAGATTTATCCTTTGGAGGATTTTGGAAACGCTTTTCACGCTCCAGAGTTCTGAACTCAGCTGTTCTTAACTGAGCACCCATTGTAATAAATTTAATTTAATAAATGAAGAAGATCAGCTAAATTTGCTTAAATTTTAATTGTTAAAACTAATTAAAATTTTTTTTTTTCATAAATTTAAAAAAGAAAAAAAACTAAAATCGGAAATATTCGCGAAATCACCCTGCAAAGGATCATTTAAATCTAAGATAAAGGGGAGATTAGAAAGATATAATGGGGGTACTTAAATGTATATATGTTTGTAAGATAGCATAGTATATTATCATCTCTTTATTTTGTGTTTTAGACAATTATCATATGAAATTTTCCTAGTTTTATTCTCTCCCAAGAGCTCATCGTGCGGGCCACGACCAGATTCAAAATTCAAGTACCAATAAAATATTAGTTAAAATTCAAATATTTATGGCCAATTCAAGATTTGAATACGTTCGAGAATTCGAGAGGGAGAATTTTCTGCTTCCGGAGACTTTTATAGTTGTGCGGATTGATGGTAGAGGGTTCCACAGGTTTTCAGAGAAGTACGAGTTTACAAAACCAAATGATATTAGAGCATTAAAATTATCAAATGCATCTGCATTAAACGTTAAGAGAGAATTAAAGGATATATTTTTAGCATTTGGGGAATCAGATGAATATTCTTTTGTATTTAGACCAGATACCAAACTGTTCAATAGAAGAGAAAGTAAATTGGTTTCAACAGTTGTCAGTTTATTTACAGCAAATTATGTTAAACTATGGGATAAATTCTTTCCAGATAAAGAACTAGAGATCAAGCATTTACCAACATTTGATGGTAGAGCAATAGTTTATCCAAATATAAAGATAATTAAAGATTATATTTCATGGAGGTTCGTTGATACGCACATTAATAACTTATATAATACTACATTTTGGACGTTAGTATTAAAAGGTGGATTAACTACAGTGGAAGCAGAAAAAAGATTATCTGGTAGTTTTTCAGCAGATAAGAATGAAATATTATTTAAAGAATTTAATATTAATTACAATAATGAGCCAGATATTTTTAAAAAAGGTTCATTAATTTATCAAAATGAGATTTTACATGTCGATGTTTACAAAAAAATTGACGATTTTTTTAAAGATTATGAATGAATTATTTATTCTCTTTCAGTGCAGAAAAGAAAGTTTCGATATCATCTTTATTAACAACTTTACCGTCTTTGGCAAATGGAGTTAAAAAAATCTTTAACTTTTCTTTAATTTGTTGATAAGCTTCAACGCCTTGAATTGCTTGTTCTCTTGGTAAGGAATTAATTGCTTTTGAGCCCATGTCGTATATTGAAGAATTATCATCATCTTCAATATCTTCAGGTGGTTCATATATTTTGTAATCTTTTAATAAATATGGAAAATTAATGAAAAAAGTTTTAATTTTATTGAAATTTGGTGAACCTTTTGAATCTAATAAGAATTTTGTGAAATTGGATTCATGATTTTCTTTTAAAAATAATGAATAAATGTCTGTTTTCCTCTTTTTAACTAATTGTTCATTTCTATCATTTAGTGAATCTGAAATTATTCTTTGTAAAGAATCTTCAACGATTAATTCGTCATTTTTAATTAAATCAAATATGTCTTTATTCTTTTCAACACACTTCCAACAGATGAAACAATCAAAATTTTCAAATCTTGGAAATCCATCAATTGCAATCTCACACTCATCATTAAGTTCTTCTTCTTCTTTTTCTTCTTTACTGTCTTTACTTGATTCACCTAATTTTGGTTCGTCCAAAGTGTCCAGCAAATTAACACCATCATTTTCCTTCTTTTCGCGTTTAAATTTAGGTAACCCCATTATACAATAATCATGAAACCAATCTTCACCACAAGCATCACCTAAAATACATTGTAACATATTGCCAGTTTCTTCGATTGGGTTGTAATCTCTTGCACAATCACAAAATTTGCCTTTGAAATTATGATTATATTCATTTGTAGTTGATGGTAAATCGTCATTTACTTTTGATCTTAAGTTACATTCATATTTCATTCTTGTTGTACCACAATCACAGATAAAGTTTCTTTTAGTAAATAACTCCACTATGTCATGATCCGCATGACATTGAATGGAACATGAGTAACACACACCAGCCATTTCATTGGTTCTTTCATAACACGTTAGGCATGCGTACACTTGTTGTCTTAAAGCACCTAAAGAGTAAGTACATTTATTTGGATCATATGGCATCAATTCTCTAGCTTCTCTCTCCCTTAAAATTTGTTAGAATAAAATAGAAAATAAAAGGTAAAATAACATACAGAGTACGTTGTCTGTCTAGATAGTCTACAGCAGTGACTTCCTCCAGGGAATCATCTAATTCTGCCATTTTAATCAATGAAACAAAATAAATAAGAATTACTGATTGAATCCGACTGGTTATGTAACCTGCAATACCCCCGGAAATCGGAATGCAACGCATATAAACTTTAAAGGTGTAATAAGCGTTAACTGTGGCTCCTTAATGATTAACTGAAGAGGCTGGTGAAGAGGCTTTATAGATTGAATTATGATCAACTAGAGATCAAGTTTTATGTGTCAAAAGGCGCTCCATGTCCGTATAAGAATTCATCTCTGTGATTGGTTGAATGCCGGGCCGTACAAACACCTGGAGGAAGTAAAGAAGAGAATATGAGAATATTAAAGTGTATATTTAGTCTATAATTGGCTAATAATTGTTTTAATACATTTCTTTATCCAATAAGTCAGTTATTTAAAGGTTTATACTCTGAACTTCAGACACCGGATTAAATGACTCTTTTTAGCTAAGCTTACAAATATATAAAATTTTTTCTAATTTTATTCAACGACTTAAAACTTTGAAGTTAAATTCACCCCTTCAAGACAACGATTGAATATATTGAAAATGGATCAAAGTGATTATATTTCTCAATTAAATTTAGAATACATCCCTTCATCTAATAATGATATAACGAATGATTTAGCCTCATTCACAGATTCAAGTTTTTTCGACTTTGATCAATTCAACCAAGATTTGAAGTTACAACAACAACAGCAATCACAACCAATAACAGAGTTGTCAAGTGAAAGCTTTAGCTATTTAGAGAAATTCGTGGACGATAATACCAAAAGTTTAAACAAAGAATCAACAACGATATTAAATAATGCGGATAAAAAGAAGAGAAATACAGCAGCGTCAGCAAGATTCAGAATTAAAAAGAAATTGAGAGAACAAGAGATGGAAAGAAACTTGAAGGAATTAAATGAAAAAATCGCTTCTTTCAATGCAAGAATTCAACAATTAGAAATGGAAAACTCTTGTCTTAAATCTTTAATAGTACAGAAAAATGAACAGAAATCAAATGATTTATTAAAGAGAATTAAGGAAAAATCATTGACCAATTAATTTATAATATCATTGTTGTCATTTTGTTTGGGTTTAGAGGTTATGGTTTAAGAAAAGTATTTATTGGATCACTTTGTAGAAAACGTGTACTAAAATCTAAAATCTTTTAAATAAAAGTTGGTGGTAAGCTGATATAGTAAAATATTGAAAAACAATCATAGGCTGCATTGGAAGTATGAGAGATTTGTAAATTTCTCATTCATACTACAACAGTTCTCTCTCAATTAACCAAGTAGCAATAATCAGTATTATGTGAGGAGTAAATGATGTAATTTCTACTAAAATGTGTAACTACCAATAATCCAGGTGTTACAACTCACTCACTACTCATTAATCGCTTTGAAGATTTAATATTCTCATCAATAGATGAAAGATATATCAATCAACAATACTGAACTGTAGTAGTTTAGTCACCGAACTAAAAAAGCAACAGTGAAATATGTTAAACAGAGAAGAAAGCAGATGAGAGACATATTAAACTGAAAATTAAAGATTACAAAAGAACCTAACTTTTGATTCTGTGACTATTACTAAATACGAATTATAATCCCATACTTTTTATCAAAATAATCGAAGTAAAAATTTATGACACTTAATTCTACGGAAACAAAGAATTACGAAAAATAGAAAAAACGAGGACTAAAATATCAATAAAATAAAATAGAATACTTTGAGCATAGACCTCCATTCCTAGCGTCTTCTAATCGATTTCAAACATCAAATAAATTGATTTTTAACAGAAATTTTTGTTTACTTTTTGCCCAATTCGGAAAGATAAATTTTTATTGCTTTGGAAACTTTCTGTTTTTTTATAAAAAATTCAAAATTAAAAAATCAAAACAAAAACAAAAAAACTTTTTAATCTTTAGTTATTTCCATTAAGAAAATTTAAAAATGAGTTTAAAACAATTAAACAAAACAGTCTTGATTGATTACGCAGAAAAATTGGATTTAGAGTGAGTTTCAAATTAATTTTCTCATTGTTTATTTTCACTAACATTGTTTATAGCACAGAAGGTACCAAACCGGTTTTAGAAGAAAGAATCAATGAATATTTAGATAACCACCCAGAATTGGAAGCAGATCCAATCTTTGGTAGATTATCTCAGTTCAGAAAGAAATCTTCACCAAAAAAATCAGCACCAATCCCTGTTTCTCCAGTAAAACAATCAACTTCAAAAGCTTCATCAACCCCAGCA
Organism: Millerago galiae; assembly: GCA_030568845.1. Lineage (NCBI taxonomy): Eukaryota > Fungi > Ascomycota > Saccharomycetes > Phaffomycetales > Phaffomycetaceae > Millerago > Millerago galiae. The sequence continues at coordinate 105,099 of JAJMIZ010000018.1, read as the reverse complement.
AAATTATTCCAAATTGCAAAGAGATTCAGAGGTGTTGACTCAAGTCCATCAAAAGAAACTCAAAAAGAAGCCGAAGAGGAATCTGATGAAGAATCTGATGACGATGATGAAGAAGACGAAGATTCAGATGATGATGATGTTGAAGTTTTAGAAGGTGATGATAAAGAATTATTAGAAGAAGATTCAGAATATGTTCCATCAAAATTCGGATTTGTTACTACAGCTCAAGATTGGTTCATTGGTAAATATGAAAATTCAGTCTCTTGTTTTGAAAGCAAAGCTGAAAGTTTAACTTCATCAGTTGTTAGACAATCAAATAGCCTAAGAAAATTGTTAAGTTCTGCTGATGCCATTAATATTTTAACCACATGTGCTGAATTTGGCTCATTAGCTAAAGAACAAATTCCAATTATTCAATTAAGACAAGCTTCATTTTTAGATCATAAAATTTTATCAAAATACTCAAAAATTATTAATCCAAAATGGCCAATTGTTGATATTTCTGCTTTATTAAACATGGAAATTTTATTGGTCTTTTTAAGTTGGTTTTTATTACAAGTTGCTGCCCCATATATTGGTGCTTATTATATTAATTTTATTAGTAAAAAATCTAAAAAAGCTAAGATTGATCCATTTGTCTTTAATATTGTTAAATTAATCTTTGCTTACTTGTTTTTATCAGGTAATGTTTCATTTAATGACGTTAAAAATTCAACTGAAGTATGGGCTGAAGAACATGGTTTAACACAAAATACCAGCTACTGTCACATTTTAGGTGCTTATATTTTCCGTAACTCAATCACTCTAAGATTATTATTAGGTAATTTACCATTCATTGATGGTGCGATTGGTGCTGCTGTTGCTTTGTATGCTGCTGCTATTTAGATCAATACCTTTTTTTATACTTTACTTTTTTTTCTTTAATTGTTTTATTAACAAATACTATTTTTTGAAGAACGTTTTTATATGAATTGATGTATTATTATATTATTTGATCAAGTAGTAGTCTAATATACTCGAGAATAGATTTACCTACAGTTGATATAAATGGCCATGATTTCATAAATCTGGATGAACTTTATATTTAAAGAAGAAAAGATGAATAAAAGACTTTAAATATTAAATGATATTTATTCAGAATTGTATATAAGATATTAATTAACTTATTTTGGAGCTTCTTTGAATGAAATAGCAGCTTCTTCACCCATAGCAGAAATGATGGTAACTAATAAATCTTTACCGTCATCGAAAGCAGATTGGATGTTATCACCTAATTCACCTTCTGGGGCACGGACATCATCTTTGGTTTCACCATCGTTGGTCATTAAGTTTAAGAAACCATCATCGATGTCTAATAATTGGAATTCAGTTCTGGTAACGAATGGAACTTCCATGTTATGGGTAGATGGGGATAAATCTTCTAATTTTTTTTGAGTGAAGATATCAATAGCAACTAAATGGACTTTAGCGTGACCATGTTTACCAGTTTTTGAGGTTGACATATCAACAATTTTACATGGTCTACCTTTGATAACAACAAAACCATTTTTTCTTAAAGCAGAACATTGTTGTGGGTAAGTTAATGAGGAACCTGCATCAGCGGTTTCGAAAACGTGCTGTTGATAGTTAGTATTTGATTAAGGAAATAAATTTCAATAAATGATTTTCATCCAATGGAATTCAAGGTAAATAATAAATCATTAATTACTTTAAATTTTTTAATTCAAACAATAAATCAAATTTTCCACATGGATTCATTTACCATAAATTTTACATACATCTTCTTCAGCCATTTTTAAATTAAAATTAGTTGATTTTCTAAAGTGAAAAATTAAAAGAAGAAAAAAGTTTGATTTTTTTTTCGTTGGAAAAATTTTTTTGATAAAATTTTGCGTGAACTTTTCAGCACGTTTTTTCTTAATAGTAATCCGAGTAACTTTCATACCTATCGGTCATGTGACTGTGTGAGTCACGTGAATTAATACGTAATTAATCAATTAACCAATTAATTAAATTCTGTATTTATAGTTCTTGTTGTATTGATTGGGTTATTAGCTATTAGTATTGTTCTGATTCTATTTATTGAGTGTGTTTTTTATGTTCTTCGAAGTCTTTTTTTCGGTATATTTTATCAGCTTATTATTCTACATATAATTATCGTTAACATCTCATTAATTTCATAATGACTCTACTTCTGAATCATGGATTTGAACAAAATCAAATCCTCTTCAATCTCGTCTGGCTTCAAATTGTCAGGAGCTGTATAACCTTTCATAATTTTGTTCATTATTGTGGTATCCTTATCAGTATTTCTAATTCTAGGGCCTCTTTTTTTTGTATTTGTACTTCCTGAACTGAACTCATCATTTTCAGCATCTTTATTAGTATTTGAACCTTTATACCTGCTTTTAAAATCTTCTGATGTTATTATTTCAAATTCTTTATCTGTTAATAATGGAGCAAATCCTGATAAAATTGACGATAGTAATTGATTGTTATTGTTATTTTTATCAACTTTTGTTACCTTATTTTTTTTGTTTAATTTCTTATAGGTTGAAGATGAATTTCCACCTGTATCAGTTTCTGAACTTTCATTATTATTAATTTCAATATGTTCATTTTCTTGTGAATCGTTATCACTTTCATTATAATTTAATTTAACTTCATCTTCATTGAATCCTGAATAAAATTTATTTGATCTCGATGATGATATTTCTGTGAAATCTCTATCCAAATTCACTAATAGATTTTTTTGTTTAGTTAAATAATTTTTTAAACTTTCTAATTTCAAATTTAATTGATTAAATACATTTTCATAAATTTTAGAGGTTTCTGAATAATAATTCTTTAAATTTTCATTCCTTCTATAATTTCTCATCAATTTAACTTTAATTAATTCATAATCTCTATATTCTGTTAAATCTTTAAACTGTTCAATTGTTTCAAAATTTTTAATATCTTCGTCATTAGTTTGACTTAAATCTTTCAGTTTATTTTCAATCTGAAGCTTCTCTTTTAAAAATAAATTAATTCTATTTTCTTCTTTAAATCTATATAAATCACTATATTTTTCAAATAATTCATTTCTTCTTTTTTCTCTATTGTTACCATTTGAAAAAATCAAATCTGAGCCATAATTTTGTTCATTTACTGGAAATTTCAATTTTTTACTCAAATCAGCAATTTTGAATTCTTCCTCTTCAATTAATAAATCTGTTTTTTCATCAAATTTTTTTTCGACGTCGTTCCTTATATCACTTTCATTTTTGCTAATTTTTAAAAATCTTTCTGGTATATCTCTATTAATAAAAATTCTTTCTGAGTCATTCTCTTCTTCTTCTCCTTCAACGTTTGGCTGGTATAGAACTTGTTGCGGGAAATTATTTTGGTGATAATACCATTCATCTTGTTTTAATTTCTCTAATGTATAAGCAGCATTTGAAGATGTGAGGTCAATATCTCCCACAGCATTGGAAGCCATTAGTATTGAACCAATCCCTTGATTCCCTTGCTTTGCTGGTTGTTGTTGATAAGGAATGAACGGAGGTTGATTCATTAAAGGCTGTTTTTCGATAGATGGAACAGGTGTGTAAAAACTATGAGCTGGTGGACCCATAGGAAGCACGTATGGAACTGGTGAGTTGAGGTAGTAGACGGTGGACTCCGGCTTGGACTTCTTGCGTGCCATCTCAAATAGGGTTTAAGGTATTTAAATTAGAAATTAAAGTATTTAATTACCTTAAAATGCACTTTTTCAAAGATTTTGAGAGACAACTGCAGGAAAAAAAATACCGGCTTTTTGAAATTTTGACGAACGAGATTTAAACAAGCTAATAGAAACTCAAGTATAAAGCTTATATTATTGCGTTATTTTTACAATATTGTGATTGCACAAACTACTATTACTATTAATACGTTTTTCTCACGTTTTTCCCATGTTTTTTCCTACATTTTAACTAGTAATATACATAATTTCACTCCTAGGTTACCTGATCTTCGGTCGCTAAATCCAAATTTATCTGTCACAAGTTAAAAGGATGCAGGTCTTTGTTTAATGGAATCTTGGTAAGGATATTACACTTATAAATTTATATTTGAACTGTGCTAACTTCTCTTTATCCTTATGTCTTGTTTTCTGTTTCGATAACCGTCTCTTTAGGTTTGCTCACTACACCCTGCATATTGAGATCTGTATTTACAAACATTAATTAAATTATAAATCAACAAAGTATTAAGTATGCTCTGATGTACCATGGTTTTCTTCTTAACTCTTCCTTCTCTTCTTCTATCTCTTGTTTCAATAAGTCAAGATCTTGGATGCTTTTACCTGAATCCAAATCAATCTCAGCTAATGGTTTAAACTCATTAAATTTTCTTTTCCATACCTTTCTACCAATATATGATAGAAAAAATACAAAGAATCCTAAATAATTTTCAAAGAATGTGCTTGCATCTGGACTGCTGCCAATTGGAAATAATGCAACCCAAAATTGAATAGCCAAAAAGAAAATTAAAACTCCTAATCCAATAACTGATCCAATAAAACCACCTTGTGAAATATATGGAACTTCATCTAATGTTCTACCTTGCTTCTTTAATGCTAGTCTAAATCTAATATGACATAGACAAATGGTAATCCAAGTAAAAATTGTTGCCAGTCCACAAATAGCCATTAGCCAACCAAAAACGATACTCTCTTTATCTGACGCTACCACATAGCATAACAGTCCTGAAATTGCATTTAGCGCAATACCAAAAATTGGTCTACCCATTCTATCAATATATGCAAAACATTTTGGTGCTAAACCTTGAACTGCTAATGAATGTAACGTTCTGGAACAACCAAAAACAGCTGAATTACCAACTGACATCACTGATAATAAAATGACCACATTCATGACTGATGATAATCCTGAAATACCTGCATTTTGAATGGCAATGACAAATGGCGATGTTGATGCTCCTGTTGATGTGGTTGATAGTAATCTTGGGTCATTTGCTGGAACTAATAATGAAATCAATGTTAATGAACCGACATAAAATAATAATATTCTCCATACAACTTGTTTTGTTGCCTTTGGTAATTGTTTTCTTGGATTTTCTGCTTCGTATCCTGAAATTGCAACTAACTCTGAACCACCAACTGAATATGTCGCTGTCACAAAAACTGTCGCAACACCTTTAAATCCATGAGCGAATGCACCTGGATTTCTATAATATTTACCACCAATGAATCCACCAGCTGGTCCACCACCACAAATTAAAACAACACCCAAAATCAAAAATCCAGTAATTGCTACAACTTTAACAATTGAAAAAAGATATTCAGCTTCACCATAACCTCTAACGCCAAATAAATTAATTGCTAATATTATAACATAAAATATGCTGACCCAAGCAACTGGATTGATTTCTGTATTCCAATATTGAATCGTCATTGAAGCTGCGATTATCTCTAATGGCAAAACAACTAGCCATAAGAAAGCATAATTCCATCCAACTGCAAAACCCCAAGAATCATCAATAAATCTAGTAGCATGGGAAGAAAATGCACCAGGTGAAGGATATGCAACTTGTAGTTCACCTAAAGCTTGAATGACGAAAAAAATCAAAATACCAACAGCAAACCATGCAATTGGTAGAGATGCCGCACCACCGGTTCTTAATGCTGTACCTGATCCAATTAATAAACCAGTACCAACTGAACTACCAATTGCAATCATTGTTAAATGTCTTGATTTTAGAGATTTGTTTAGTGGTGTCTGCTTTAAAATAACTTCTTCCCTTTCTTCTTCTTTCATACCTTCATGAAATAAGTCATCACTTAAATCAGGTTCAAATCTTTTAAAATCATCTATAAATTTACTGAAAAATTTTGGCTTTTTCACTTCTTGATATGGTTCTATATTAATTGATCTCAAACTTGTGGACTCTCTCTTTGTCGATAAGTCATTTTCAAATGACTTTAACTCAGAAGACATTTTTACCAAATAAAATGAAAAGAAGATGAAAAAAAAATGTACGTCAGGTTTTTCTGTTAGTACCAGTCCTATTTGTATAGGTCACAAGAAATGATATATCTCTCAATTTTTTTTCAAGATGACACAAAGGAATAGCAATCTTCTGCTTAAATAGGTACTCTTAAATGAGAAACAATTTTCGAACACCTCGGTTATACTCCTCACTTAAGCTTCAACCTCCAACTCATTTCGCTCCTCTAAGAATTTTTTCAATTATGCCGTACAATTGAAAACCCAAAGGCATCACGAATGGATGAGTATTTTCTAAAGACCGAAATGCCCTTCATAACTACATAATTTGAAGTTGCGTGTGAGTTTTAATAAACTTCTAGAGGCTCAATAAAGTATTCTACGCTTGAATTTACTTCAAAAATGTCAACTGTATGCAACTTAAGCTTTTTGTGTCAAAAAATCGTTACTTAAGCGGCTATAAGCGAGATTTGACGGTTATTGACGGTGAATTTTACGGCACATAATAAAATTTTCATAACTTTTTTTTAAATACATGGTATAAATAAACTAATAAATATATAACTATTTGTTTGATCTAACTCTTGAAAGATCATTTAAAATTTTATCATAAGCTTCATCGACCTCTAAAACGTTATTATCAGATTCATCATCTTCATCATTTGAAAGTTCCTGATCAATTGTTTGATTATTTGAGTTATTTAATATTTCATCAGCTATTACCGTTTGTGGTATTTTAGTATTTTGAATATTTGGATAAATAACTTTCAAATCAAAATTATCATTGTTAACATTCTCAATTAATGAACTGATTGAATCAATACCCTTCGCTTTTATAACTGCTTCTCTAATTTCAGATCCAGATGGTAGCTTTGGAACTAATGATGTCTTTTGTGTTATGACTGGAGTCTTAACAGGTTCAGGTGCGTTTGGTAAAATGTGTCTTTGCTGTTGAACGAAAAAACCCCATCTGTGGAATTCACCTTCTTCTTCTTCTTGTTTCTTAGCTTGAACTGAAGTTTGTGAAACTGAACGTAATAAAATTGGCCTACCTGTTGAACCATCAATTGGAGTTTCTTTACCTTCTGTAACTTCTAAAACCATTTCATGTGGAGCATTTACATTAACTGATGGAGTAGCATTTTGCTTTTGCTGTTGTAATTTTTGGTGCTGTTGTAAGGTCTCTTGGAATTGTCCATGTTCAAATAATTCAGAAATTTTAGCTAAAGAATTTTCTAAGAAATAAAATCTTAATAAGTTTTCTTTTTCTTGTAAAGTCAATTGAACATGATCTTCATCTCTTTTTTGTAATAATGAATCGATGGTCTTATTGACTTTTGCTCTTGAATTTTTAATCTTATTTAAGAAATGTTCTTGTATGAACGATTCAGTAAATTCATCATTTTCATTTTTAGAAGCAGATAGTTTATCAATCAGACTTTCTGCAGTTTCTGTAATTAACGAACCATCAAATAAGATATCATCATGTGTATCATGTAATAAGTTATCATCATTGTTAATAAATCTGTCATTATTTAATGATCTTTCCATATTTCTCATCAAACAAACAGCAATTCTTGAATTAATTTTTTCATCAAGTAAATCATAATCTAGATCGAAATATAGTAACGTTTTGGATGATCTAACAGCGCTATATAAGCCTGCACTTGCTGTATAACTAATTGATGATAACCCAGTTATTGACACATGAACTAAATGAGGACATTTTGGTATGATTTCACTTATAATATTGAGTGATTTTGATGATAATTCATTGAAATCTAAATGAATTCTTCTTAAATTTGGAAATCTTGGCAAATATTTGTTTAAATAAGGTAAAATAGATGGGAAAATCTGCTTTAGGTTACTTAAATCTAAAAATTTCAAATCTGGTAACTTTGATAATGATCTAATAAATAATGCAACGTCTTCAACGTTTTCTAAACTCGTTGAATTAATTGAAATGGATTGTAAGTTTGAGGCAGAGGAAATCTTCTTGATCAAAGGTTTTAATCTATCATGTAAATTATTGAAACCTAAATCTAAACCTTCTAACTGATTGCTTTCATCTGAAGAAATCCAATTACTCAAAATTTTAATATGATCTAAAGATAAATCAGTTTGAGCAATCCCCAATCTTTTGGTTTTCAATGAAACACCTTTATCTAATAAGTTATTGAATGTAATTAAAGATAATTTACAACCATTGATTAATAATTCTTCAATACCACCTCTTAAACTCAACGTATTTACGAATAAATTCCAATCCATTGAAGATCTGAAAAAATCTTTTGTAACATCACTTTTAATTTTTTGTTGAGAAATATCAATTTTAAAAATTGATTTATTTCTTGATAAAAATTTACATAAAAATTTCCAACCGTTTGAATCAATTGGAACGTTTCTTAAACTTAATTTTTCAATTGAATTTGAGTTAAAAATTGAAGATAAAATGATTTTAAACATCTCAGTTGTTATTGTAACGTTATCAAAGACTAAATTTTTGATTGGAACGATTGCAATAAAATCACAAAATGAATAAACGTCAATTAAAGTAGGTTTTGGATTCAATAATTTTAATGTTTGTAAAGGAGCTGATTTGTTTTTCAATTGTTTTAAGGTTGCAGGAATTGGTAAAATTTCTCTTAAATGACAACATCTTGTATAGATATTTTCTAAAGAAATTTTACTATTATCATTGTTGACTTCTTCTCCAAAATGATGTTCATGTAAATGAATTGGTTTATCAATTTCCAGATTTGATAGATTTGATGTAATGCTATCCTCTTCAATTTCCTCGGTTTGTAATTTCTTAGAACTTGTTAAAGGTTTATTTTTAAAAGTTGAAACTTCAATCGCAATTCTTTGAGCAGCTCTATGAGCTTCTTGAGCATGTTTTTCGCTTTCTTCTAAAGCTTTCTTTTGAGTCGCTTTAATTATTGAAATTTCTTTATCGTCATACTTTGATAAATCATTTTTTAAATCATTTGAAATACCTAAACTTAATCTTAAAGGTTGATTGGATAATAAATCTTCAACGACTATGACATTTCCTCTTTTTGGTCTTCTTGAAGGGATTTGTTGAGGAGGATCATCAGGCAATTTATCTAAAGCGAAAGTGACTCTTCTTAACTGTAAATCAGATAAGTCTTTAATTGGTAATTCAGATCTGTTTGGGTTTTTATTCAAGACGATTCTTTCAGGTTCAATATTTGAAGGAGAATGTAGATAAGCAGGACCAAATGTTGGAGATATACTTTCGATTGAAGCTGATAGTTTGTTTGTATCCACTGTTGAAATTGAAGATTTTGGAATTTGTAAAGGTTGAGACTGGGGAGAAGTTGGGGCTGATTTTCCTTTAAATTTTGAGAATGCACTGAATAAAGATTTGATTGGCTTTTGGTTGTTGGAGCCGTTGTTTAAGGAGTTTGATCTTGACAACTCTGCCGATGAAGGTGGTGAGATTGGGTTTCTAGGGTCAGAAGTTGATCTTGGTCTTAGGGCTTTTGACAAAAGGGACTTTCCATCGTTAGGTGAAGTGGTAGACGTAGAACTAGTACTAGCAGTAGTGGTACCAGCAGTAGTACTAGTAACAGTACTGGAGGTGGTGGGGGTAGTAGCAGTAACTTTTGGGATAGATGAAACAGCTGGAGTTAAAGGAGGAGTTGGAGTCAAAGAAGAAGTTGAAGAGTTTGAAGTAACTTTCGATATTGTTGGGTTCTTTGGAGGAGAAGAAGGAGCTATTGAAGATGTATTTGATGGAACTTCCTTTTTCAGTTCATTAATAGGCTTTTTCTTCTTTTTATTTCTGTAAAGCCAATCAACGTCAACGTTATTACTATCAATAATCTCCAGTTCCTTTTGCCTCTCTGATATCTTCTGAGGACTGGCAGGGACAGTAGCCATGATATAAATAGTATGTGTTAAAGAGTGAATGGAGTTTAAAACGTTTAAAAAGGAAGGGCCAATAATAAAAGTCCTATAAGTGCGATGGAATGAACGGCTTACAAAGCAAATCCGCGATGAGCTCAAACTACATTTTAATTATATTCCCAGTCATTTATTATAGTTCCCATTTAAGCTCTGAATTGCTTTGCCTTGTAATCTTTAATTGCTGCTTTAACTGCATCTTCTGCTAACATAGAGCAATGTAATTTAACAGGAGGCAAACTTAATTCAGCTGCGATTTCTTTATTTTTAATCTTTGCAGCTTCATCTAAAGTTTTACCACGAACTAATTCTGTCACATATGAACTTGACGCGATTGCTGAACCACAGCCAAATGTTTTAAATTTAACGTCTTGAATAATTCCTGTTTTATCATCAACTTGTATTTGTAATCTCATAACATCACCACATGCTGGTGCTCCAACTAATCCTGTGCCGACATTTGATAAATTCTTATCTAAACTACCAACATTACGTGGATTTTGATAATGATCAATAACCTTTGGATGATACTTTCTTGTTTGCTGAAGAAGTGGTGAGATTCTTTTACTAAATGAATATTTAAACATCTTTACTTGCCAATTTAAAACGAAATTTTTTCTATTTAAATTAGAAAAAAAAAAAGAAATTACGAAAAACAGTCATTCCGGAACGGTCTTAAAAGGAAATTTTCGCGGGTTTATACCGGACCCGGATTTTATAATTTACGTGGATTTACTCAAATTTAGTCAATTTAAGTGGTTAAAAGTTGGTATAAACAGTGTGGGATCTACTGGTATATCGTTATCTACATGGATTGATTTGTCTGTTTCGTTTGTATTGGATTTTTATTGCCTTTTTTAGTGTTTCCACGTTTTTTTCCTTATCAGATTTCATTATCTCCATAATCTCCATAAAGAGAATACACAAATTAAATTAAATTATGGAAATGATCTCTACCCTTTTGGATTCCCGCTTGAACAATTTTCTCAATCTCCATTGGATCACTAGTAATCCCTGTAATGTTCTCATAGCCATCTTCTGTAACAACAATATCATCTTCGATTCTTACTCCACCAATTGATAAGTACTTATTCATTATTTCAACATTAATAAATTTGGCTTTATTCTCATCTTCTAATCCTAATTTGATCAAATATGGATTGAAATAGCATCCAGGTTCATCAGTAACAACCATCCCTTTTTCTAATGATCTACGGATTCTTAAATACCTTAATTTAACATCCAAATCTTCATAATTTGCATTACCACCAACATCATGTGTATCCATACCTAAGAAATGCCCTAATCCATGTGGAAAAAATATTGTGGACGTATTACTAATTAGAATATCTTCAACTGTACCATTTTGAAATATACCTAGTTTTAAAAATTCTTTAATTAATACTTTATGTGCTAAAATATGTAGTTCATCCCAAACTTGACCAGGTTTGATCAGTTTCATTGTTTCTTGTTGCATCTTTAAAACTATATTATAAATCTCTAAATGTTCTTTCGACCATTTACCATTAATTGGGAAACATCTTGTGACATCAGTTGCATAATTCTCCCATTCTGCACCCGCATCAATCAAAACACTTTCTCTTCCTTCCATTGAATCATCATTCTTAACATAATGTAAGATTGATGAATTGGTACCACTGCAACAAATAGGATCATATGCTTGATATTTGGACCCTTGTCTAATTGAATGATAAACAAATTCTGCATGTATATGAGTTTCATTTTTTTCAATTGGTAATGCCGACATCACTGCTAAATGAGAGTTGTCTGTGATTTTAGCAGCTTTTTTCATTAACTCAATTTCATATTCATCTTTAATTAATCTTGATTCATCAAATGCATAAAATAAACTTGAATCTTTTTCTTTTAATAAATTAGAATAGCTAACATTGGCTGAATTGATATCTGTTGTTAAATTAACCTTATACTTATTTAGGTATGAGTTGATATCATTAGAATATAAAACTAAATCAACATCATATTTTTCTTGGGCTTCTTTCAAATTAATTGGAAATCCTGACCACATAACATCATCATAATTAATCTCTGGTAAAAATAAAACCAATTCTTCTTTATTCAAATCAAAATAGACATGGCCCCCTGGATAATTAAAACCTGTAATGTAATAAAAATATCTTTCCTGTTTAAAAACCTTTGCAGAATCTGAATATTTGTCATATTCTTGTATTGAACCTGATAAAAACAATGCAGTATTGGTTAAGTCTGGAATTCTACTCTTCAAATGTCTCTTGACATTCAATGCGTGCTGCTTTGCTGGGTACTTCATTGTTGATAAGAGTTTGAACATATAAATTTTAAGGAAATACAACAAATTCGCGACTACAATTTTATATTGAATTAAATTATACTTTTATTAAAAAATACTAGTTGTTAATTTATTCGTTTGAAGCTTGGAAAGCAGCAATTTTAGCATCAATTTTAGCTTGTCTTTCTTCTCTGGTTAATCTAACTTGTCTGTATTTTTTGGATTCAGCAGCATATTGTTCTTTAGTGAATTTCTTTTCAGTTGGTTTGAAAGATGGATCTTCTCTAATAGCTTCGTGAGCAGCTTGGTAGATATCTTCTAAACCATCAGCTTCAATGTCATCGTCTAAGTAACCTTTGAATAAAGTTCTGAATCTTTCTTCATCATCATCAGCTAATTCTTCCATGTATTCAGAAACGTGACCACCGAAGATGTAGTTTCTTAAAGTATCAGCATCTAATTCTTCAGATTCGATATCCCAACCTGGGAATCTGTTAGCTGAGTGTGGAATGTATAAACCACCATCAGAAGCACCTTTTAAGGCACCGAAGACTCTAGCACCAGTGGTGGTTCTAGTTAAACCAACATCTAAGAAAACTTTGAATGGACGTGGAGCATCTTCAACAGCTTCGGTTAATTCGAATTCACCTTCAACTTCTTCAACACCTTGGTAAGTTTCATCTAAGCCTAATTTTTGTAAAGCTCTTCTGGCAACTAATAAACCAACAGCGTAAGCAGCAGCCCAGTTAGTTAAACCGTGTTTGATACCGTATCTTGGTAATTCATGAGCGTAAGCAGAAGTGAAGACGAAATCACCAACGATTTGAGATGAGACAATTTGGGCAATGATATCTTTGTTGGTGAATCTAACAACTAATCTGTATTTTGGAGTGTTGTATTTAGCTTTGTGTTGAGCAACTAATCTCTTTCTTTGGTAGTAATCAGTTTTACCTTCTCTTCTTCTTCTGAAAGGAGTTTGGAATCTTGAGTGATAAGCTGAAGTCTTTTGGTCTTTTTGGAAAGGCATCTTTGTTTGTTTAATGAACTAATGTAATAAATTTTTCACTTTTTTCATTTATTCGGTAAAATTTTTCATTAGTGGTGAGTGGGTTTCTAAACCCTTTTATTTGGTCACGTGTTTTTATTTAGGTGTCTACAATGATATATTTATACCGTTTCAATTACTTCACTATTTACATCTTTGCCATTGTCTTTTGCTATTTTTTTAATAAAGCTATCAGTAACTTTCCCATTTGGACCAAAGTTTAATATTTCCAGTTCATTTTCTAATACGGTTTCTACTGATTCATCAAATAACACAGTACTGTGAAACCCATTAATGAAATTATCAACAGCAGTTTTATGATCATGTACTAATTGAGCATTGATATTCGATACTATTGGGATGTCTAATTTCTTGTCTTGTACAGGATAATTTAATTCAATGAATTTTTTAAAATTATATGATGAATCAATTAATAATTCATTGTGAAATGGTATGTTGGTTTGAAGTTTAATCGCTTTAAATTTAACGTGGTTTTTTAATTCATTAATACAATTTTGTAAATTGTTCAATTCACCGCTTAAAACTATTTGGTTTTTAGTGTTTTTATTAGCAATTGAAATGTTTTCGTATTTAGAAATTACATCTTTAATTATATTCAGATCAAAATTGAAAATCAATGCAATCATTCCATATGATTTGTTCTCATTAAGACATTTTTCCATAAATTCTCCCCTTTTTCTAGCTAATATCAATGAATCATTATAATTCCAAACATTATTAATTATCAAAGTTGTTAATTCACCTAATGAATGGCCAATTAGATAGTCCAACTGGGTCTTTGGGTATAATCCATACAGTAGTAATGATGAAGAAACGATGGCAGGTTGCAGATTCGACGTTTTGCTGAAATAATTGATATTGTTATTGAATAAGTTATCAGTGAATTCTGAACCAATTGAATTGGTTAAAGCTCTAAAAGATGTTAAATCATGATGTTGAAGTCTCTTTAAGAAGTCCAGAGGATAGGATTGGCCCTGGCCAGGAAAACATGCAAGTCTTTTTAACATCTGAAGAGGTTTGTAGAAGGAATTAAATTAATGTTGTGCGGCAGAAACGTTTAGCCTTCAACTCCACTAATCATTTCCACTCGGAAGCGATTTATGACTGGGGCAGAATTGTTTGAAAATTATCTAATTAAATTAAATTAAATTTTCATTCAACTAATATTTATCAGGATTTGAGATGAGTGACCAAAGACGTAAGTATTTTCTGCTTCATTGATCTTTATGGTGGTGGTATTGTGCCTCACCTTTTGTGTCTTGATGAAAAAATTTTCTCTTATCAATATGACTCTTACTAACATTTTTAAAAGCTTTACCATTTGTTTACCAATTCTTAGCTGGTGCCGTTGCCGGTGTCTCTGAGATCTTGGTCATGTACCCATTAGATGTTGTCAAGACCAGAATTCAATTACAAGTTGGTTCAGCCAATTTAAAACCACATGAAACTTACAACGGTGTTATCGATTGTTTTTCCAAAATCATTAAACATGAAGGTCCAGCAAGATTGTATAAAGGTATTACTGCACCAATCTTAATGGAAGCACCAAAAAGAGCTACAAAATTCGCAGCAAATGATGAGTTCACAAAAGTTTACAAGAAATTGTTTGGTGTTCAAACTTTAAACCAACCATTGTCAATTTTAGCAGGTGCCTCTGCAGGTGCTGTTGAATCATTTGTCGTTGTTCCATTTGAATTGATTAAAATCAGAGTCCAAGATAAAAACTCTAAATATAAAGGTGTTGGTGATGCTTTTGCTAAAACAATTAAATCTGAAGGTTTATTAGCTTTATATAACGGTTTAGAAGCTACATTATGGAGACATATCTCATGGAATGCAGCATATTTTGGTATTATTTTCCAAATTAGAGCCATTTTACCAAAAGCTGAGAATTCAACTCAAAAGACAATAAACGATTTAACTGCAGGTGCTATTGGTGGTACATTTGGTACATTATTTAATACTCCATTTGATGTTGTTAAATCAAGAATCCAAAATACTGTTGTTCAACCTGGTGTTGTTAGAAAATATAACTGGACATTACCAAGTTTATTATTGATTTACAAAGAAGAAGGATTTTCTGCCTTATACAAAGGTTTCCTACCAAAAGTTTTAAGATTAGGTCCAGGTGGTGGTATTTTATTAGTTGTCTTCACTGCAACCATGGATTTCTTTAGAGGTATTCATTACAAAGATTCAAAATAGATGTATTTATTTTCTTATTTACAAAAAATGTATGATCTACCAGCCCGTATTATTTCAACATAATCCACCTGCAAGAGTAGTTACGAATACAAATAATAAAAGGGCACTAAGATGAGCTTTTTAATCTCTCCAAGGACTCGACGCCTTTCCCAAAGTGACTCAAATTATTAGGAAAAGCAACACGGTTAAATGTCCTGGTTGTCCGCACTAAAGAATTGAAAATATTTTGGGAAAACTTTTCTTTATATAGTCAGAGTCGGTCGAATTCCGGGATTAATTTTTTTTCACACCGGATCTCTTTTAGGGTTTCATACTTTATGAGTCTTGTGTCTTTCGCATTGTTGTGATTGTATATCTTTGGAGTTATCTCTGCTATCTCTATTGTCTGTATAGTCTCTAATATCTCTATTATTGATAGCCATTGTTCTTTAGAATAATCTCTATGTTTCTACCAATTGAAGATCAACTCTGTATTGAATGATGTAAAAACTAGAGTGCAATCACTATAAGGTAGTCTAATAAATGTTGTTTAATCTAGCTGATATAGTGTAATCTAATCTAGTACTATACTAATTAATATAACAGCAATAACTCTTAATATTAAATGATGGTTATGTATCTTGCGTTATCCGAAATTACTTGCCGTCTTTATCAATATGAGTGAAGAGAACGTTCAGATAGTTGTCAGGTTCAGTGCTGCATATAACGATTTGGTACTACCCTTAGTGGATCTATCAGATGTCAGTATCAGCTGGTTGAGGAGAAAAGTTCGTACGGAGCAGTTAGAATTGAGCAAGAAGAGATTAAGATTTATCCATTCAGGAAGAGTTTTAACAGACAAAACTAATTTTAAAGAAGAATATCAAAAGTTTTTAAGGTTTAATGCTGATAATGATGACAAGAAGTTCTATATCCACTGTCTTGTGGGTGATGAATTATCAAGTGATGAATTGAAGAAAGAAAATGAATTAGATGAAAGAGTCCCTGAACAATCAACAACCCCTGCCCCTGTTGGGTTTGATAGATTAGCATCTGCTGGGTTCAGTCAAGAAGATATAAATGCCCTGAGACAACAGTTTAGACAGCTATACGGTGATTTGCCAATGAATAATGATAATGATAATAGAGACATAAGACAATTAGAGGAACGGTGGATTGATTCTTCAGTTAATGAAATGGATGAGTTCAATTCGATGAACGCAAATAGCTCGCATTTTGGCGGGAACGAAGACTTGTTAATCGGGGTTTTAATTGGTTGTTTACTAGGAGTTTTGGGCTTGTTTCTATTAAAAGAAGAGAATTTATTTAGTAAAAGACAAAGAATGGCTATAGTTGCTGGGTTTATAGTGAATTTCTCATTTGCATTAATAAGACAGTGGTCTTGAGATGTATATACAAGTTATTGGTTTATTCCAATTTCTTTCTATTGTATTCATGTAACTTACCAAAGACATTAGCTAATAAATGCTCTAATGGCTTATCGAATAAATATGGTAAAACAGGAATTGTAACCAAACCTAAACCAATTGGACCGTAAAGCTTAATTGTTTTATTCTTGATGTTCTTTTCTGCAAATTTAGTAGCATAACTAACAGTTGTATGGATTGTAAAGGCTGGTAATGCTAAACTTGCTAAACCTTGAAAGATGGCTCTTTCTAAAGTAACTAGTTTCCAATCTAAAACGTCTTGAGTCTTCAATAATTCTTCGTTAACCTTTGGAGTTGGATCCCAAGGCCTTAAACCAGGTAAATATCTACCTTCTTGCACTAATTTTGCCTTCCAACCAACATATGAGACATCACCAATAATATAAGCAAATGACACAAAGTAACCAAAGTCGACAATTGCTTTAGAGATAGCAGGTCTGAATGATTCACCAACATCTGAAGTGTATGCGAAATATCTATGACTTGATCTTAAAATAGTTCTAAATCTATTGGCATAAGCTGCATAACGAACTGAACTATCAACTGAATCATCATCTGGTTCGATCTTTGGGTAGATTTCGTTAATTTGGGTAGAAATATCGTCAATATTATCAGACATGTTAGTAAGGAAGTAAATGTTTGATGGCAACTTTATAATATTTAATCCGAAATCCGTTTTCTACACTTCTTTCTATATTACATTTATTATGCTTTTTATCTAACGACGGATCAATAAATAGATGTTTTCCTGTTTTAATGAAGATAAGTTACGGTATCCACCTTCTAAACATAACAACAAACCACCAAATGAAACATAAACAGCTATTTTATCATCTGCAGATTCTTCAAATTTGTAAACTGTACCATACATAACGTAATCATAATCATCAGCAAGAGATTTCTCCCCAGATTTAGGAGGCCTCCATGATGTTGTAGATGTCTGTGGATTGGAGTCTTCTTCTAATGACAATGAAGATGCTAATGTAATTGTTAATGAATCGTTTGTTTTAACTGGAAATAAATCGCTATTTATATCTAATGTGATTTTAATGTCAGAAGAAGTTGTGGAAGATCCAACAATACGTGAAACCTTGTTGTATCTGGCAGAATCAACGTCCGTTATATTGAAAATATCATCAAAAAGTGTGTTTGACATGTTCGACTTGTTTCTTCTTAACAGAAAATTTTTTGAAAAATAAATAAAAATTATTTTATTTACCCGGAGTATTATAGTCATGTGATTGAATATTGCCGGATCGGGGTGTCAATGGATACGTTTGAAACGTATAAAATAAAATAAATTTGCTTCTCTTAATTTGTGCTCTTCATCATGGTGAAGAAGAAAGGAGATTATGAGCTTGTGGACAATCCCAAATTCGACATTGAGGCCGTGGGTGTGAGTCCTGGAACTGAATCGTTTCCTGTGGCCAGTCCAAATGACGCAGCTGCTTTTAGAAATAGATTTGATGAAATTGCAAATGGTGGTCAACAGAAACATAAACTTAGAATATTCAGACATGCTTTAATCAGAAATAAGAAAGTCGTACTAGTTTTAATTTCAGTTATATTAATTTGGATAATTGGTTTGGGTGTTTATTCAACTGGTGGTTCTTCTTCAATTTTAGATTATTACAAAAGTAAAATTGGTTCAACTTCTGACTCAAGCCCTGAAGTTGAGAATCCAACTGTTGAAATTAATCCTGAATACAATGATGATGATGATTTTGAAAAAGATCCAGACGCTGCTGACAACGATCAAAAAGAAAATCCAACTGTTGAACCAAAACCTGATGATCAAGATAATCAAGATACTCCAACCGTTGAATCAAAACCTGATACACAAGAAGATAAATCTAATGATAAACCTGAAGAAGTAGCTGAAAAGCCAAGTGATGATGAAACTGCTCCTAGTTTAGGTAAAAGAATTACTTTAAAAGATGTTAGAAGTGGTAAATTTTCAGTTCGTGAATTTCCAATAGATTTTATTACACCTCCTGCAAAATCAGATGTTAATGATGAAGGATTGTTTTTTTATAAGTCAGCAGATTCCTATAGAGCTAAAAAATTATCTGATGATGGATTTAGCTCAAAATTAACAAAAGCTCCTTTCATCATTTATAATGATAAAAAATTTCAAATCCAAGATTTTAAACCAAATTTTGATTTAACTTATGCAATCGTTTCAACTGATAAAAAATCCCTATTTAGACATTCTTCAATTGCTCAGTACTTCTTATATGATATTAAAGAAGGTACTGCTGAACCAATTGCCGAAAAGTTTGATGATAAACTATTTTTTGCTTATTGGTCTCCAAATTATAACTTCATTTCTTTTGTCAACCAAGATTATAATATCTTCATTAAATCAATGGATGATAAGTCAATTAAACAAGTTACAACGGATGGTAATGAATCGTTATTAAATGGTAAAACTGATTGGGTTTATGAAGAAGAAGTGATGGCAACTGATAGTGCTATTTGGTGGTCTCCAGATGAATCAAGTTTATTATTCATGAAAACTGATGAATCAAAAGTTCCATCTTATAATTTAGAATATTATGTGCAAACTGAAAAAGGTGGTGCTACAAAATATCCAAGTAACAAAAAAATCTCTTATCCAAAACCTGGATTTTCAAATCCAATCGTTTCTTTAGTTGCTTATGATTTATCAAAAGGTTCTACTGCTTCCATTGATAGATCAGACTCAAAATTAGGTGATGAATTCATTATTTACGAAGTTTTTTACGTTACCGAAAATGAATTAATTATTAAGGAAACTGATAGAGAATCAAATATTTTAAATTTTAGGTATTATAACATTGAAACTCAATCATCAAAGATTACTTTTGAAGTTGATGCACCAAAACAATATAATGGTTGGATCGAAAAATTTACAAATCCAATTATAATTCCATCAAATGATGAACGTACAAGCATTGGGTTTGTTGATATTTTGGTTATTAATGGCTTTAATCATTTGGTATTCTTCGATAAAGTTGATTCGTCTTCCCCAACAACCTTAACTTCAGGTAAATGGGAAGTCTCAACTGCTGATTTAGCTTTCAATAAAGAAAAAAGTTTATTATATTTTTCATCAAATGAATACTCACCAATTGATAGATATATCTACTCAATTGACTTGAACTCAAGAGAAATTAAAGCCTTATTTGAACCAACTGAGCATGGTTATTATAATTCAAAATTCTCTCCAAATGCAAAATATGCTTCAATTTTTTATAAAGGCCCAAATACACCAATTCAAAAATTATATGAAATGGAAAATTTCAAAGAAATTAAGACAGTATCAACTTCCGCAGTTTTAGATTTAGCTAAAACTGAATTTGCTATTCCTCAAAAGAATTACCATGCAATTAAAGTTGATGAAAACGATGATGGGACTGATGTTATTGTTAATGTCATTGAGATTTTACCAAAAGATTATGACAAATCTAAAAAATATCCTTTATTAGTCCATTTCTATGCTGGTCCAGGTTCAGAAACTTTGAGTTCACAGTTCGATATTGGATTTCAAGATTCAATGTCCTCATCATTAAACACAATTGCCTTGTATATCGAACCAAGAGGTACTGGTGGTCAAGGCTGGAAGCATAGAGCTTGGGCAAATAACAAAATAGGACATTGGGAACCAAGAGATATAGTTGACATTGCAGAGCAATGGATTGAAAAAGGACATGTTGATCAAGAGAAAGTTGCATTATGGGGTTGGTCATATGGTGGTTTTACAACTTTAAAGACTCTAGAATACGATGCAGGTAAAACTTTTAAATATGGTATGGCGGTTGCACCTGTCACTGATTGGTTATTCTATGATTCGATCTATACTGAACGGTATATGAACAAACCTGAAAACAATAAAGAAGGTTATGAAATTTCAAGGATTGGTAAGGTTGAAAATTTAGGCAAAACTAAAAGATTCTTAGTCATGCATGGTACTGCTGATGATAACGTTCATATTCAAAATACTTATTCATTATTAGATATGTTAGACATGGCAAGTGTTACAAATTATGATGTTCATGTTTTCCCAGATTCAGAACACAGTATTTATTTCCATAACGCCAACTCAATTGTTTATGGAAAATTGGCCTCATGGTTAAAAGATGCTTTCGATGGTGATTTTAATGATCTTCAGCAAAAATAAAAATAAACATTTTGTATATTAAGAAACTTTGTAGATTTCTCGGTACATAAAAAAAAAGATTCAATTTGACACCTTTTCAAAGCACTGTGGTGAAATTCATTGGGAATAATGACAAAAAAGGGTTCCAATGCTACAGATGCCGAGGATGGAATTGAATTGGTTGATGGTAGTCGATTCAGAGACTCTTTAGATGACGAAACTTACCCATTAAATGACAGTACTGAAGAGACGCAAGACCTTAATTCATCAAACTCGTCGATATTTGATGAAATTGCAGAGACTAATCCAGATAACATTGATGACTTTTCAACAAGCCCCGTCTTCTTACAGCAGTATCAAATGTTCTTTGCCAAAAGAAGATCAAAGACGAAGTATATGATTTTTGGAGTTATCGTTTCAATATTTGTTATACTATGGGTCTATATTCTATTAGCCAATTCTCCACATAAGGAAGGAAAACCTTATGAACCAGTACAATCAACTTCACCACCGGAGATAGCGACTACTAGTAGCTCCAATCAGGAGGAAAAACTAACACCAACTGAGATTGAACATCATGATCCAACAAATACATTTGAATCTCCACCAGCATATCGCTCAGAAAGTCCATTTAATGATGGTTTAAGAGAATTTGAAATTCATAAATCTAGGCCTGATATTTCCATAGAAACTTTCAATAAAGGCAATGTATATACTGAAACAAAATTTATTAGATCAAATAAATACATTGCTAAAAAAGATGATCATGGTTTATATTTAGTACAAGAGAATCAGAAATACATTGTTAAAAAATTAGCTGATGATTCTTTTTCAAAAAGTATTCATTCTGTTGGTAAATTTACCCATGATAGTACAACTTATAATATTCATGATATTACATTAAGTTATGATTTAAAATATGCTATTTTGATTACTGACTATAATAAACAATATAGACATTCAGGATTTGCCCATTACTTGCTGTACGATATTGAGAAAGGTTCATATACTCCAATCAAACAATTTGATTCAAAGGTTCAACATGCTTCATGGTCTCCAAGTTATAACTTCATTACCTTTATTCAAGAAAATGATTTGTTTATTTTTGAAGTGTCAACTGGGAAGGTTACAAGGATTACAAATGATGGATCTGATGATATTTATAATGGTAAACCAGATTGGGTTTATGAAGAAGATGTTTTGCAAAGAGATACGGCATTTTGGTGGTCTCCAGATGAGAAATCTTTAATTTTTATGAAAACTGATGACTCTGCAGTTGCAACTTTGAATTTAGAAACTTTTATTAATAACAATAGATATCCTGGACTTAGAAGATTAAAATATCCAAAACCTGGTGATTCAAACCCAATCGTTAAATTATTTGAATATAGCTATTATGAGCAAACAATTGAAGAAATTAATAGAAGTGACTCAAAATTAGGCGATGAATTTATTATTTATGGGGGTACTTGGGTTGATGAATCAAAATTTATAATTAAAGAAACTAATAGAGACTCCAAAATTTTAAATTATAGATTATATGATTCAACGGATAAATATTCCAAAATTACTTATGAAGTGAATGCAATTAAGGAATACAAAGGCTGGATTGAAAATTTTGGTAATATTTTAAGAATACCAGAAGATAATAGTAAAGGTAGACCTAAACCTGGATATGTTGATGTTTTGAATAATGATGGTTATAATCACTTAGCATATTTTGAATATGGAGACAAAGTTCCAACTTTTTTAACAAGTGGAGATTGGGAAGTTATTGATGGAGCAATTAATTTTGACCTTGAAAGTGATAGAATTTATTTTACAGCAAATAGAAGATCAACTTTTGAAAATCATATATTTTTTGTTGATTTAAGAACAAGACTATTAACAATGATAACGGATTTCAAAAAGGATACAGGATTTTATAGTGTAGATTTTTCACCGTCAACCAGATTTCTAGTTGCAACAAAAGAAGGACCAGAAATTCCAATGATGTATCACCATGATGATCTTCAAGCTAATGAAAAAAGAGATGAAATTTTTGAGGATAAAAGGGGAATTGATTTTGGTGGTAAATCAAAAACTTATCATACAGTTCAAATTGGTACTGATGAGTCAGGTCAGCCAATAACTATTAATTTACTTGAAAAATTACCAACTAATTTCAATAAAAATAAAAAGCATCCATTATTAGTTCATGTTTATGGGGCACCAGGAACTCAATTTGTTGATGTTAGATTCCATGTAAATATGGAAGATTCTGTTTCTGATGATTTAAATGCAGTTATTATTTATATTGATCCAAGAGGTACAACAGGACAAGGCTGGGATTATAGATCATGGTCAACAGGTAGGATTGGATATTATGAGCCAAGAGATATAACTAGGGCAATTAAGACATGGGTTGATTCACACTCGTACATTAATGAAAATAGAACGGCACTATGGGGCTGGTCATATGGGGGATTTTCAGTTTTAAAGACTTTAGAATATGACCAAGGACAAGTATTTAAATATGGTATGGCTATTGCGCCAGTTACTGATTGGTTGATGTATAATTCCATTTATACAGAGAGGTATATGGGGTCACCAAGTACTAATGAAGCTGGTTATAAAGAATCCAAGATTAGTGATTATAATGCTTTTAAAAAAGTTAAAAGGTTTTTTCTTGCTCATGGTACAGCAGACGATAATGTCCACATTCAAAATACTTTTAAATTATTAGATGAATTCAATTTAAACAACCTTTACAATTATGATTTACAAATATACCCAGATTCAGATCATAATATAAGCCATCATAATGCAAACAGTTTATTGGTTGGTAGACTGTTAGCATGGTTGGCAAATGCATTTGAAGGAAGATTTGATAATTTACATTAATGTATACATAAAATATTTATTGAGGTTTTGAGTAGTTTAAGGTACCACATTTTTTACAAGTTCTTTTTTCTAAATCACCATCAAAAGATAAAATTGCGTCTTTAACTTGAGTTCCCAAATCAGAACAATAAAATTCTAGATTATAAACAATTTCTTTGCAGTTGTGACAGTACCACCTGATCTGATCATTCACACCTTCTGGTCTGTCTTGTTCAACAACTAGACCAATGGTGTTTGCAAATCTAACAGGATTGTGAGGTGTGTTGCCTGGTAATAAGAATGATTCACCTTCTCTAATTGGGATGTCTCTGAAGACACCGTCATCAACGACTCTCACAAGCATATCCCCTTTGTACATGTAAAACCATTCAGGGGTCTGATTGACATGGTAATCGGTTCTTTCATTTGGACCACCAACGATCTAATTGGTTAATAAGCCATTTAATTGTGTCTTTGTGCATACTTACCATTACAGTGAATCCACCTCTATGGAGACAGTAGTTGTTAACTGGAGGCTGCAAGAGATGTTCGTTCTCTTTGAGCCATTGAGGAATGTTGATAGGAGGAGCAAGCATTTTTATTTGTAAAATGGATAAACTTCTCTATCAGCTCATCTCTCTTGTCTCTCCGGAGTTCGCGAAATGACTTGCGACTTGAACCTTTAATTATTATGGAGAACGAGAAAGGTAGGTGGACTTTATGGTATTTTGACTATTTATACTAACTGAACTTAAGGGTATAAGATACTGCAGCAAGTGGCTTTGATAAGGGCCCCTTTTACTGCTCCTCCAAAGCCTGTACAACTGCCTGTGGACTATATTCAGTTGCCATTACAAGTTCCAGAAACAAGGCTCACAGAACAAGACTTGGATACTTGGATAAAAGAATGTGAAACTGTAAAGACAGAGATTTCAAACTACGGAAAACAAGACATTATCAACTACAACAATTGGCATGATAAAGTTGTTAGCATAGCACCAGGGTATACCAATGATTTACTCAAACCACAAAAGAGGGAGACAAAAGAACCTACAATTAATGAATCATTATCATCTTTAAATATAAATTAAGTTATAATCTTGTAACTCAACCAATCATGCTTCTCTTTCTACCTCTTAATCTGACATCTTCGTATCTTCTAATAATTTCACTGTGTTTCTTTAAATCTTTCCCTTTGAAAACATTTGAATAGCCTTCAAAGATCCATTCATTGTACTGACTTGAATATAATGGATGTGTACTTAATATAGCTCTTTCTAAGACGTATAGATCCACACCTTTATCTTCTATCATTGTAGATAAAGAACCCAGTCCGAAATCAATTAAATAAACTTCCCATTCACCATTATCATTCCTTTGTAGCACAATGTTGGAGCTTGTCAAATCCCCGTGGACTATATCATTTAAATGTAAATTACCAATTTGCTCGCCAACTTTGATTAAATTTCTTTGGACTTCTTCGCTTAATGCTTGTTTTTTATCTTCGTTGAACTGCCATATCCAGTTCTTTAACGAGCTTAGGTATCCATTCTTCAAATTCTCTCCAATGAATTCCATCCAAATGAACCCATTTCTTGAATCAATTGCAATCAAATTTGGTGAATTGATCTCTTTTACATTCGTTAATCTTTGTAATAATCTAGCTTCGGCTAGTGTTCTGTGTTTAGTCAACTGAGCATCCAATATTGGATGTCTGTAAGATTTTGGTGGTCTATATTTGATAATGTATTTGTCCGTATTTCTAATTCCTTTTGGTTTGATAGAAGCTGGTAAATATGGATGAGTTTTTGTTTCAAAAACAACAGCCTCTGCACCCTGTGAAAGAACTTCGACCTGGATCCCTTTCAAATGGGCTTTGGCTACTTGAATCACAGCATCTGACATTTCTCTTTAAGAAAGTTGTTAATATAAAAATTTTCCGAAAAAAAAATATGCGATGCGATGAGCTACAAATACAAAGAGAATTTTCTAACAAATTTATTTATTTATAACAAGTTTATTTTGCTTCATCTTCTTTTTGATTTCCACCATATTTTGCTCTTAATTTTGCAATTTCAGTGTCATCGATTCTCTTGAACAAGTATTGGGCTTTACCAATGTTGTGACCTTCTTGCAAAATTAAATTGAATTCATCATGAATTGCTAACTGTGGAGCATTCAACATTTCATTGATTTTTTTAGTAATCTCAGGCATATATGGATAGATCAAAGAAGCAACTAAATAAACAATGTTTAAACCAACACCAATGATAGCATCTGACTTATTTGGATTTTCATTAAAGGTTGTGTTATCCATCTTGTTATCTTGTAAGAATTGATTACCTCTTGATGAAATTGACATTGCATGCTCTAAACCACGTCTTTCATGGACTGCTTCTAAATCAGTAACGTAATTATTAATTAGGTTGTTTAGATCTTTAACAGTTCCTTCATAATCATCTAAATATTTTGGATCAAATTTTGGGATAACACCATTATATTTTGAATTAACGAATTTAATAATTCTATTAACGAAATTACCCAAGTTTGCTAATAACTCATTGTTGTTTCTTGATTGGAAATCATCCCAAGAGAATTGAGAATCCGAAGTTTCAGGTCTAACTGAAGCTAAATAATATCTCCAAACTGATGGTGGTATACCTGAATCTTGTGCATTGTTACCAAAGACACCAATACCTCTTGATTTGGAAAATTTACCACCTTCATATTGTAAATACTCAGTAGTATTAATATGATGCAACATTGTCCAATTTTCATTAGTACCAATTTGAGTAGATGGGAAGACAACGGTATGGAAAGGAGTATTATCTTTACCCATGAATTGGTATAATTGAACATTTTCAGGATCTTTCCACCATTTTTCCCAAGATTTTGTATAGTTGGCAGTTATTGAAACATAACCGATACAAGCATCAAACCAAACGTATAAAACTTTGTCTTTGAATTTTTCTAATGGTACTGGTACACCCCATTTCAAATCTCTTGTGATACATCTTGGGTTCAAACCTTCTTTTAACCAAGAACTTGTAATTGTGATTGAATTTTTAGACCATTTACCTTCTTCAGAAGCCTTTTTAAACCAAGCTTCTTCTTTTTCTTGTAAAGTATCTAATTTTAAAAAGATATGTTGAGAAGTTCTTTTCTCAGGTTTTGCATTATCAATTTTACAACGAGGTTCAATTAATTCAAATGGGTTCAATAAATTACCACATTTATCACATTGGTCACCTCTTGCGTCTTCGTAGGCACATTTAGGACAGATACCTTCAACGAATCTATCAGCTAAGAACCCATTATGAACAGGACAATATAATTGATCCATGGTTTGTTCTTCCAAATAGCCATTTTCATGTAATTTTAAAAAGATATCTTGAGCGATTTGGGTTTGCAAATCAGTGGTTGTTCTACCAAAATAATCAAACCCAATGTCGAACCATTTATAGACTTCAGAATGGATCTTGTTGAATTTATCACATAATTCTTTTGGAGTTACACCTTCTTCTAAGGCTTTAGTTTCAGTTGCAGTACCATATTCATCAGTACCACAAACAAACAAAGTGTTGTAGTTTCTTGCTTTTGCGTATCTTGCAAAAATATCGGCAGATAAAACAGAACCAACGATATTACCTAAATGAGGAACGTTATTAACGTAAGGTAAAGCAGAGGTGATTAAAACGTTTCTTTTTGAAGGGTCTGGTAAAATTTCATTTGATTGCTGATTGATTTGAAAGCCAGTTTTAAAATTCGATTCACCAGTATGTGCAGGTAAAATACGTTCTAGATTAGTATTTTTTAAAGCATGTTCCAAACCTTGTTTAACTCCATCTAAAGCAGCAAATTCTGGGAATGACTCTTTGTTTAAAGCAAAGGCAGAAGCAAATAAAATTATTGAAGCAGGATTGATTGAATCTAATTTTGAGACTGGTAAAGTTGGTAAATTTGAGGTTTGATCCTTTAATAAAGAATATAAGTGATCTTCTTCAAAATCAATTAATTCTGATTGGGAGAAGTCACTAGCTAAATATTTGACGATGGCATTTGGTTCAAAAAGCTCAACGTCTTTAGTCTTTAATAACAAAGAAGGTTCGTCTTGAAAAAATGTTAGTCATCTATAGTGGGGCATAATTCAAATACTCACCTTTTTCAACGGAGAAAGCATGCTTGTAAACTCTAGATGCAACAGCAAGTTTGATGTTGTTTGAGAGGGCCAACAAGCCTTTCGACTTATCACTGTGAAGGGACATTTTTGGCAATGGGTAGAATATAAAGAAAAGAAAAATTTCCAAATTCAATTACGTAACTCCGTAAGATGATGGAGCTGGTTGGAGCGTATGACACACTTTATGAACGAGTGTTGAAGGAGCAGTGCAAGTCAGTAGCTGGTTTAGAGGATTTGGACCTCTGGAGACATCAATTTCCTGTTGAGTTGGCTAAAAGGTACGAAAATGGTGAAGAAATCAGTTTAAGTCACGATGAGCTCAAGAAGTTGATGAAGTGGAAGTTGAAAAAAGGCAAGTTCAGACCGACTTTACAGAAATTGATCAACGAAAATGATCCAAAAAGTGTTTCTAGTGTCACTAAAGAAGCTTTCAAGTTAGTTCTTGACTCTGTAAAAGATTTAGATGAAGATACTTATGTGAAGTTAATTAAAACCTCACTAACCATTCTAGTTAAGTTGAGAGGTGTTGGGCCTGCTACTGCTTCATTGATCTTATCATTATTAAACAAAATCACTAAAATTGCTCCTCCATTCTTCTCAGATGAGGCAGCTTATTACATTTTCAAGAGTCATGATAAGCTGAAATACTCAATGAGTGAGTATATCAAATTTCTGAGACTTTTTTACCAACTTAATGACAAATTCGAATACGACTTCACTCAGTTAGAAGGAGGTGCCTGGGCCCTTGAACTTAAAGATCTTTACAATGTGAAAGAAAAAAAACCAAATTTGCTAGATGAGCAAATCAAGCCAAATAAAAGACAAAAGAAGGAATGACGTGTTAATGAAGAAAAGAAATGATGAATTATTTGTAGAATTTTTCGATTTTAACGTTTTTGGTGAAAAATTAATTTTTTTTCATTTATTTATCTATTATTTTATTTATTATTTATTTATTTATTATTTATCATGAGTGAATTTGCGTTGATCAACGAGGATCAATCAACGTCCAGTTCTACTCCCATTGATCTGAGTGTGTCTCCAAAGACAAAGGAAAGCACTCCTATCCAACCAGCACCTAAGAAGAGGGTACGAACAGGATGTTTAAACTGCAGAAGAAAACATAAGAAATGTGATGAAACAAAACCAATCTGTACTTCCTGCTTAAGCAAAAATGAGATCTGCAAATGGCCACTGTCGAAATCAAAAAACAATACGTACAATGAATTCCAATCAAGTTTAGATTTAGAATCATTCCAACAGGCAAAGAGGCAACGAGTAGAACCAATCCTTAACAATAACACTTTTATTCCTAATTTCCAACAATTCACTGAACCAATTAAACCAAAACAACCTATGCAAAATCCAGATTTGATTCAAATCTTTAATTCTTTAGAAACTTTATTAATTAGATTCTTAATCGATGCTGAGCCGATAACTAACGTCCCAGCTCCTCAGGTTGTCACTCCCCCATTAAACTCTTATGAGGAAATCATAACAATGAAATATTATATTCACAACTTATCAGGCCAGTTAGATTGGGTTCATCAAGATTCCACCATTTTCAGAATCGATATTCCCCATTTAACAAGATCTTCAAACGTATTAAGAAACGCAGTTTATGCTTCAAGTTTGATCCATCAATCAAATCAATCCAAAACTCATTCTCCAATCTGCTCTAAAAAAATGCTATCAATATTCGAAAAATCTGTCTTGGAATTAGCCCAAGATCCTCAACAAGGTACAACAACAATCCGAATCACTTCTGCGTTTTTCCTCTTAACTTTTTGTTTAAACATGTGCAATGATCCAATAAGATGGAAGGATTTAGTTAGTGCTTTGTTAACATATTTACAAAGAGAAGGCACACATCAAAGAGATAAACATCCAATTAATAACTCAATCTATTGGATTGCAATTTCTTTAGACATATGTTGTACAAAAGTCTTCGAAGAATCAACTTTGGTGGCTCATGATTTCGAAAATTTAGAAGGTCTAAGCCCTGTCCCTTCCATTCTAAGTTATATTTCAATGACTTTCAATCTATTAGAGTTGAATCAACCACAAAATGATTTCGAATCAAAATGGGAGAAAATTTGGGTTCATTTGACAAACTTTGCAAATGAATTAATCGCAAGTAAAGAAAGAGTGTTTTTAGGTCCAATTATGGATAGAGCCGATGATAAATCCCCATTCCCAATGGTTCTACAATCTAGTGCTGCTGCTGTTTTATTTCAACAGTGTTATTTGATCTTGAAAATTTTATTGATTCAAGATAGACCTAGAATCTTTAAAAATAAACATATCGATTCTCATCAACCTGCTTGGTATGCTAAAAGGTTATGTTCAATCTCTATTTGGAATAAAGAATATATGAATAATTTGGTCACTCCTTTAGCTTTAAATATTGCAGGAAAGGTCTTAACTCATGAAGATGAACATCAAGCAATTATTGCAATGTTGGATGAAATTAATTCAAATTCTTGGTGTGTTTTGAAATATAGTAAACAAGATTTATTAGACTTTTGGGGTTCTTAAATGATTCTATACACTGGTTGATAGTTCATCCCATAGTTTTATCAAAGTTTTTTCAAATCTTTCATTAACAAAATTTGATAGTCCAATTGCCAATTCACACCAATTTTTACCATTAATTCTATCTTCATTAAACATCTTATTCACTCCATTATTCCAGCATGTTGAAGACAACCACTCTATTTCATGTGATGGTAATTTGCTTTCAGCTGAATTCGAACTTCTAATTCTTTGTATTATTTTATCAATTATTTTTAAGCAAGCTTGTTCTGATTCATTGAATCCATTTGATGTTTTCAATAATAATCTTAACCACCGTGCTAACACAATGCCTTCAATTTCATAATTACTAATGTTTTTTTCAATTATTATTGAAATTATTGTTGATTTAATCATATCAGGATATTTTTCATCAACCAATATATTTATCAAAGTTGAATCAAATTCAATACATCTAATATTCATACATTCATTAACAATCGTAGTTGCTGATGACCAGTTACTTAATTCTAATTCTGATTGAAATTGAAATAATGTGACATCCATTAAACATTCTTTAAATTCATTTTCAACTTTATCAAATTCAACCCTATTTTGGTTAACAATTTTAATTTCATCAATTAATACTCTTAAATTTAATGATTTGTTTCTGATTGAATTCCATAAAATTTCAGATGAAATGTTTGTTAATTTACTTGTACACATAATTTCAATCAATTTTGCTCTAAATGACCAAATTTTATTTCTCAATGATTCTTCAATACTGATATTATCAATTATTAAATTGTTAAAATTAATCGAAATTTGTGAAATCATTTCCCCATTAACATAATCTTCATTAATTAAACAATTTCTTGAAATATTAAAAGATTTTGATGCGAACCATTTTAATTCATCATTTGAAAATTTATAATTTTTAACATGAATTGTATCATTCGCAAATTTAAACGCCTCATCAAATAAAGTAAGAAGTGTGTTTGTATATTCTTTTTCAAATAATTCATTCGATTCTTTTAAAATCAATTCAATAACACATCTTACAGTTTTTGAAATTGAAATTTCCAAATCATTTTGATTTTTAATTTTTTTAAATAACTTTAGCATTGACTCAATTGCAATCCTTGAATTAGATTTTGTATTAATTGCACATAAAGATAATAATGGAATGGCAATTTTTTCATTTGATTCAGAAATTTTTTTCAACGATTTCATTAACTTAATTTCATCGTTAATTTCCATATAAATTTTAAATAAATTGTATTGAGTTATTAAAGATTTTTTACCTTCATCATTCATTAATTCATAAATTTTTAAAGCTTCGTCATAATTTTCAATATTAATATAACAATTCTGTAAAGCTCTTTGAGTTTTTGATTTATCATCTTCATTAACTTGGATCATTCTATGTAAAATTAGCTCAAACCAATGAATTGCATCTTCAAAATTATTATTTTTCAACTCTTTTTTACCTGTGGTCCATAATAAAGTAACAGCAGTTGATGATGTTTTTTTACAAATTGGTTTAATAAATAATTTTTCTGAAATATCAAAAAATTTGAATAGCTTTTCATGTTTAATATCAATTGGAGTCAATAAATCTTTAATATAAGCATTAATCATCGCAATTAATAGCATTTCTAAAGCATCTTGATCAGTTTCTGGGTCTAATTTATTTGTCATTGTAAATTCAAAACATTTTATAGCACTTAATGGATCAGAGTTTGAATGTTCGTTAATTATTGATAGGATTGATTTAAAGTTTGAAATTATTGGGACAGACATTAACATTTGAATAATTGATTGTTCAATTTCATTTGTATGAACAGATTGTAATCTTTTCAATTTGATATCGAATTTAAAAGAATCCAAAGAAGTTGAATCAATATTTTTTAATAATTGAATTGAATTTGAAGCAATTTTAAGTGATTCATTTGTTTTTAATTCAAAACAAGATTTGGCCAATAATGAAAAAATTGAACATTTAATAGATTTTGAATCAATATCATCTATTGAATTAACTTTATCAACAATTTTATTTAAAAAATAAATAACATTTTCATAATTTTTCTTTTCATATAAATTCAAACAGGTATTGAAAATGATTCTTGATGTTTCTAAAATAACTTTTGAATCAATTTCATTATTGCTCAAATCACATCTTTCTTCATATAATTTTGCCATTTCAATATCACCCTCAATAATTGATATTTGCATTTTAATTATAAATAATTCAATCTTATTTCTAATGAACTCAGATTTTGCAGTTTTATCAAAATTTTCATTAATTGATTCTAAAACTTGATATTCTCTATCAGCGTGCTCTTGAATTTTTTGGGCTAAAGACATTGATTTTTCATCAATACAGGATTTCAAAGTTTTAACAAAGCAACTCAAAGATCTGAATTTCAATTTTAATGAATTTTCTTCCATCAATTCACCAATTGAAAGCATTAAACAGGCGAAAAACTTGACGAAACAAAGAATTTTCTTTACTTTAACAGGTTCACATTTCATTGCCATTGACGTTATATTCCAAAGCTCAATACCTTAAAAGTTAGTATTATATGAAAAATAAAATAATGAATAGTATCAAGGTTACTGGTAGAATCCAATTCTTCTTTAACAGGCACCAACCCATCTACACCAGTAGTTCTCAATAGCCTTTCAAATCTCTCAGCCATTGGCAATATTGAATTCATTGATGACTCGAGAGCAGAGATATCATTCTCTTTCAAAGAAGACCTTAATTTACCAGTTGTGTCAACAGCGGTTTCTAGAATTTTGTGTTAGAATACTCATTACAACATAAAATCATCCAAGCATACGAATCAACTGCGTTAGTTGTGGTTTTAAAGCACTATTTGACATTTTTCAGTGTTATGGAAGAGGAAAGAAATTGAAAAAAATATATTTATTTTAAGTATATACAAAATTTATATCTATTTAGATTCTTCTTTTGGTTCTTCTTGAACAACTTCGTAATCACCGTTTTCAAGTTTCTTAATAACACCTTGAGCAATTAAAGTTTCAAATAAATCCTGTGGAACCCAACCACCAGTAACAGCAAATGGAACAGTACTCATTTCATTGTAATATTTTTCTAATTGTTCAGCATGTTTATTGAAGATTTCGTCATCAACTTTAACTGGGAATTCTTCAACTGAAACAAATTTGTGTTCAAAAAATTGTGGCCATAATAAAGCCAATTCATAGATTTTTCTATCGATTAAAGCAGTTTCACTGACTGATCTTCTCTCAATTGCAGCTAAATATGGAGTTCTTAAACTCTTGAAGACTGGAGAACCTTCAGCTTTCAAATCATTAAAGATTTTACCTAAATGCAAGTCCCACTGAACTTCATTTCTTGTTCTAATAACAGCAAAATCGTAATAATATTTTTCAGTTTCACTCATTTCTTTATATTTTGCCTCGTCGACTTCAAATTCATAAATTTTTGGACCATCTTGATAAGAAACAAATCTTGGAGTTGATTGGAAAATTAATGGTTTGATAGTAGCACCTTCAAAATCTAAATAATACAATTCACCATCTTCAGTTTCTAAGACGTTTAATGGATCTAAATCAGTATGAGCTAATCTTGGGGCAAATAAAGCATCAATGTTTTTAACATTTGGTGATTTAACGTCAATTAAAATTGGTGCAACTTTTTTCAAATTCAAAAATGTATCAAATTGACATTCTAAATCAGCCTTTGATTCATTAACTGAACCAGCATCTGAATCAACAATACCAACTTTAGTACTAACGTCTTCTAATTCAATATTAGCAATGTCTTCAATGATTTTTAAAGGTTTATCAGCATCCCATGGGCCAATGAATTGATCAATTTCAGATTTCTTTAAGTATGGTTTATTTCTCCAAAAGACTCTTTCAGTTGAAGGGCCAATAAACCATCTGTTTTTTAAAGATTCATTAGTTTCGCCTTCATATGGTTCCTTCAATGTTTCTAATTGGGTTTTAGCGTCAACGTTTAAATATAGAGAACCAAATTTGTTAAATTCAATTTCAGCTAATTTACCTTGAAATTGAGAAATTGGTGCAATTACTTGATCAATAATTTCTTTTTGTTTTGGTTCAGTTCTTGGAGTCATTGGAGCCCATTTTTTCATTAAAGTTTCACCTTGAATGAATTCTTGTAATAAAAATGGAGAATTCAGTTTATTTGAATTATTTGAACCATAAGCAAATAATCTTGGAACGTTTAAACCTAGTTTTAAGTGAACAAAATCTAAAGTAGCAGCTTCTGATTGAATTCTTTTTTCAATACCATATTCAGTGTCTAATGGATATGGAATTCTTAAAATGAAAGATTTCTCAGTATTGGTTTCGACTTTATAAATTCTGTTATGTTTACCTTCATGTAAAGATAATAATTGAGTAATTCTGAACTCTTCAGTTGGATTTGTTGTACCAAAATTTAGAACGTTCACATTATGTGGGAATGAAACGTATTGATCATGTTTAATTGGTGCAGTAATTGTAAAATCTTTAGTTTCAGTGTTTGATCTACTTTGTTCATACAATTCTTTTAAAATGGTTTGTAAGCCACCAATTGAGAATTTAGTATATCTTTTCTTCTTTTCAGCTTCATCGTTTTTTAGCCAAGTACCCCAAGTATATTTAAAAATTGCATCTCTATTTGGATCATTTTCTTCATTGATATTTGTGAAAACTTCTTTAGCTTCTTTACTAATAAAACGGGAAGCAACTAAAGGTTTAGCACTAACAGGTTTAACTCTTCTGATTGAAACAGAAGCAAAACGTCCCAATGAAAACATTCTTAGAAATTGTTGAACTCGAAAAGTGAAAAATCTCGACAATTTTTTTTGGCATAAAAAAATTTCGCGGAGGTCATCGGTGAAGTTATAATTTAATTCAATCAATCGTTCATTACTATTTTCCTTTATAAATACACAAATATCCATATCTTATCCCATTAAAGTTCAAACTCCAGAGCTTCTTCTTAAAAAAGTCTTGTAATCACTGCTTTCCAAAGATTCTTGGCCACTTTTAACATCAAAATTACCATAATCATTTTCATCAGAGTTCAGTTTCTCTAAATCGTTAAAACTCTTTTGTAAAGACTGAGTGTCATGGTGCGATTCATGAGGATCGGAAATATCATCTTTACTATATTGAGGAATCATACTTGACAAACTTAAAACACTTTCTCTGTCATCAGCATTGTCAATACTGGCATTATCAAGCTCTTGGTTAATACTTGTAGTGTATTCATTTGTATTTAAATAATTATTAATACCCCTGTTTGCATTGGTATTATAAGTTGGATACATTTTATTTATTAAATTCAATGGATATCCTGGGATTCCTGTTTTCTTGATTCTTTTTCCTTCAATTCCATCTTTAGTAGCTGTGACTGAAAGTCCTGAGGTAACAGAAGATCTTGACAATGGTCTTGAAATTGGAATTGAATTTA
Organism: Millerago galiae; assembly: GCA_030568845.1. Classification (NCBI taxonomy): domain Eukaryota; kingdom Fungi; phylum Ascomycota; class Saccharomycetes; order Phaffomycetales; family Phaffomycetaceae; genus Millerago; species Millerago galiae. Next base: position 69,018 of record JAJMIZ010000018.1, on the reverse strand, counting down.
ATATTGTTGATTGAATATCCGAATCGTTATTCAATGGCGATCTTGAAATTGAGTCAGATGTAATCAAAGACTCTTGGTCTGAGTATATAATTGTTGGCTCGTTCTCATTCGAGGAAGGTCTTGGTGAGGAAACTTCTGCCATGTTGTAAATTGTAAAAGTTTAAAAAAATACTTTATTGCTCCTGAAATTTAAGACACAAAACGCGATTTGATCAGACCAGAAGCAAATTTTTGTATGAATTCGATGAAATTTAACGAAATTGATATAAATCTATTCAAATAAGCAGTTAAAATGAATAATAAGTATCTTTAAGTAGTAAAATTCTTTCAGTTTTAATCGAATTAGTTCAAGCTATGTTCGGATTTATTTCGGACTTGGTTTTTCTGCATAGAAACCTTCTTTTTATGCAAAGAACAAATCATTTATTAAAAAAAAAATCTAGATTTTATCTAAAGCAATAGTTGACATTTGACGATCTTTCTTAATTGTCTTTGTGCAAACCCAAGTTGAAGCGTACATATTAACTCTATCAATTAATTTTCCAGAATCTCTTGTTGCGGCTGCTTTACAAGTAAAGCCTTTTGCTTCGAAATTCTTTATGTACCATGGAACTTGAGATGCAGTTCTTAATAAAACTCTACCACCATCACTTAATGCGTTATATAATGACTCGATCTCATTGTCAACTTCATTTGAATTTGGATCGAACCAATCCATATGATCCATAATAACTGCAACAGTAATAGTTTTTTTACTCAATCTATCTAAAACATTATTCAGATAATCTGTATGTAATCTAATACCTTGTAAAGCTGAGTTGTTTTGTTTGGTTAAGGATCTAAAACCTGATGAAGTTAAATAATCTGGGCAATTTTTTTTAGAGTATTTTGCTTGTAAACATAAATAATAGAAGTAATTATCACTTGAAATTAATGTATCGTTAACAACTGGATCTAAAGTATCAACAACGTATTTCATAACTGATGGACCCATCATATTTGCTTGGTTTGTTGGAACACCTAGAGCTTTCCATAAGAAAATTGGATTACCAACAAGAAATTTACCAACAACTTGACTCAATAAAACAGGTCTAATTGAATTATTCCAAATTTCTCTTTGTTCATTCAATGTTTTTGAGTTGCATAACTGTTCAACCTTTTGGTTTAATCCAGTAATTGTAAATAAATATCTTGCTAATCTTAATGCCCATCTAGTTGAACCTGAATCATATAAACCTTTACCATTTGGATCAAAAATTTTTGGTCTCTTGTCCATCCAATATTGAAAGGCATTCGATGATAAATATGGTGATAATTTTTGAATTAATAACTCTCTGAAATTTTCGTGTTTCCCTTCACCAAATAATTTCCAGGTTTCTTCATGATTTAAGCTACTTAAAGCAGCTAATTTCAATTCAACCAAATGACCTTGACATGGATTTAAATCAACACCATGGATTCTTCTTGGTGGATCAGATAACGAAGCATAAGATAAGATATTATCACCAGCTGAAGTAATTGCTAAAACAGTATCTTTTGAAGTTAATTTTAGAATTTTAGCATCTTCTCTTGGATCTTCCCAAGTAAAAGCATAAATATATTGGTTTTTAAAACATTCATAGTCAGAGCTTAATTCATCATAGTAAACCCTCCAAGTTTCCTTTTGATAGAATAATGAAGGATATGGTAAACCTTTTTTAGCATTATCTAAGGCAGCTTCTAAAGCTTTTGAAATTGGAGTATCAGTTAGATTTGGTTCGTAATTTTTTGGATCAATTGGAGCTAAGTATGGAGATTCAGTTGCTAAGGAATTGAATCTATAAACTAATTGAGCATCTTCTTGTTTATTAACACCAACCCAAATATAATAAGGAATTGAACCTAAAGTCATGTTGTAACAATTAACAGATTTAACAGTACCAAATTTATATTCTAAATATTCTCTTCTTGAAGGATCTAAAAACACTTTATCACATTCGAACCAAATTCTCCAAAATGTTCTGTAAATCCAAGGAACATGTCTATTGACTAAACCACCTAATGTGTTTGTTCTACCAATTGAAGTTGAATTTGATTGGACACCGAAATCAACAGCAGCAATAACACCAGAATCTGGGTTTAATAAGGAAGAAGCATGATCAATTGCCGCATGATATAAAGGAATCATTGATAAAGAGTAAGAAAAAGTCACTAAATCAGCGTCACTATGAGGAATTTGAAAATCACAGGCATCACCATGAATGACAAAGACATTTTTCCAACCGTTTTGTTTAACTCTTTCTCTTGCAACTTCACATAAAGAGGTAGATAAATCAACCAAATAAACAGCTTTAAAGTTTTCTTGTAAATTAGCAACATTTTTATCCATTTTCTCGATATTTAGACCAGTACCACCACCAATATCAATCCAAACTAATTTTTGATTTTTATTTAAAGATTTAGCATGAGAAAATGCAATCTTAAGAGCATCATCTCTACCTTTTAATAAAACTTCCCTTGTAGTGTCATAGAATTTAGCTTGAGTTTTATAGAATAATTCCAAGTTATTTTGATGATCATTATCAACTTTTCTATTTGTTAAAGGTTTAAAGAAACAAGCCCAAATGAAAACGAAGAATGATTTCGCTTTTTCATTAGAATAAATGAAAATTAAAGTTGAAAGAAGTGAAAAGGCAGTGAAGGCCAGCTTCAAATGTTCAAAAGATAAGACTGAATCTTTGAGACCAGTTAATTTTTCTAAGATCTCTAGAACTTGTTGTTGAGACATGTAATTTTAACAGTTGTTGAAACTTTTGAGCACAATAAATTTTGGAATACGCGCTTGTTTATAAAGTCTAACGATCATTCAATTGAAAAAGCATGTGAAGATGATTGATCATTTCACATGCTTACTTTAATTGTATAAACGTGCTTAAATCTCAACACGTTTTGATCTGTGAATGAAATTTTTGTGCCAAACGGCTTATGTAATGTTTCCATGGTGATGACACTCTTTGGTATGGATACAATAGAAACATTATATTATATAAATAGCTTGATTATTGGTTCAATGGGTGATTACAAAAATGAATCTTAAAACTGAATTTCAATGCGACAAAATATAAAAATCGAAAAAATGATAAGATATAAAGAAAAAATGGAGTCATATCTGATTCAAGAGCTTTTGAAACTGATCTAGAAAATGTCGAACGACTACTAATTTAGAAAACGACAAATTTACTTCTTATTTTAAGGCTAATATAAGAAAGATCTATAATGAAGAATCTTCCAAAAAGAAAAACTTTTATACTTTAAGAGTGTTTATTGTCACAATTATGCTATTATGTCAGTGCTTCTAGTACTTTAATCAGATTTTGAAGTTTAAGGTTCAGCGCTTCCTTGTTTTTTCAGAGTAATGAGTTTAATCATATTAGAGAGCTTTTTAGTTCCATTTTTATATCCTTTTTGGACCTTTTTGTCCTCATTTTTGTAAGCTTTATTCAGCGGTAATTTTTTTGTATATAAGTATGATGGATTCCCATTATTTCTTTAGCTTTTAATAGTCCCAATGTCAACAGCTCAAAAGGTTAAGAGTACTACTACTACTACTACTACTACTACTACAACAACAACAACAACAACTTCTATCTCTAATGAACAATCTCAAAAATTGATTCAGACGATGCTTTCAATGTCATTTGGCTGTATTGCCTTTTTAAGAGGTTTGTTCTCTGATGATAGTTTCATAGATCAAAGATTTGTTCCGAATAAGTTTGAGCCTGGTTATAATCCAAACGACCAAAAGAATAAAAATGAATGCATTCGTATTAAAACTTTAGCAAAAGGTAAATCTCCTCAAGCTGATTTGTTTTTAAGATGGATTGATGAAGGTGCTTTAGATGCAATTAAAAAAGGCTTTCTTAGATGTCTAAGTTTTGCAATTTTTTTAGATGAATCAAAACCAAATGATTTACAAGAAGTTTATACTTTTTTCTTTGATTATAAAAATGATGAAATTAAAGTCGATATTAACAATTCAACTTCAACTATATCTTTATTAGACTCAAGAAAAATGTTACAACAACTAATGAGAAGATTTATCATTATAACTCAAACTTTAGAACCTTTACCGGAGGAAAAATTCATGTCAATGAGATTATTATTTAATGAATCTTGTCCAAAAGATTACCAACCTCCATTATTTAAAGATGCTTCAAGTGATGGTGTTGCAACCGTTAAAACTAATTCTAAAATTTCAAAATATTCTGCTGGCTCCCTTCATACAGGTCTTCATGATATTCAATTAGATGTTATTACTTCAAATGTTTCAATTAATGAAGATGATAATGATGAAGGTGAAATTATTGAGATTGATCCATTTGTAGCCCCAAAATTGCCAAACAAAATCCCAATTGATGAGCCGAACAAACATAAATTAACATCTGCAAAACCAATTATTCCAAAAGCTGAAGAACAAAGTCAAACAACAGCAATGTTAAAATCTTTTTTACAATCATCCCAAGATAAAATCGGCCCAACGCAAGTAATTTCGAAAATTAAATGTGAATGTGGTTCAACTAAAGAAGTTAATCTCGCAAGTCTATTAGAATGCTCTAGTTGCGGTCATCAATTACATCTTTATTGCTATGGCCTCCAAAAACCAAAATCTTTAATTTGTTTTTCATGTCGTTCAAAAGCACTATCCATGCCATTACATGAAAATCTTAAGTTGTTGACAAATGTAAGAAAGGCATTTAAATTACTTATGAATATATATATGCCCCATTCGATTTCAGAATTTCATGAAGCAATGGGATTCGCTAGAAATGAAAATATTGAAAAAACTAATAATTCTATAAATTATTTATTAAATAATGGTTTATTATTAATAACTGATCAACCATTTACTAAATCAGGTGATTCAAATGTCTTAAAATGTTCAAATGAAGTTTTAGTTGATCATTCAGGGATTTTTAGAAAAGGTAATATAGAATTGAAAAAGGGTACTAAAATTGCATTAACGTTTGTTCCTGCTTTGAAAGGTCATAATTATCTTAATTTTAATCCAGTTAAATCAAAATTTAGAAAATTATTATTTGAAGATACTTTAGAAAAATGTCTTGTAATTGACAATGAATTGAAAAAAATTAACAATGGTATTAAAAATGAAGATGAAGAAGAGTTTGAAGAAGAAATTGTTAATTCGTCAATATATGGTTCCCCAAATGATAGACAAGTTTCGAACAATTTTTCAAAATTGAAATTAGATGGTAATTCTAAAAATTCACAAGATTCAATCTTAATGAGCCCATTCCAAGAATCAATTAAAAAAAGAATTATCGATGATGATAGTGATGAAGATAGTAAACCAAATGATTTTTACACAAGTCAGCCAATAATTCCTTATCCAAGATATAAAAAGAGAAAGACAAGCATATCAAATCGTGTGTTAGATTCAGTCAATTGATAATTTTACCCCAGAATTTAACTGTAGCTGAGAAGAAAATCTTGATCACGAAAAGTGAAAAAAAAATCTGGAAAAAAGTAAAACTTCACATAAACTTATAATAGAATCATGAGTTTCTTAAGGTTCTCAAGTAGCTCTTTGACGGGATTAATACGGTCGACCATGCTTCGTCGATTTAGTTCAAGACCAACACCTCCCTTCACTGCAGGTCAGCCATTATTTGAAACCAGACCATTTATGTTAAAACCAGGTGAATTAACTCCAGGAATAACAGCATTGGAATATTTCCAAAGACGTATAGCATTAGCAGAAACTCTACCCTCCAAATCTGTTGCAATTGTTGTTGGTAATTCTATGCAATATGCTTCAGGATCAGTTTTTTATGAATTTCAACAGAATAATGATCTTTATTATTTAAGTGGTTGGAATGAACCAGACTCTGTTATAATTATTGAAAAACCAAATGAAGATTTAGACCAAGTGGTATTTCATATGATTGTTCCTCCAAAGGAGAAGCATTCAGAACAATGGGATGGTGCAAGAACTGGTTTAAATGGTGCGAGAGACATTTTTAATGCAGATGAAGTTGAAGATACTTATAGATTAGGGTCTTATTTAGATAAAATCATAGCAAGAAACGATAATGTTTATATTGATTTACCAAGTAAAAACGTTAAAAAGCCATCAACTCAAACTTCATTTACAAATTTTTTTAACATTGGAGTTAATTCAAAATATTCAACTGTTGAATCAGTTTTAGAGTCAAATAAAAGAAATAGAAAAATTTTGCCATTAAAGCATTTAATTGCTAATATGAGGGCTATCAAATCACCTGCTGAAATTAAAGTTATGAGACGTATTGGTCAAATTTCTGGTATTGCTTATAATTACGCTTATGCGAAAAGATTTAGAACTGAAAGAACTTTAAAATCATTTTTGGAGTATAAATTCATTAGTGGAGGTTCTGATAAATCAGCTTATATTCCAGTTGTTGCAAGTGGTGAAAATGCTTTATGTATTCATTATACAAGAAATGATGATGTTTTTTATGATGATGAAATGGTTCTTGTTGATGCTGCTGGCTCACTTGGTGGTTACTGTGCAGATATTTCAAGGACATGGCCTGTCACTGGTAAATTTTCAGAACCACAAAAAGAATTATATCAAGCAGTTTTAAATGTTCAAAAAGATTGTATCGAAAAATGTACAGTTCAAAGTCATGTTAGTTTACAAGATCTTCATGAAATCAGTATGAACAGCTTTAAAAGAGAATTAAAGAATATGACTGGGTTTGGATCGTTGACATCATTTGACATTTCAAAAATTTATCCACATTATATCGGTCATAATCTTGGTCTTGATGTTCATGATGTTCCAGGCTATTCAAGATTTGATAAGATAAAAGAAGGACAAGTTATTACAATTGAACCAGGTATTTACATCCCACAAGATTATTCTTATCCACATGCATTTAGAGGCATGGGAATTAGAATTGAAGATGATATTTGCGTTGGTAAAGATTCTTATATTAATTTAACGGTTGAAGCAGCAAAGGAAATTGTTGATATTGAACATATTGCACAACATGGTGTTACAACTCCACATGAAGAAGAAGTTGTGGAAGTTTTTTAACTACTGAAGAAATAAATAAAAAAAAGTGTACATAGATTAGCATTAAAGTATTGTAGTTGTGGTTGGCTCATTTTCATTTGTTTGAGAAATCAAATTATCTAACTTTTCTCTTAATTGATTTTCAATTTTATCAGATTCTTCTGATAAATATTGTAATTTTTCAATAAATATTTGATTTTTTTCAATTATTTTTTTTTCAAAAACGTCGTTTAATTCGTTATATTGAAATTCTAATTTTTCTGATTCAATATAATCTTTTAATTGGGTTATTAGCTCCAATTTTGGGATGTTCAATTTTGATGATAAATGATCTGTGCTTACTTTAATAACTAAAGATAAATAAATTTTAAAACTCATTTGTCTAAATTTTAGTTTAACGTTGTTCCAAACTTTTGATAAAAATGGATCATAGATCATAAATTTATCTAAAGAATTTAAATTTTCAAATAATTCTTTAAATCTTGCACTGTTTGTAGATGTAAAAAATGGTTTAAAGAAATTTAATTGATTCCCAACTAAAGAAATGAATTCGGGTTCGCTTAAAACGTTATTTAATTCATTTGCTGGATAGGTTAATAATATACTTAAAACTGAAATTATAACTATTTGATCTCTGTTAATAAATTTATTGAAATTTGAAGAATTTAAAATATCCAAAGCTGAAATTTCTTTACCTGTACTTGTTTCAATTGGTGATAGCCTAATTAATTCAAAAATTGACGCTGAAACTTGCTTGAAATTGTTTTTGGAAAATTCTGCAAATAAAATTAAAAATTTAACTCTCCAATATGAAATGATCTCAGATTCTGTTAGTCTTTTTAAATATAATTCATTTGATAACGAAGTACTTATAAATGCTTCAATTCTTTTATCTTGGTTTAAAGTCAAATTCAAATTTCCTTGCAATAAACCAATTTGAGCAGAAATTTCAGAAATTTGACAAGTTTGTGAGTTTAAGGTTGAACTTGCCAAAATTGCTTGAGCTTCATTATATTGTTTGTTATAAATATAAATTGTTGATACTTCAATGCTTGTAAACACATCTGTTTCATGATATATGCTTTCTGGATTTAAGTCTCTCAACTTCTTATTCTTTAAATTTTGTAAGTTAATTGTCCATTGTGGATCAATAAATTTTGAAATTGCCTCATCATCTAAATTATAAGTGGATAATAATGAGACAAAACTATCAACATATGGAGAATATAAACCAACCCTATTCAAATGCTTTAGTGCAACCAGAGAGGCTTTAACAGCAGCTTCACCTTGTTCTTTTGTTAGTAGATGCAACTTCTCTATTAAAGCAGGGCCTAATAATTAGTATTGAACCAGTCACAAAGAGGAAAAAACCTACCATCAAATTTCGACGTCACATCACGCAAATATGCTATAATGAATTAGTAAATGTTTCATTAGCAGTAACAGTTAATCACTTACAATCAAAATCTTCTTCCATTTCTCTTAAAGTTAAAGGATCAAATCTCTCTTTAATTAAATTTGAAGTTTATGATTCTTTAGGAAATCCGATCAATTTGCCCTCGGAACTTCAAATACTTGTGATCAAAAGGTAAAATTGATAAGAATGAACAGATTATTACTACCTATATTTACTGAAATACTTAGATTTCTTGGATTCACTGAATTATCCCCTATAATTCAAAGTATTTGTTATTATATAATTTTCTATATCTAAATTACATAATAATTTTGACATAAAAAAATTTCAGCTCATCGCATTTGAAGTTTATCAAAAAATTATGTTTTTGAATAGTTTTGGCTATTTGAGTGTGAAGAGCCAAAGATTCAGTTTCTCTACCGGTTTAGTTGCACAAGGCCGTATAAGAAAAGCACTTGCAAAAGCTTCAAAAGCACAAAATCCTGAAGAGTTGAAACAACTCGAAGTCCAACTATATAATACTAAAAAAACTATTGATAATCCAGAAGTTGTTGATAAAGTGATACCTCCAATAACAAGGCAACATGCTGCTCATTTGTTATCAAAATTAAGTGGCTCCCCGGTTGATATGCATACTTTAGGACCTTTAAGTAATGAAGATATCAAATATTTTAAAATCGCAGACAAAAGAATAATGTGTGTGTTGTTAGGAACAACACCAAACCAATTATTAGATTCAGTTATAGTTGACAATACAGTCAAATCCTTCATTGCAAGAAATCAAATTGAAAAGGCCCTAATGACATCAAGATTAGCAAAAGAAAAAGGTGTTGTTGCAATGAATAGAATAATGGAACATTTTTTAAAAAATGGTAAAGTTAATGATGCTTTACAAATATTTTCAACTAGAAAGAAATGGGGAGTTCCAATTAATAATCAAACTATAACAATATTGTTCGATAATTGTTCAGAAATCAAAGATTTAGATGGCGATTCTGGTTTGACAGCGCAACAAGTTGAAAAGTTAAAAAAGATTCTACTAGCTTTAAAACCAAGTTATAAATTTGAGCCAAATTTAATTCATATTAATAGTGGATTTTCAGCATTGCTAAATTGTAAAGATCAATCAATAGCATGGGAACTTTGGGAAGATTGGTTGAAAAATGAAAATGTTTTTTTAAAAAAATTTAAACCAAATCCAACGACTTATTCAATCCTGTTAAAAGGTTTAGGCTATCAAAAGAATGATACATTAACAATGATTCACGCAGAAATTATATTAGAAAGAATTTTAAAATTACCTAAAAAACAATTAGATCCTGAATTATTTGAATCTTTTATATTTGCTTATCTTAGATGTAAGCAAATAGATTTGATTGTGAGAGGGTTGAAATCAGCAGAATGCTTTTTTGAAATTGAAACTTTCAAACCAAAATTAATTAAAAGCCATAAATATTTAAAAAAGCTTGAATCGGTTAACAAGCTAAGAGAAATTAAGCCATTAGATGAAAAGTTTTTACCAACAAATTCATTGATAGATATTTTAATGAAAGCATATAATCAAATTGGAGAATATGAAAAATCAATTAAAACTTTTAAGAATTATGAAGAAAATTACCCTGGTCAAATTGATTTACCATTAATTCACAGATTTTTCATCAGTTTAAGAGAAGTTAATAATAGGAAAGAATCAGGTTTGAAATCTTTCGAATTTTATAAAATTTTGGCAGAAGGCAAATATCCAACAAAGATCAAAATAAACAGTGTGACAAGATTTATGGTTTTCAATGCCATTTATTCACAGACCATATCAAGTTTGAACGATAAAGGTAAATTTGTCATTGGTAAAAATGTTGAAGAAATTTATAAATTGTCAAATGATTATTTCAAATATATTGAAAAAGATATAACTGCACATGAAGTTCACGGATATCTTAAATCAATTAGAAGATTAAGATTATCCAAGGAAAAGAGACAAGAAGTTTTAGATTTAATTGAAAGAATGAGGCCAATTTTTGAAAAGGAATTAAAGACTTCAAAAGATCTGAAATCAACAAAATTTTATATTAAAAAAGTTGATGAAGCTGAAGTTTATTTGAAAGAAAAACAAGAAAAGAAATTAGCGTTAGAGAAATTGGATGAGCAAGAGAAGTTTAATCAATTACTGAACAACGGTAAAGGCATTGAAGTCACTGTATAAACTGTTTATAGATTCTTGTATATAATAATAAAAGAGATCATTTTTGAACTACAATTTGTATACTTAAGATTATTATATTAGTTTATAAATATTTATATGTATCATATATCTCATTAAAGGAAATCAATTGATTTCAAATTAAAACATTAAATTTAAACTGAGTAATTCCAGAATTTTCTGTTGTATGGAGTTTGAGAAGATGGTAAGTAAGTTGTTGGAATAATACCGTATGAATTGGCTTTTGATGCTAAACCGACGTAAGCAACGTAGTAACAGGCAACTGAAGATAAGAAACCGAAGACACCTGAAGCTTTTAAGCAACCTTCAGAACCTGCAAAGAAACCAATGGTTAATAATAAGAAGAATAACCAGACACAGAAGGTCAATGCAAAGATTGGTAAGGTTGATTTGAAAGTAACTAGCCATGTTAAGATGGCAAAGATTGTCCAAGCAGATAAATAGTAACCTAAGGCATTATCGAATTCTGAGGTAGTTTCATAAGAAGAAGCAATATCGAAACCTGAGGTAATAATAGCAGCAAATGAACCAAAGAAACCACCGTAACATAATAAAATAGTAGCAGCATAAGTGTTTTCTAAGACGATACACCAAATACCAGAGATGATTTGAATGAAACAGGATAAGAAGAAGAATGGACCAATAACAATATCATAGTTGGTAACATGTCTAGCTCTTAATAAAATTAATGATAAAGTGAATAATGAAATACCTAAAGCTAAAATACCAGCTGGGACTGGGTTAGCGTATTTTCTAGTTGGGACAGCTTGATAACCTAAATTTAAATTACCAGTGAATGGATACATCATATTACTGGTTTCTTCTGGATCTTGGTAATGAGAGGTGTAACCTTCAAAACCATTAACGTTGAATTTACCAAATGGAGTTGGACCATATGATTTTTGAACGTTTTCTTTTGTAAATGAGGCAGCAACTGTGTTAGTTTCTTCTTGTTGGGAGTGAGTATCAGACATTTTTAATTGATTAATTATTAAAACTATAGGAAATACAAGAGGTATTTATAATGATGGACAGTGACAAAAACTACATATTCAATTCATCAGCTAATTGAAAAATCAGGTGAGAATTATCCTTTAGAACCGTTTTATTGTTATTAAATTGCCATTTTGTGTCTAAAGAGTAAAATTGTATTAAAAATTTTTTTAATAAAGTAACGCCATTAATAAAAGTGATACGACAATTAAAGCAAGCCGTTGGTTCCAATTAATTTTTACCTTTGAAGATGTAATTAGGTGTGCATTTATGAGCTAATCAGAGGCTAAAGGTGTTTTATTCAATAGCAACATTGATGTTAATGCCTTTGTTTTCTCAAAGACTGCAATTTATGTTTTTCGCTTAGATGGTGATAATTAATGCTTTAAACCCTAAATCGCACGACCCTTCTGGAAGCTACACAGGATCCGAATGCCGTTCAATAAAATAGGATTTATGCCCTAAATAATAATTAGCAAATCGTTTCATAACTGATCATGTCTTTAATGATCATTTGTTTGTAGATTTGGTGAGAATAATTCACTCAAACTATTAATTAATTAACGGAAAGTGGTTAGTTAATAACGACCTGCATAATTTAAAAGTCCGGTTGTTTGATCCGGTTTGGAATAACCTGGAGAAATTTGTTCAATTGCTTTACCTTGAGCTTTAAAACTGACTCTTGTAGAATTCCTTAAATTGATATTGTCGTTGATATAATTGCAGTTTCAGATTACCAAGATTCGCATCTTCCTCGTATCTTATCAAACATATACGTCATCTCTTATATAATGATTATATAAAAGTTTTTTTTCTAAATTAAAAATCAAGCTCATTCTTTTATTTTAATTTTCTTAAATTGAGGTTATACCTTTAAAACCGGAACGACTAATACCGAACAATGCCACTATATAAAATAGAATTTTTTACTTAGTCCATGATTTTAGCTGATATATTAATAATATATTAGATATAAGTACGCTGCTCTATCTGTAGAAAATCATATAATTAATTATTAGTTGTGGGACAAGATAAACAGAGTAGCTTAAATAGCAAGGCCAATTTATATTATTCAATACTCAAAAATGCATTAATTGGCTGAATAATTATCTGGTGTATCGCCTTTCGAAGGAAAGTTCTATATGCCTCTTACTCTACTTCTCTATTCTTGAAATTTTCTAATTAATAATTAGATCTTAACCATATAGAAAAGCTTTTACCATTAAATCGATAGTGATTAAATTCTCTTTAGTGAATTTAGTAAGAAAATGCAGGAATTTTGGTTTACCTCAGAATGCTTTGACCTGGATTTTCAATTATATTTATTTCCTATCTAGAACTAAGAAAGAAAGAATTAAAGAAGAAAATTAATTGAAATTTGTGTTCTTTATGTTAATTAGCTTACTTTCAGCAAATAACAAATCCTTTTTACTTCTGTGAAAATATTTAAGCTTTTGAAGTTGGAATTAGCAGAAGTTGAAGTTTATAGCGCCAATATAGTTTTCTGTATTAATATTAAAAAAAGACAAAAGCAAAATGTCCAGTAGGCTATTGCAAAATTTGCTAATATTTGTTTTATTTTGGATCCAGATTCAAAATATGCTATAAAATAAGTTTCATTATGAAAATTGAGAAGGAGAAGAAGACTTTAAAATAAAAGTTTACAACTCACGATCGATTTTTAAGGTGAAGCTTACGGTTACGGCCATATCTACCAGAAAGCACCGTTTCCCGTCCGATCAACTGTAGTTAAGCTGGTAAGAGCTCAAGTGAGTAGTGTAGTGGGAGACCATACGTGAAATTTGAGTGCTGTAATCTTTTTTTGCTGGTGGTTTAGACTTGGTTTCTCACTAATAAATTGCTGAAGATTTTTTTGTCAATGTGATTCTAAAAAAATCAAGAAAAAAAAAATTAGAATCTTTACGAGAGTGCACTTTAACCGTTTCCCTGCCAGTATGGAATGTAATTAATGAATTTATGAATGAGATAATCAAAAAAAGAATTATATCTTTAGACAAAGGAAAAATAAAACCGGTATAGTTAATTAATGTGCAAAAACTGTGGTCTTTGTTAAAAATATATTACGAGTAAAAAAGCTCTAAATAAAGCACTTCATTGTTAAATTGATGAAATGACTGTATATACTTAAATGTTTCAAACCCTATATCTTGTAAATTAATGCTTCTTTTATGAAATTAGTGAGAAAAATCACAAAGTTTTAATGTTTTCAAGGACTACTAAAGCAGGTATTTTTTTTTTTTTAAAAACGAAAAAGCTTATGTTTATCCAATTGATATGAACGATATTATTAAATGGAGAACCAAGATAGTAAAAAAAAGACAATGATAATATAAAATAGTTGAAGAGAGCAAAAAATAAAAGCTCCGAAGCCGAGAATCGAACTCGGGTTTGTACAGTGAGAGTGTACTGTGATAGCCCCTACACTACATCGGATGAATTTCGTAGTTTTGGGTGCACATTAACTATACCAAGTCAAAGTTTTAGAGAATAAACTTCATCAATTTCCACAGCACTTAGAAAGTTTTGGATAATGCTATATGGTTTATCAACTATTTATTGATAGTTTTGTAAAATAATATCCCAGAAAATGTTAGTATCGTGAATGTTATTGGTAAAAATGTTATAATTAATCCTCATTCTGATTTAAGAATTTGATTATTTTCTGAAAGTGGAATAAATTAACATTGGAAGAAGTTTTGACTAAATAAATTACTATTTAGAAATACAGTGTGAGTTTTCAGAAGTTTAAAGTAATTTCAGTGATTGCAAAAGGCCCAATGGCTGAGTGGCGAAAGCTCAAACAGAGGAAAGAGAGTAGAAACAGAGAACAAAGATAAAGATATTGAGTATATTCGAAGAAGAAGAATTAATCCAGAGTCAATCTATGGATTGACTGAACCAATTGAGCTAATTGAGTCTAATTATCCTTCAAATAAAATTGAATTTGTACCAATTGAATTATACAACTTACTGTAAATAGATATCAAATCCAACATATATTGAAAGACTCATAAAAAAACCATATAAACGTATCAAGTAAAGAATATAAATAAATCTTTATAAATTATTTTAAACATTATTATTAAACCTATTTAGTTAAAGAGTCAATTTTAGATTCAATTTCTTGTAATTTTTCTCTACTTTCTTTTAATGATTCTTTTAAAGCAGCTAATTGTTCTTTTTCATGTTGTTTGATGTAGTAATCTTCGTTAGCTTTTTCACGTTTGGTGAAAGCATCTGATGAAGCAGCTGGACGATTACCACCGGTGGCACCAGCACTGTATGATCTGATGGTGGTGTTTTTTAAAGCACGAGTGTTGACTAAAGCACGACGAATTGCGAATGACATTTCTTTAATTTATTCAATAAATTGAACCTTCAAGGGTTTTTTTTTTCTTCTTTTTGCTCCTTTATGAAAAATTCATCGTGATTCGTTCAAAATCACGTGACACCCGAACATCTCATATATTTTATTTTTTTTGGCTCTCTTCTTATTTTATATAGAAGAGTTTATAGATTTGAGTTAATTGAGCTTGTTTTGAAGAGATGTCATTGGTTAAAAGACAGAAAATTGATGGAGAGAGTACCCAGGAGGTAAGTAGGATCTTTTTTGGTGAGTTTCAATTACTAACAACTGCATAGACAAACACTGAATTTAAACTTGAAGGTCATAATGGCTCTGTTTTGGCTGCTAAGTTCAGCAATGAAGGTGATTTGATAGCTTCTGGAGGTATGGATAAAGATATAAGGATATGGAGATTGCCTCATGTTTCAAATTTCGAAGATAACCCAAACATTGGTTTAATTTCTGGTCATAAATCTGCAATCACTTCACTTAGATGGTTGAATAATGAAGTAGTTACATCTTCTGCTGACACCACTGTCGGTTTATGGGATATTCATACTGGATCAAGGCTAAGGAAATTTTCAAATCATGAATTAGTGGTGAACGAAGTTGCTTGTTTTGATAATTTGATATCTTCAGTATCTGATGATGGTAATCTATTAGTTTGGGATAAACTATCCAAAGATCCAATAAATTCATTTAAGACTGATTATCCTCTCCTCACTGTTGCATTTCATAATAGTTTAATTTATACTTCAGGTATTGAACCAGTCATAAGGGCCTGGGATTTAAGATTTGATAATGTGCCTGTTTTTGAAATAGAGACAAAACATAATGATTCAATAACTTCCTTAGATTTAGACGATTCAAACCTTATTTCAAGATCTCAAGATAATACAATCAGAATTTATGAACCAAAAATAATTCCTGGTAATCATATAAAACCAAAAATTTATGATGGTTCAATTTCTGGTGACGAAAACTTATTAATTAGATCAATAATTAGAGAAAATATTATTTATTCAGGCTCAGCAGATAATACAGTAACTTGTTGGAATTTAAATTCTGGTGCTTTACTAAAGAAAATTCAAGGTCATAATGGTACTGTTATTGATATTGATGAACATGATGGGAAAATTTTATCAACTTCTGTTGATGGTACTATAATATTAAGATATTAATCAAACCTAAGTTTTTTAACTGCAAATTCTCTTGGTTCACCAAATCTAACTCTTTTTGGCGATTCCTTCATTTCTTTTTGTGTATTATATTCATCTTCTTTAATTGATATAAATTCTTTATTTTTAATACTAGCCTTTTTTATCTTGCTCTTTTGATCAAATTCTGTAATTTTAGATTGCGATTCTTTAGAAAATAATGGTATATCCCAAACAATTTCATCATTTATCTTCTTACCAATTGGTTCTAATAATTCATCATTATCAAATTTTTTGAAATTAATTCTATCAGTATCATCAATTATTTTAGATTTGAAGCAATTATATGTTTTTTCATTTGAATTCATTTTCAAGAATTTAAATTTTGTTATAAAGTCTCTAATTTTAGCATCATCTGCAACTGGTATCTTTAATTCATTAACATCTTCATCTTCTTTCTCAATAAACCTTCTATTAAACATCTCTTCTTCTAAAGTATCCTTTAACACCAAAGTTTCAACAAAAACTTCACTATTTTGTCCGATTCTATGTGCTCTTTTAATTGCTTGTGCTTCAATTGCTCTATTCCACACTGGATTTAAAAAATAAACCCTAGTTGCTGATGTTATAGTCAAGCCAAATGATGCTAGCTTCAAATCCATTATTAAACAAATGCCTTCTTTAAAGTTAGTAAACTCATTTATTTTTTCAAATCTCTCCGCTTGTGATATTGATGTTGAATATAAAAAATAATTAACACCTAAGATATCTAAACATTCTGTTAAATAATATGCGCTATCTTCGAACTCAAAAAATATGATACTTTTAACTCTCATAAATTGATGTTCTAATAATCTTGAGCAAATATATGATAATTTTGATGATGCTGACCCTAAAATTTTAGAATTTTTACTAATTTTTTGTTTAATTTCATTTGTATTGGATTTGATTGGACTGATATTATGCTGCCTTTTATCTAATTCTTTATTAATATTGGCAATCTCAATTGATTTACCATCATTTTTAATTTTTTCAGTTTTTTTATTTGTCAATTCTTTCCAATAACCAGTCCAAAATTCATCACTTGATTTAACCACTCTTTCATTTAAAACAGTTGAATCATTTGAAAATCTGTTTTTATAAAAGAACTTCTGCAATGAATATAATTGTGGTGCTCCAAATATATTAATATTATCGTTATTTTTACTAATCCCAAAATTATTTGAATAAATATCATATAAATTATCATCAATAAAATACGTCATTTCATGTATGTTTGATGTGATTCTCCAAGTTTTATCACTTAATGCTAATTTACAAAAATGAATACATTTTTTTAGTAATTCTCTATCTTCAATCGAATAATAAAATCTTTCATTTAGTCCATCTTTTTTGTCAAGGCATGTTTTGGAAAATGTAATTAAAGATTTTAAATCATCAATTGAAAATCCAGTCCAATAAAAGGTTGATCTTTGTAAATTAGTAACTAACCTTCTTAATTCTTGTTTATTTGCAGAATGAAACATATAATCTTTATCTTCACGCTCAGAACTTACCGCATTTAATGCTAAAACAGTTGTGAATAAATTAACTGATAATTTATTATAATATGATGGTTCCAAATAAATTGGTTTATGATATAGTGGTGGTAATTTAATATCTGACTCAATATCGTTTAATGAATGTCTAACAATTAATAAGTTTGTCAAGTTCAACAAAGATTCGTTTGAGTGATAATCCTCATTAATTAATGGTTTTATAAAAAATTTATTGAATAATTCAGGGTTCACTGACCATGGTTTAATATTAAAGAAGTTTGAAATTAGATAACCCAATTTAATTAAATCATTTTTTGCATCAAATTTTCTTTTAATTGAGTGATTTTTTGAATCATTATTTTCATTCATTTGTAATTTTGTTAAACCTGAAGTTGGTGTACCTGAAACTATCCATTTTCTCTCAATTTTTAATTCTTTTGATAAATCAACCAATCTTGAGGATCTTTGATTCATTGAGTGCCCTTCATCAATGATAAATCTTTTCCAGTATATTTTATTTAATTCAGTTTTTGAGGATTCTTCACTAATGAAAACCGTTTGACTCATTAGAATTAAATCAAATTTAATTAGATCTAAAGCTTTTGGTATGACTTGATTTTTATTCAACTTCAAAATCTTTAATGAATTTGGTAGTAGATGTTTTTTAATTTCATTGCTCCATTGATTAAATAAGTTATCTGGAGCAATAATTAAAGTAGTACTTGATAAAAGTAATTTTTCTTCCATTATAATTGGCCTGCTTCTTGAATGAATTTTAGTTAGATCTAATTTTGGATGTTCTGATCTTTTATAATAAAAAAAACCAGGCTTATTTTCTAATTTATTGATACAATTTTGAGGCAATTGATTCAAGTGAGTTCTCCAAGGAATTGAGGATCTGTTAATAGTTCTAACACATTGATCCAATAGTGGAATTGTTTCAGGATCTTTTACTTTTCTCTCTATAAAATCTTCAGGAATTTCAGAAATTTCAAATTTTGTTAAAACAATCAATGATAAACAAATCAAGGTTTTTCCTAGACCCATATTTTCCGCTAAAATACCACCTCTTGATGATTCATAAAATTCTGGAGAATTTTGAAATGAAAATTCTAATAAATCTAAATAAAACGATGGATTTCTATTAATTTTTAATAGATTTGGCATCAAATTATTCGAGATATTAGATTCTTTAAAAGCCATTTTTGAAATTGACTCAATCTGATATTTATACAATGAAGATTTCAAATCTTGAATCAAAGAAACTTGATTATAATATTTTTTATAATCATCATTGAATTTGATTGAATCATAAATTTCTGATAATCTTGATTCTAAATTTTTGGAAATTTTATTTAGTTTTAAATAAGCGAATTCTTTATTCTTAATTAATCTATCAATATGAAAATTGAGGTCAGAATCTGAATCAATATTAAAGTAATTTGTTTTACCTAGATTTTTTGCATCAAATTTTTTAAAATCATTTAAAGAATTGAAAAGCAAACCTGAATTGAATATTCCAGATTCCCAATTTTCCAAGGAATAATCTAATATCGTTATCAATTTTTTCATTATATCTTTAAACCTTGAATTATGCCAACTCACTGGTTTATTATTTCTGTAGATTTGTCTTAAGAAATCAATATATCTAATACCCGATATGTCACTGGGTATTAAATATATTCTTAATGCAGCGATTTTACCTATTTGTTTAAACGTAATTCTAATATAAGATCTTTCTATTAGATAGGATAAATCAATTATCAATTGCGAAAAACTTTGCTCTTTTGGATAAAGATTGGAATATAGGACCTCATCAGTCATTAAATAAGGAGGATTAAACCATTTCCAACCGTCTGGTGCATCAATGGAAGGTGCTGGTTGTTTTGGAGTATTAATAAAATATAAAATGCCTAATGGTATTAAACTTTCTAAATCATTTGTGATATCTGAAGCTTTTAAAAAGGCCTAAAATTGTTAGAAATTTAAATAATAATAACGCCTAATCACATACTTCATTGATTTTGTCTTTAGAGTTCATTTAAACTCATTTCTTTACAATCAGTAGAGATTATTCACCAGAAAGTTATGTATCTGCAATTTTTATTCCTTTTTGGTTATATGACCGGAGCTTTTGACAGAATTTTTAGAATTCTTAAAACGTTCAAATTGAGTGAGAAAATTGATAAACAAAAAATTATGAATCTGCAAATTGTTTAACAAAATCGAAATTTATAGAGATTATAGAGTTCTTAAAATTAAAGTAAAATAAAATTAAAGAGTTGAAATACTAATTCTGCGAGAAACTAGAAAAATCTTCAAAATCTTAAAAATAGAAAAACGCACTAAGTGTCGATCAAAACGGCTCAAATCAAAAAAAATAGGACACGCTGTATATTAATATCTGGCTTCTCGTATATTAATTAATTTTAGAAATGGTTCAGATTAATCCGAGATATTTCTAAAATTAATTTGTTTTTTACCATATATAAAACTCTAGGATTCTTTTTTTTTTCTTTCGCTTTTTTCCTTTCCTCATAATTGTAATACATAAAACTTTACTTTGAACGTTTCTTATGAGCAGTGAGTGAATAAGAATATGCTTCCTGGTAAAATTCTCGATTCTCGTATACAACTGTCTGATGAGGCAATCGCAACTGCTTATTCAGTTTTCAGCAAGACAGAAAAATATATGTTGATGTATATGTTTGCTTTTGTTGCATTTTGGTCTGGTATTTCAACTCCGATTTATTATCCTGCTTTAACTGTTTTAGAAGATTATTTTAGTATATCTGAACAACTTGTTAATGTCTCTGTTGTTGTCTATTTGATCGCCCAAGGCATTGCCCCAACAATTTTTGCTGGTTTTGCTGATAAATATGGAAGGAGACCTGTTTTATTAGTTTGTTTGACTGGTTTTATGGCTATTAATATTGGTTTAGCATTATGCCAGAATTACGCTTCTATTTTAGTTTTACGTATTATTCAGTCTTCCTTTATTGCACCAGCGATTTCAATTAGTTCAGGAGCAGTTGGCGATTTTACTGAGAGGTCTGAAAGAGGGGGATTCGTTGGAATTTTATCAGGTTTAATCTTAATTGGTCAAGCCTTTGGTTCATTGATTGGTGCTGGTTTAATTTCAGGGTTTAATTGGAGAGCTATTTTTTGGTTTTTAGCAATTGGTTCAGGCTCAACATTAGTTATTGCGATCTTTATTTTGCCAGAAACAAGCAGAAATATCGTTGGAAATGGCACAATAACTCCAAAATCGTTTTCAAACAGAGCTCCAATATTATCCATACCGAAATTAAGAGAAAAATGGAAATTAAATAGTCCAAATATTGAGACTCTAGTTAAGTCAAAACCTTCGGTTGATTTTATAAAGCCATTTAAAATTATGTTAAATCTTGAAATTTATATCTGTTTATTTGGCCAAGCTATTCATTTTGTCATTTGGACATTGATGTTAACCTCCTTATCACTTCAACTATCTTCAGAATATGGATATTCCATTATTAAAGTTGGTTTATGTTATTTACCTTGTGGTATTGGAGGTTTATTAGGTTCAATGTTTTCAGGTAAGATCTTAGATTGGAATTATAAAAGAAATTACGCAAAATTTGAAAATGAGATATTGTTAGGATTAAGGACAGGTGATACATTTAACATAGTTCGTACAAGAGTTGAAATATCTGCACCATTCATGATTATGTGTGATGCATTTTCAGTTATGTTTGGTTGGTGTCTTTATAAAAAAGTTAACGTCTTCACTGTTTTAATTAGCTCTTTTTTCATTAGCTTTGGCAGCTTAGCTATTATGGGTATTAATACTACTTTATTAATTGATCTCTATCCAAATAGCGGGTCTGCATCAACTTCATGTATTAATTTTACAAGGTGTATGCATGCTGCTATTTTTGTTGCTGCATTAGAAAGCATGAACAAAGCAATGAGTATTGGTGGCACATTCACATTTTTAGCAGGTCTTGGTCTTATTACTTGTTCATTATTATTTATTCCGTTAAAGTATGGTATGAAATGGGCAAAAGAAAGAGAATCAAAAGAAGAGGAAAGGGACAGAATCAGAAGAGAAAGCGGATCAAATTCAACCACAGGAATCTCTGGTGATATTAAAAGCTTAGTGTGAATTCAGGGTGAATGTGCAATAAAGATCTAAAATTTTCATTTTGGTTTTTTATGTTATGCAGGTCCGGTTTGGAGAAGTTAGCGATAATGTACAGATTTTAAATATAGGTTAATCTTTATTTTTATTTTTTAATTCAAATAACTTTAAATTACGAAATGCGATTATCTGGATGAAACTACATTTTCTGCAATTAATGAATTACATGAATCACATCCCTCCTTAGTGTAATGAAAAATTTTCATTGAAAAATTTTCAAGGTCACACTTGGCATGACTGCTCATGCTGCATTCCAAAATGTGTCAAATATCTGGAGTTAAGAGCCGTTTTACTGAAACTTAAAATGGTTTACACTTAAATTTCGAAATTCAAGAGATCTACAGTAAATCGTAATAGAAGATACAAGATTTTATAAATAACAATAAATCATTCTTTATATTTGTAGACATTTGCTTTTTTTTTCATTTAATTTTCAATTTTTTGTTTTTTGGCTTCAGGACCATCGATTGAGATTTCTTCTGGGTTACCAGCAGCAGTTGATGATGTTATCAATGGGGTTGAAACTTCAGCGTGGAAATTTCTAATGATGGAATCAACGTCATCGATTGATAATTGACGGACATCACCTAATCTTTTAATTTTCGCTGTGACATCTTTACATTGATCATCAGTTAAATTCAAATTCAATTGATCAACTCTTGATTTGATGGCATTCCAACCAGTCAATCTGTTAGCAAAATGTATATATCTTGATAAACCGAAATCTGATGGATTCAAAATTTCGTAAGTTGATGGGTTAGCTAAGATGGCTTTAGCATGGATACCAGCTTTATGGGTGAAGGCACAGAAACCAGTGATTGGGTTGTTGAAAGGAATGTTAACTTGAACAGCTTCAGCAACTAAGTTTTCTAAATCACGTAATTTGTGTAATTTATATTTAGATAAAACGTAATCACGGTCAGCAACAATCATTCTAGCCATTAAACCACCTAATGGAGTAATACCGTTTCTTTCACCAATACCTAAGACAGACACATCGATTAATCTTGCACCAGCTTCTAAAGCGGTGTAAGCATTAGCAATGGCACAACCGGTATCATTATGGAAATGTGTTTCAATATCACAGTGAACAACTGATTTTAAAGTTCTAACCAAGTCATAAACTTGTCTTGGGTTAGCACAACCAACAGTATCAGCAATACCAACTCTGTTAACACCAATTTTATCAACAGTTTTGTAAATGTTTAATAAATCAACAATATCAGATCTGAAAGAATCTTCTGAAGAAAATCTGATTTCAATACCTTTTGATTTAACAAATTCAATAACTTCAATGGCAGATTTGGCAATGTAGTTCATATCTTTACCATGGGAGTATTGTCTTAAGAATTGGGAAGTACCAATAACGACATCAACACCGTCAACACCGGTTTCAACAGCAACTCTAGCATCGTCCATGTGACATCTGATATGGGTTAAGATTTTAGCTTTTAAACCTAATTTACAGATGGCTTCACAATCACTTCTTGATTGTTCAGAAGCGACAGGAGAAGTTAATTCGATATAATCGACACCGAAATCATCTAAAGCTTTAGCAATTTCGATTTTTTTTTCGGTAGTGAAGAAAGCATTAGCGAATTGTTCACCTTCTCTTAAAGTTGATTCAATTAATTGGAAATTTGAAACATTTGATAAGTAATCAGCTGGATGTGGTCCATATGGATTAATTTGGACACCTTTGCTGATTGGTTCTTCTGAGACTTTTTTGAACTCATCGATATTTTCAGCAGATGCAGCAGGTTGGTTGGCAGCAGCTTTGGCTTCTTCACAAGATCCACACATTTAATTTATTTCTTGTTTGTTAAAAGGAAAGAAAAATTGAAGTTTTTTTCTTTTCTTTTATCTTTGAAAAAAAAAAAAAAATTACTCATCGAATGTGGCGCAAACCGATGACTCAAAAATTACATCATAACTTACATAATATTAATTAATTAATTAATTAAGCTAAATAATCATAAGTTTGATCTTCGTTTCTCTTCAAATATTCTCGATTAACTAATTCATCAATACATTTCTTAATGTCAGCGATTTTTGCGCTGAATCTTTGATGGGATTGTTGGACAACTTCGTTAATTAACAAATTATGTTGTAAAGATTTTCTTGCTTTCATGATTCTAACAATACAAGCTTTTAAATAATTCTTACGGTCTTCATTGATTTCCTTTTCGGCATCAATTTGATCTTGTTTAGAATCTGTAGTCTTTGCACCGGCAGCGAAATTAATCTTTAATCTCTTTGATTTAAATTCATTAACAATTGATAATTTTGTTTCTTTATTATTTAAATCTGATGATGATGGAATTAATAATTTATACTTAATCATTGGAGTTATTGAATTTTGAAATGTAGTCGGATCCAAACCTGTTAATTCTAATAATTCTCCAACTTTATAACTGTTATTTTCATTAAATGGTAAGATTATTGACATTTGATATAAAGTCATTGAAAATGTAAAAGTCTTTTGTAAGTTTGCTTTAATTTCACCTCTATTCAATGACCAATGCCATTTTAAAATTCTACCATTATGCTTTGACGAATAAATTTCTTCTAATTTATTATAAGTTGGAATTAAATCCATCGGTAATTGGAATGAATTTTTAGAATAATTAAATGGCCACATTGTTTCTGTTAATATAAATGGTTCAAAATCTGCAATAATATCCTTTTGATCTTTTAAAGTTTGTTCTTTGAATAAAGATTTTAATTCATGTGAAGCTCTAATATCTTGAAACATTTTTGTGATTTTTGATGTATATTCTAATGAATTTTCAGTTTGTAATCTTTGAATTATAATTTCCTCAGCTTCTTCACTTGATGAAGTACCATGGATTAGTCTTTTGGCTAATAATCTTCTATAATGAGTTTCAAATGCATCTTTATCTGTTAAAAATTTGAAAATTATCATGATATAATCAACACTCATATCACTTGTTGCATCTGAATCTTTATTTTTTTTTAATAAATTATCACTATATTTTGCCAATAAATCCGGAGTTTTTGATGAAGTTATTGTAGCCTTTGAATTATTGTTTTTGGCAATTGAATTAAAATTAATATAAGAACGACATGCATTATCTAAAGCTTTAACAAAAGTCGGATGATCTTGAAATGCTTCTGCAACAATTTTTTGAAAATTATGATAAACTTGAATTAAAGTTTTAATATATAATTTTGGATCTATTGTTAGAGGTTTACCATTTGCTTGTAATTGCTGTTGCTGCTGTAAATCGTTTTGTAAATTTTCAACAGCTTTCAAACCTTGGTTTTCAATATAAGTTGTAAAATTTTTTGATAATGGATTTAAAGTTGCTGGAACTCTATTTAACAAATTAAACATCTTTGAAATGTGATCAATGTGATTTTGATCTAACAAATTATAAAACTCGTTATACATAACGTCACTATGAGCAACAATTAAAACTTCATTTAAAGTATCAGTTAATGGTAATTTTGAATGTTCATCTAAATATAGAGTTGCTCTACTTTCTTCTTCATGAATTCTTTGTTCTGCCTTTCTCATATAATCGACAACATTATGTGATGATAAATATTCAGTTGATTCAGTTGTATAGTATTGCTTTGTTGCTTCTAAAAAGGGGATTTCAAAATAATTAATATAAATGTTTAAATTTGGTTTTTTTAAATCTTGAATATCAATTCCTAAAGAAACGAATGATTTAATTGCAATTGAAAACAATCTTGTATCATCCACTTGGTTGTCTCTTTGCAATTTGATTTGCTCTAAAATTTCTTTAATTAAAACTTCAGAATTTGGTAAAAACATTACATCCTTCCAAGTTAATAAAGCCAAAGTATTAACGTCAAAGATATCTTTTCTACCATCATTTCTTTCTTTATGAACCCAATATCTGTTCATGTAATCAAAGACATGATTCAAATAACCAGCACCAACTGTATATCTTGTCCAACGCTTGACGTAAAATTCTAAGAATGATTCATTTGGTTGTTTCGTTAAGGATTCGACATATTTTTGTAAATATTCTTTCAACTTCTTATAAATTTCGGCACCAACTAATAATGAGGATTGCGATGATGCATTTGCACTTGATAAATTTTGTGGAGTTCTGGATTTATTAACACAGTAGTTATAAATTGCACTATAGACATTCATATACATTTGAGGCGTAACACCGGAATTGTCTTCTGCACCACCAATGATGAGCTGCAATCCTGGCTCAACGAAGGCCCAAGTAGTAGCCAAATCGTTGGACTTTGGTAGATCTGTCATTTAACAATTGGTTAATTGAGAGGAAATTTGGATTTGGAAAAATAACAAATTGGTTTCACCTCTTTGAACACCCGGACATTTTAGCAAGGGCTACTGATACATACCAGCAGTTCCTCATTGTAGTTTAAACAGTAATGCTAATAGCAGTATGACTATAGATACTAGCAGTTCTATATGGCACTGATAGGTGCTGTAAATACCCAGTTTGTTTCTTTTTTGGGGGAGAAATGAGGTATACCGGCGCTCTGATATCAAAAACGTTAGAGAACAGATTATAGATTAAATGATTTAAGTAATCCATGGTGGAACTAATTAACATGTGCATAAAAACTGTAAATATTTTTTCCTTTTTCTTAGATTACTCTAATTAATTCTTCACGTATATGCTTAAGTTCATTCGAAAATTGAAATTTAAGATTTAAAATGCTACAAACTGTTCTACAAATGGTACAAAAATACATAATCTATATCAAGAAAGCGATAAACAAAGCAAATAGTGACCAGCCGATACCTAATTTACTTGCATCACCTTTAGAAGATGAAGTTTCTGAGGTTGAGGAAACATTTGAAATGGCACTTGAGAAACTTATTGTCGGAGCTTCTGTACTGTTGTCAGTTGAATAAGTTTCAGGACCACTGATTGTAGTCAATGAGCCAAAGTTTTCTCCATCATCTAGACCCAGTGATGTTGATAATACATTTGAAGCAGTTATATAAGTATGATAAAATGTAACTGCTGTTTCTGTACTTGAGGCTAAAGATAAGATACCGGCTGCAGTAAAAGTAGGATTTTGTAGGTTTGTGTCATAAGTTGCAACCATTGTAACAAAGAAATCTTCAGTGATTAATGGGTGATATGGGCCATAAGTAATTAGGCAATAAACACCATTCTCAATGTATGAATTTGGAGTTATTGTTGAATTATTCAATGTAGCATAAAAAGTTGAAAGGGTAAATCGAGTACCAATTTGATTAAGATAAATTCTAGCAGAGTTCCAACCAGCTGAGAATGAAGCAGTGAAATTCACTGTCCCATTTGCAGCATTAGCATCGATATGTGGTCCGATTGCATGACTTGAAACTAAAGCAGTAAAGAAAAGGATGAACAAGCTGATAAATTTCATTTTCTTACTTCATTTCTAAAACACGGGCAATGATGCTTGCTTTTATAATTTTGAGTATAAACTTTAAAGTTTTCAACAAATTGGTAATTGCATATGAAATCTGGATAAAGTTTAAAATAGAAAACGAACAGAAAAGCAAGAAAAAGAACGAGCTTCAAATAATGGAAAGAAAAAGAGATAGAATGTGTAAAGCAAATAAATTATGGTTTCATTGAAAAGTAATTGAAGGAATAAAATTTGTGTCAATTTCCCAATTCGGGTAAAATAATATTTTCCATCAACAAGTACAATTTATAATGACAATTGAGCCTCATTTGGGGACAAGTGCCGTTATGGCATTGATCATTAACAAGATGATCGGCACTGGTATCTTTTCTACACCATCGTTGATATTTGCGTTGTCAGGTAATATTGGAACATGTTTGATCTTATGGATTTTTGGAGGATTGATAACATTCTGTGGATTAAGTGTTTATCTTGAGTTTGGACTGAACATTCCATTGAATGGAGGTGAAAAGAATTATTTACAAAGGGTATGGAAGTATCCAAAAGGACTGATTGATAATGTTTATGCTTTCCAAATAGTTTTATTAGGATTTAGTACTGGAAATTCATATGCATTTGGTAAATATTTCTTATTTTCAATTGGTTATCATGATATTAATGAATGGATAGTCAGACTATTTGGAATAATATGCATTTCAGTATGTATTTTAATTCATATCTTTGGCATGAATGTATCAAGAAATTTATTTAAAATCTTTGGTATAATCAAAATTTTGATTTTGATGTCGATTATATTTATTGGTATATTGTCTTATTTAAACCTTATTAAAGTTGAGAAAAATGATAATTTTGATAATATTTGGGAAAATTACCTAAACTATAAAGGGAATTTATACAATTTATCAGTTTCATTATTGCAAATTATTTATTCATTTAAAGGCTGGGAAAATGCAAATTATGTATTAAGTGAAATTAAAAATCCACACAAAACTTTAAAAATAGCAGCACCACTATCAGTTCTAATAACAACTGTATTATATTTTTTAGTCATTTTATCATATTTTTATATAATACCAAAAGAAGAGATTAAAGAATCTGGTATTTTAATTGCAGGCATTTTCTTTAAAAAAATTTTTGGTAATATATCATTTTTACCAATATTAATATCAATTTCTAATTTTGGGAATGTTTTGGCGGTTTCATTCTCACATTCAAGAATTAATCAAGAATTATCTAAAGAAAATCTAATTCCATTTAGTAAATTTTTTTCAAATTTAAAGAATTCAATGTTATTACATTGGTTTATAACTGTTCTTATTTTATTAATACCACCAAATTATGGAAACATTTATGAACTAGTAATTAATTTATATTCATATCCAGGAACTTGGATAAATATACTAGTTTCAATAGGATTGATTTATTTAAAAAGGAATTCTAAATTCGAAAAATGGGGTATGTTCAATAAAAGCTTAGATTTAAATCATCAATGGAATTCAAATCAATTAGTAAATATAATTTTTTTGATTTCAAACGTTTTTCTGGCTTTATTCCCATTCATCAAACCACCAAATTCCTTTAATAACACAGACTCATACCCATATTATTTATTTCCATTGACTGGGGTTTCAGTTTTGTTCTCTGGTGTTGTATATTGGTGGTTTAGACATGGATCTGATGAATTAGAGCCATTATTACAAGAAGAGATAATAAATTAGATACAGATAAATACAAGAACCTACAATGGAATAAGCGGCATATACTTCTGTAGCAATTAGCAGTAGAATTTCTCTTGAGGCTCCAAAGACAATGAGAAAAGCTGAAACAAGAAATGGCGAGTACTAACGATCACTGTGCATCCAACTATTGAATTCTGCTATTATTTCCACTTTCGTCTACTATTCTTACGGCATTACTTAATCTTGTCCCAAAGTGACTAATCAGGTAACAAGAAATTGGAAATGGGTGTAATCCTAGATGGCTGTATTGCTTATCTCTACTGATACTGTCAAGTTAAGAAATAATGGTACTAGGCTGATTAATATTCTCATATTGCTAGGCAAATCAACTGATCGTGATAAGTTCTCAGTGTGACTAATAATACGAGTTGTGCCACTTAATAGTACCAAAAAACACTCAATTCAACTCCAAATTCATCAATTAAACAAATAAACTAATAATGCAAGTAATATAATTAATAAAGTAAATACGTAATTGAATCAATTCAGAATATACATCATTTCATCGAATCAAATCAAAATTATATCAAATAAATCCCTCTAGAAATGAACAAAAATTTTTTTCTTATCTCCACTCTTCCAGTAATATAAAATAAATTGAAATCTTTCAGCAAATATGAATTTATCAAGGTTAATGTTTAAAAGAAACAATCACATGAAGACTCCTGCAAAATTAACAATCGAAGATATTAATCCTCGTGTTGTTAAAACTCAATATGCAGTCAGAGGTTTAATTCCAACAAGAGCTGAACAATTGAGAGAACAGTTGATTCATGATCCTGAGTCATTACCATTCAACAAAATCATCTCTGCAAATATTGGTAATCCACAACAATTAAATCAAAAACCATTGACTTTTTATAGATCAGTTCTATCAATTTTACAAAATCCAAATTTATTAAATTATGACTTGTATCCACTTGATGTCGTGGAAAGAGCAAAAATTTTATTGAAAGAAATTGGCTCTGTTGGTGCTTATTCTCAAAGTTTAGGTGTTCCATACATTAGAAAGCAAATTGCTCATTTCATTTCTGAAAGAGATGGTTCAACACAACCTGATCCAAATCATATCTATTTAACAACTGGTGCTTCCGATGCAGTTAAAAATATCTTTAAAGTCATTTTATCAGGTTCTCCAAAAGATGGTGTATTGATTCCAATTCCTCAATATCCTTTATATACTGCTGAATTACCTTTATCTGACGCTACAACTATTCCTTATTATTTAAATGAAGAAAAAAATTGGTCAGTTGATATTGATGAAATTAAATCAATTATTAAAAATGCTCATACTTATGATATTAGACCAAAAATTTTAGTCGTTATTAATCCAGGTAATCCAACTGGTTCAGTTTTAAAACCTGAAGAAATTGAATCAATTTTGACAATTGCTGCAGAATATGGGTTAGTAGTTATTGCTGATGAAGTTTACCAAGAAAATATCTTTGATGGTGAATTTAATTCATTTAAGAAAATTTTGGTTGAATTACAAAAAAAATCGAAATTTTATGATAATGTTCAATTATGTTCTTTACATTCAACCTCAAAAGGTGTTTCTGGTGAATGTGGTCAAAGAGCTGGTTACATGGAATTATTTAACTTCAATCAAGAAATCTATGATTTATTTACAAAAGTTGCCTCAATTTCTTTATGTCCAGTTATTACAGGTCAAGCTTTAATTGAATTAATGATTAATCCTCCAAAAGAAGGTGATGCATCTTATGAATTAGATCAATTAGAAAGATCAAAAATCCATGAATCTTATAAACTAAAAGCTGAATTATTGACGAAATCTTTTAATGAATTAGAATTTATTTCTTGTCAAAATCCCCAAGGTTCAATGTATCTATTTCCAAAATTAGAATTAGGGGAAAACATTATTCAAGTCGCTGAAGAAAAAGGCTTGAAACCTGATGAATTTTACTGTTTGGAATTATTAGAACAGACTGGTATTTGTGTCGTTCCAGGTTCAGGTTTTGGTCAAAAAGAAGGTACTTTCCATTTAAGAACTACTTTCTTACCAGAAGGTGAAGAATGGATTAACCAATGGGCTGACTTCCATAAACAATTCTTTGAAAAATATTCATAGGATCAATATCCAACTACTTGTATAAATAAAGCTATTTGTATTTATTATTTTTGATTGTATCACTTATCCTTTTTTTCTTTTAATTGAGCATCTTCAACTGTTATTAAATTACTTAAACTCATTAATAGCCAACCTGGGAAATAACCAATTATTAAAATTAACCAAGTATGATTACCAAAATAATTCCAAGAATTAATTAAATTATTGAAAAAAAATAGAATATTATTGAAAAATCCTAAATCATTAATAAATTGTGAAATAATTAAAATTTGTAAGAATGGATTTGTTAAAATTAAAATTAAGTTATTTATCTTTTTATTACCCTTAACTAGTGTAATTATTAGATTAAATGAACTTAAAATTAAAGTTAATGAAAAATTTAAAGTTAATAAACAACTAAAAGTTAAAAAAATATATGAAATTGACAATGATCTTAATAATGATTTCAATTCATTATTATTGGATTTGATTTCAATAAAGTTTGAGCTTATTGCGATGAAGATTGAAACAATGATTAAAATTGAAACTGATAAACTTATTGGTAAATAATTACCCATTTCAAATAAAACAAAACTGAAAATTAAACTTGAAATTAATGATATACCTAATTCATTTAAATATTTAACGACTTCAAATATTGAGTTATTAAATTCATTTAAAAAATTATCTATGATGCTTAATAAATAAGAAGCTAAAACTAATCCACCACTTGGTAAATATGTACCTATTGAAATGAAATTTCTTGGTTGTAGCATGAAAAAGAAAAAGAATGATTGATGAAATTTTTCTAATAAATTATTAACACATCTAAAAACTGCTTCAATGATTCTACCAAAAGTTGTAATGTCATAATTTTTATTACCATCCCCTTGAATTGCTTTAATTGTTAAAGCTTGAACTTTCCAACCACTAAATGATTCTTGGCCTTTAAACTTATTAATACCTGTTAATGATAAGTTTTTTAAACCTAGTAATAAAATTTTTAATCTATTCCAATATGAGTTACTAAATTCTTGCTTTGAGATTTCTTGCAATGAAACTCTTGGACCTTCATGCTCACTAATATAAACACAAACGTTAATTAAATCTAAATTTGGCAATTGACCATTCAATCCCTCATAATATAATTCAACATATTCGAAGTTATCACTTGCACTTGGGAAATCTAAAATAATTGCACTTTCTAAAGAGCCCACATTTTCTAAAGAATTATGATATTCATTGACCCAAGATCTTAGTGAAATTCCTGGATCCTGTGGTATAACGAAGATTAGATTTTTTGACCAAATTGTCCAACGTTTAAAATATTTTGTTAATGAAACTAATAAAGATAATCCACCAACATTGAATTCATTATCACTTTGGAAATAAGGTGCAGCTAAAACCATGGCCTCAGTACCATCTGATCTAGGTGAATGCCATATAGCATATAAATTAGTTGTATTGAATTCAGTTTTTTGATATTCAACTTTTAAACCAATATCAACTAACCAATCACCAATTTCTTTTAAATTTGAATCAACTGCAATTGGATCCATTTCGTTAATTTGTCTTCTATAACCCCTTAATATATTCCATTCACTTTCTCTAAAATAACTATAAGCTTGCGATGGCATTAATGCGTTCTCTGAAATATATGTATTTCTATATTGACCATCTGTTGGTAAAAATAATAACCACCCCCAGCCAATTATGAAAGTAAGTAAAGAAATCAACGGTAGAAACCGTATGGCTTTAGGAATTAAACCTGCTTTCAGCACCAACTTGTAAATCTCAGCAAGTAAAGCCATTTTGGAGTGTAAATAAAGAAATTAATTAAAGTTTCGAAATTTGTTTATTTAAATTCATTGAAGAAGTTTTCCGGTTCGATTCTGAAAGGAAATAAAAGTTTTTTTATTTTTTATTTTCTTTTCACCAATTAAAAGTTTAAAGTCAACAAAAATGCCTTTTAATTACACTTCAGTGAGCACTGAAGGAAGCTTACAGAGGGCTTCAGTGTTAGATTTTGAAGGTGTGAAGATTCTGGCTGATCCTGGTTGGGATGGAGTTTCTGATATTAGTTATTTAGATGACATTATTTCCAGTGTTGATTTGATTTTATTATCACAACCTGAGACTTCCTTAATAGGTGCATATGCTTACCTGGCTTTTAAAGGATTGAAAATACCCGTTTATGCTACACTACCTGTGTGTAATCTTGGTAGAGTTGCTACAATTGATCTGTATAGATCTGTTGGTTTAATAGGTCCATTAACAGAGGCTGAATTTGAATTAAATGATATCGAAGAAGCTTTTGATAGAATTATTACTGTTAAATATTCTCAAAATATTGATCTAAGGGCTAAATTTGATGGTTTAAATTTAACTGCTTTAAATTCTGGTCATTGTTTAGGTGGTACTATATGGGTTTTAAATAAAAATTCTGAAAAAGTTATCTATTCTCCTGAATGGAATCACTCAAAAGATTCTTTCTTAAATGGAGCCGATTTATTACAAAATTCAAATATTTTAAGACCTTCAGTTTTTATAACTTCAACTAAAATTGGTTCTATTTTACCTCATAAAAAGAGAGTTGAAAAATTCTTTGAATTAGTAGATGCTACTTTAGGTAGAGGTGGTACAGTTTTATTACCAAGTTCAATTGGTTCAAGAATGTTGGAATTAATTCATTTGATTGATGAACATTTACAGAGTGCACCAATTCCTGTATTATTATTATCTCATGCAAAAGCGAGAAATTTAACTTATGCCGGTAGTATGTTAGAATGGATGGCTCCAGGTGTTATTAAAGAATGGGAATCAAGGGGTCAAGCACCATTTGATGCTTCAAGAGTTCAAGTTATTGAACCAAGCGAATTAAATTTTTTACCTGGTGCAAAAATTATCTTTTGCTCAGGTTCAAGTTTTGAAAAAACTTCAGTTTCTCAAACTTGTTTAGCAAGTTTATGCAATGATGAAAAGACAACAATTATTTTAACTGAAAGACCAGTTAAAAACACTTTAGGTTATGAATTATTTGAAATCTGGAATAAGCAGAGCAATAATCAAGATGGTAAACCAATTTTATTAGAACAAAATTTAACCTTAGAAAATATAAGAGAGGATTTTTTGGTTGGTGATGAATTAACTGAGTATGAATCCAAAATTAAGAAAAGAAGAGAATTGAATGATCAATTCAAAAAGCAAAAAAAATCAAATAAAAGTGAAATTAAATTTGACGATGAAGATTCTGAAGATTCTGATAATGATGATTCTGATGATGATGAAATAATTAATAATAATCCAAGCTTAGATAATGTTAAAAAAGACGATAAATTCCCAATTGATTTAAATGTTAAATCAAAAAACTTGAAGACAAGATTGAAAATGTTCCCATTTATACCAAAAAAGAGCAAGACTGATGATTACGGTATAGTTATAAATCCATTAGATTACACAAGAGATGAAGAAAAAGATGTCGATAAATTAAAAAAGAAGAAAGATGAAAAAGTTCAAATTGGTGAAAAAAGAAAATGGAATGATTCAAAAAAACAAGATGATGTCTCTGATTTAGATCCTTTATTTAAACCAAGAACCAGAGCTATTTCTCAAATTAATTTAACTTCCAGATGTGTTTTATCGTTTGTTGACTTAAGCGGTTTAGTTGATATTAGATCTTTATCATTAATTATACCTGCAATTAAACCAAAGAATGTCTTTTTAACTTCAGATTTATCATCAAATAATTTATCATCTGTTGGTGATGTTTTAAAGAAACATGGTGGTAGATTTGAAATTTTTGAAACAGAAGAAAACAAATCAATCCAAGCAATTAATACAGTTCAATCCTTTGATATAATATTAAACGAGTCCTTAAGTTCTCAATTAAAATGGCAAAAAATTGCTGGTGGATATTCAGTTGCTCATGTTATTGGTGAAATCAAAAATAAAAATAAACTTAAAGAAGAAGAAGAAATTAACGAAGAAGAAAATAGCATTTCAAACGATTTAGTTTTAGTTCCATTAGAAAAAAATTCAGCTTTAGTTTCAAATATCAGAGCAATTCCTTTAGCTATTGGGGATGTTAGATTATCAGAATTGAAAAAATCTTTATCTTCAATGAATTATAAAGTTGAGTTCAAAGGTGAAGGTACTTTAGTAGTTGATGATGTTATTGCAATCAGAAAAATTTCTGATGGTGATGTAATAGTTGATGGTATTCCAGGTGAATTGTTTTATAAGGTTAAAGAAGAAGTTAGAAAAATGTTAGCATATGTATAGATTAATATTAAAAATAATGATTTATTAATTAAAGTAGAGGTTGCAAGAATTTGTAATCATCCTTTAAGTATCTTTCAGCGTTAGCATACTACTTTTTTTTTCATCAACATGATATTTAAGATATTCATTCTTATTAGCACCACTAGATTTAAAAATTCTTGTAGAGGTGTATCCTTATTGGAAAGGAATAGTGTACTTAAAAATTTAAAGCGCTGATACTTGGGCTTGATATCTGAACTTAAAATAATCTTGAAACCATCATTATACCTTTTCAATTATAATGAACCAGTTATAAGTTCTTGGACTATTTAATTAAACTTTTTTAATGATTTATCTAGATTCAATATTAACCAAGAAATTTGGAAATCAGGATAAAGAAAAAGTCTAGTTTTATCAGAATTTTAGTATCGTGTAATTATTGCAATTTTTCTTTTAAATCTTTAACTATGTCGTTATTCCTCTTAATTTTTTCGCATCTATTCATAAGTAACTGAATATTTTCATCAGATAAGAAAATTTCTACCACTAAAAGAATTTCATAGAGTTACGAGACACTTTTTTAGCTTGGTTTGAGCTTCTGTTCTCCCATTTCTTGATTAGTTTTCAAGTGATACGTGCCTCAACAGTTATTCTTCTTAGAGTCATCAATGATCAAAGCATCTGTTTTTAGAAAAACACAGCTTTCCCCTAATTTGAGATGAAATAAATATTATACACTAATTTAACCTATCAAATACTACAACATAATTAATTCTACAGTAAATAATACACTTTAATTAAAGCTCTATAACGATTACTCAAATATTACACAATCAAACCCGAACACCAAAAATACATGAAAATAAATTTGATGAGCTTTTAAAATTTCTACTACAATAAAGATGAAAAGAGGAAGATCTCCGGTTCCTCAGGGGAAATGGACTTCTGCTAAGGATAATTCCACTCAATATGCACTGAATTTACCTACTTTGATAACAGGTGCTTTAACACCAGAACAATTAGATGCATATCAAATAATATATAGAATTGATGAAATAACTCATAAAATATCAAGAAATGATGTCATCCCAATCTCGAGAGAAAGATCTCCATCACCACCACCACAGTATGATGCTAATGGTAGAAGAATTAACACTAGAGAACAGAGGTTTAAAAAGAAATTAGAAGATGAAAGACATAAATTAATTGATATTGCAGCTAGGATTGTACCGAATTATATAACACCATCAGATTATAGAAGACCGAAAAATTTAATTCAAAAGTTTTATATTCCAGTTAAAGATCATCCCGAAATCAACTTTATTGGTTTATTACTAGGACCAAGAGGTAACACATTAAGAAAATTGCAACAAGATTCTGGTGCGAAAATTCAGATTAGAGGTAAAGGTTCTGTTAAAGAAGGGCAGGGTAGAGTCTCTGCATCACAACAAAGTCATTTAGATGAACCTCTACATTGTATTTTAACTGCTGACAATGAAGAAAAAATTGAGAAAGCAATGAAATTATGTCAAGATGTTGTAGACCGAGCAATTTTTTCGCCAGAAGGCCAAAATGATTTGAAAAGGGGTCAATTAAGAGAGTTAGCCGAATTGAACGGTACTTTAAGAGATGATGATGACAGACCTTGTCCAATTTGTGGTATTAGAGGTCATAAACGTTGGGAATGTCCAGAAAAGGATAATTACTTGAACAAAATTGTTTGTAGAAATTGTGGATTACCAGGCCATTATGCAAGAGATTGTAAACAAGCTGTTAATTCAAAGAATGATTTAGATAACATGTTAGATAATTTGAATGAAACTTTTAAAAAAAGAAATACATCAACTGAAAACCCAATAAACCCATCAAATTCTGGTATAATACCTCCATCAAAACCTCCAGGCTTTGGTATAGTTCCACCATCAGTGGCACCACCACCTGGACTACAAGTTTTACCACCACCAGGACTACAATCAGGTCCACCACCAGGACTACAATCAGGTCCACCACCAGGATTACAATCCCCTGCACCACCACCAGGATTACAATCAGGTCCACCACCCGGTTTACAATCTCATGCACCACCACCAGGAATCCCAGCACCACCAGGTATGCCAGCACCACCGGGATTACCAGCACCACCTAATTAGAACTACAAGATTTTATTAATGAATATATGTTTATTTCTTTTCTTTTGCCCATTTTTTAGCATTCGACAAGAATTTGGACATTTTTTCATCATCAGGGAAGATATAATCAAAGTATTCATTTTTAATCCCATCTTCTTCTTTGATTTTCTTAACAACGATTGGGAATCTTTTATTTAATTCAGCTTGAGTGGTTTCATTACCATGAATTTGCTCGAAATTTTTGAAACTTTCAAATAAGATCAATCTTGATTCTGTATCTTTTAATAGCTTGAAGTTTTTTAAACCTTTGTTATAAATATTTCTTGAATTTATAATTGATTTTTCATTTATATCAAATTCAAATTCAATTGAATCATCTTGCAAATTATCAAATTCCTTTAGTTGCTCTTCAGAAGGAATTGATAATTCAAATAACGCAAAATTAATCCATAGCCTAACGTTTTTGTTTTCATTAACTAATCTGTCTTCGAATAGTTTTCTAATTTCAGTGAAATTTCTTTCATTCTTTTCAAATTCAATATAGCTATTGAAAATCAATTCATTATTATTTAAATTATTTAAGGCTAATTTATAAATTGATCTTGATCTATCAATGTCATTTAGTTGATATTCAAAGTTTGCATAATTTAACCAAATCTCAACATTATTTGGGAATGATTCCACGAATTTATTGTAAATTTTTCTAACTCTATCAAATTCTTTTAATTTAATTTCTAGATTAATATAATAATTGAAAGTTTTAGTTTTTGGAAATTTACCAATACTCATACCTAATAATTTTCTTGAACTTGCTAAATTACCTTGACGGATTTGGAAATTTGAATATAGGATCCATATTTTGCTAAAAGTGAAAGTTTTTGGCAAAGTTTCATTAATTAATTTTTTAAATAAACTTGAAACTTTTTCAAATTCATTATTAAATTCCTCAAAAATTAAATATTTGATCCATAAATAAATATATTTCTTCCAACTTATGTCTTTGGTTTTGGAATTTGGAACGTTTTTAATTGAATCTTCATATGCTTGTCTTTTAAATTCAATTGAACTTTTATCTTGATCTAATAAATTTAAATAAGACCACCAAGTATCATAATCGGAAGGGTCTTTTTGCAAATCCAATTCATAATTTTGCTTTCTTTTAATTATTATTGAATCTTCAATACCATCTTTGTTACCGTATTTTTTTTCAAAATTAATTAATTCGTTATTTATTTTAACTGAGTTTGGGAATTTTATTAGACCAAATCTAAATATTGATCTTGATCTTTCGAATTCATTTTGTAATGCTTCCCAGCTAGCGAAAGAAACTATTAATTCTTCACTCTTTAGGCCTAATTTATCAATTCCAATAGTATAAACCTCTCTAATTGAATTTAAATTCCCAAATTCTTTTTCAAATTTAATCCATTTTAACCAAGTTTCAATTTCAGGATGGATTAAAATATATTTATTATAGATTTTCCTGACATTATCGAACTCCTCATATCTTTTTTCAAAATTAACATATTGATCCCATACAATTGATGATGGTTCCCAATTAATCCATCTTTCAAAAATCTTTCGAACAGTTGAAATATTCTGTAGAAATTCTTCAGTTTGCACGTATTTAAACCAAAACTTATCAACTCTTGGTAATATCGTAGTGACTCTATCAAAAAGATTTCTTGCATGATTTATATTCCTATTCTTTAATTCGCTATCAATATATTTAATCCAAATTGGTACGTAATGGCTATTGACTTCTAAAGCTCTCTCAAAAATAGATCTAGCTCTGTTCATATCCTTCTGATCAACTTCGAACATTGCATATCTCGCCCATTGTCCATAATCTAATCGATTTCTTCTCAAAGCATCTTCATAACCTTGTCTTTGTCTTCTTTGGAACTCATGAAGCTCTTCCAAATCAGCAATTTTAACACGAGTTTTACTTGTAGCAACGTCTCTACTTTCGTAGGCTTCTAGAAGAATCTGCTCAGCAGAGATCTGTAACTCAGCAGGATTCTTGTTCTTTTCCATATTAACTACAAATGTAAATAAGGTAAAAATTTATTAAGATGAGTTACATCGCTTCTAACCACCACGAAGAGTTAAAACCAAATGAAGTTGAGCTCCTGGCTCCAGCTTATAGTATTCGACAGTCTGATCATCGTTCCTGAAAATATTAGTATTTGAGTATGGATTGACTTGGTTTATACTCACATTTGTTTACCTCCAAAGATCAATCTTTGCTGAGAAGGTGGGATCCCCTCCTTTTCTTCCATGATTTCCTTAATTCTAAGGATCTACCAGTGTTAGAGATGGATCTATATATAACGGGTCTAATATATAACACTTTATACTCACTTTGTCTTGTGGCTCCACGTCGATTGGAATCTGCTCTCTCGTTAGTAACTCCCTCAATTGCTATCCAATTCACCCACTTCTTTCCCAGTTAAAGTCTACACATTGTTAGTACAACAAAGAACAAACAAACTAACAGCTTCTACTTACCTTCACTTTGATTTGCATCGTTTCTGATTAAATTCCAATAAAATTCTTAAAGGTTGAAATTAATAATTGCGAAAATTACTCAATTCGGTTCGTTAAAACAATTTTTTATGCTTCCAACTCCAATCGTAAAAGCTGATTATGACAAAGTTTATGAACCAAGTGAGGATTCATTCTTGATGCTCGACTCTTTGGAACAGGAGAAACCTTTTTTACTGGAAAAATTCAACAAATATTGTCCAATTATGCTGGAAATTGGTTCAGGTTCAGGTATTGTAACAAGTTTCTTTCAAAATCAAATAATTAATAATTCAATCTGTTTAACCACTGATTTGAATCCAAATGCTTGCAAAACTACTCTAATAACAGGTCAATTAAACAAAAACCAGTTCATTGATTCAATTCAATCAAATTTGAACTCTTCAATAAGGAATAATTCAATTGACGTTTTAATATTTAATCCACCTTACGTTCCTGCTGAGTCTGTTCCAGACATACCTAAAGACGAAAATGCTTATGAATGGTTGGACTTAGCTTTGGAAGGTGGTGAAGATGGAATGATTGTGACGAATCAATTATTAAACAATTTAGAATTAATTTTATCAAATAATGGAATCGCTTATATTTTATTCTGTGCAAGAAATAAACCAGTTGAAATAATGAAGCAATTGGAATCAAAAAGTTGGAGCTCAGAGTTAATAATATTCAGAAAAGCAGGCTGGGAAGAATTAAGTGTCTACAAAATTTTCAAATGATAACATTTATATGAATAAATCTTGGAAAATATCTTGAATACAAGATTCATAATCAATTAGAATACCGTTGTAAATGTTTTCATAGTTATAATAACTTAATGATTGGAAAAATGAGTTTAATGAATTAATTGACTCAATTTTTTTGACACCTAGCAATGATGGTTCCTTTAATCCTTTAAAATTGGTTATTTTACCTGTTAAATCTAATTTATTTTCAGTTTCTTTATTTAATTTCAACTCTTCGATTGAAATCTTATCAATTAAACTGATTACTTCATATTTTCTCAAAATAGCATTAATTGTATCAATAATAAATATCCATTCTTGAAAATCTTCAAATTTCAGAATTAATAAAACATCTAATAGCTTACAAGCCTGTAAAACAGTTTCAAAACTAACCTTAATATCATCTTTTTGAAGCTCTTTCAATAAGCTATTAAAAAATCTTTGTAGCGTTGTATAAATTATCGTCCAATAATTAATTAGATTCATTGGTGAAATTTTTAAAACTAAAACTCTAATCAATATGAAGATCTCTGAATTCAACAATGATACTAGTTCATTACCTGATGAGTATTGTTGAATTAATAACTGATCTAATCTATTAAACAATTCTTTCAATATGGTAATTTGTTCATCTCTGTTACTTATTAATAAAATATATGAAATTTTTCTTAAATTTAATAATTTACTTAAATTTAAGTCATCATCATTCCAGTTAAAAATATTCACAGTTGAAGAATTATTTAATACGACTTTATTCAAATATTCCAACAACTTCTCATTTGAGACTAAATTGGTATCTTCATTTAAACTTAACCAATGTTTAATAATCAAATTATAATTTGTTAAATTATCAAACTTAATTTTGAAAAAATTGAAGTCATTAAACATATCTGATATTAGCATCTTTAAATTTTTATTTGAGTTAAAATTCTTCAATAATTCAATCAATAAAAGTAATTGATTTTCTCTAATTTCATTTGGAAATTTCTTTGATTTAAAATCTTTTGAAATCAAATTTACCAATATTGATGAAATTAAATTGTTTTGTTTATCTGAATCCAAAACAATGATTTTAATATTTGGTATAATATTGGTAATTAATTTTAAGCTTTCATCTTCTTGATTAACTTCACCATCAATTAAGAGCTCTTTAGAATTCAATGCTAATGGTAATAATTTGATAAAAACATCATTGATTTCTTTTTTAACAAATCTTTCTAATCCAAACTTACATCTTGATAATTTTAAACTTAAAATTGATAAATAATTCAATAAATTCAATAAAATTAATTTATTAATTCCATCAATTGATAGCACTTCTTTTAAAAATGAAATATTAATATTAAATACATCTTCAATTGAATCATCTTGCAAGGTAATTGTATAATCATTCAAAAATTTGACAATTTCTAATCCATTCGAATTGAATTTGAATTCATCAAATAATTTAAAAATCTTTGGCATTGTTAATTGTGGTCTCGTACCATCCAATGCATGCAACAGTTTGAAAACATCTGAATTTAATTCTTTGTTATTAATAAAGACTAGTTGTTTTAAAACAATTAAAGGTTCTAATTCAAAAATTGATTCAAATAGTTGTTTCGATTTATGCTTTAACTTAATTGACTGATACTTCAAGGATAAATATCCATCATAGTCATAGTCATCCTTATAATTATTATTGTTTTTTTTTAAGATTAAATCTGAATTAGACCAAATTTTAAAGCATGCTGAAATTGTTTTATTTAAACAATCATTAAATATCTTTCTAAATTGAGCTGAATTTGAATTGAGATCCAATTCTTTAATTTTATTTGAATCCGAATTGTTGAAAACATTTGAGACAACATTCGTGAAAAATCCATTATTGTGATTTGCATCTGAATTTTCAATTGAATTATTCGGATTAGTAACTTCTAAAGTAATAACGTAAGTTCTTAATAACGATAAAACTTCATTCAAATTTGTCAACAATAAAGAAATTGAAACATCATCTTTGGAGTTATTATCATTATCATATAAATAGTTAATTTTATTTAATATTGTAATTAAAATGATTTCAACATAATTAAAAATCAATTCGTTTTGAAACTTCAGTAAATTATTTAGTAGATTTAATAAAATAATTAACAGCTCAGGTTTATTAAATTTATTAAAGCTTAGTAATAGAAATTCAATCAATAAACTTTCATCTTTATCATTTTTCATTAGGATTATTGAATCAATATTATTTGATAATTTGATCAAATTATTTAAATGGTTGATTAGAACAATTGAAATTAAGTCATAATCTTCATTATAATGTTCTAAATTTGATTCATTTGATATGAATTTTTGAGAAACATTGAAAATTTTTAACAAATAATTTGCATAAATTTCATTATTTATTTTCTCTGAAGATTTGAAGTTTAATAATAATTCCAATAATTTGAAAATTGAATTTAAATTCTTTGAATTAAAAAATTCTAAGTCATTGGAATTTTCATTTATAAATTTCAAGATTATCCAGATTGAAAAATCTTTAAACGTATAACCATTTAAATCTTGAAATTCAATTGAATTAATAACAATTAATTCATCGTTAAACAGTTCAAAGATAGATTCATCAATATTTAAAATCTTCAATAGTAAAGAGCAGTAATATTGGAATAACTCAAAATCATTTAAGCTTTCATAAATTTTTAATGTAATTATTTGAAATAATCTATTACTAAACCCATTATTGCAACAATTTAATAACCATTTTGAGATAATTGAATTTGTAATATCGTTATTATTCAAATCATCTAAGATTATAAACAATGGTCTATTTAAAAATTTAAAATCCGTAGAATGAATCCATAGATAATTAAATATTTCTAGTCTCTTATTGAAGTTATTCAATGATAATAAGTAAGTTGAAATTGAGGCTTCAACAAAATATGGATCATTTTCTAAAGTCAAAGATTGAATTGATTTAACCACTTCAATTTGATATTTGAAATTCTTTTGATATAAAATGAAACATAAATTATGGATTAAATTTTTTAAAATTTTCAACTTGATAAATGGGGAATTGAATTTAAATTTATTGAAGATTTTAACAAATTGAATGGTTATTAAAGGATCACCAAATTCATTAGTTAACAATAAATCTAAAATTTCTTCATTATTTAATTGATATTCAGGAATTAAATCAATTAATATATTTAAAATTTCCAAATATTTGAAAGTTTTTAAATTTTCATCATTAATTGAGTTTATAATCAAATCTTTGATCAGATTTAATAAGATAAAACTTAAATCTTCAGCCTTGAACGGTAGATTCAAGATTTCATCATTATTATTATAATAATTATTGATTTTATCTAGAATTTCCAGTTTATCAAAACCTGTTAAATTTGAATGATCAATCGATAAAAATGCTCTTTGTGGCAACAATTCAAAAATGACTTTGATTAAATCAAACCAGTTTCTAGAATTTTTCTCATTAATTAAAGTTGAAATCAATAAAAGTGGTAATTGATGAATTATCATTTCTTCTTCAGTAAAATTAAAATTTCTTAAAACGAATAATAAAAATTCATCATAATCTTCATTTGAATTAACTTCATTAAATAAATTTTGAAATATGATTAAAGTTTCAATCGAATCAAATAAAATCATACCATTTTTTAAAATCTCATTAAATTTAAATTTATTCTCTGATAATTTAATTGAATTTAAAAATGGTAAAAAAATTTTTGGTATAATGTGTAAGCCAATTTCCCATTTATCCATAATTGCTAAACATATTTTAAAACTTGAAATTTTTTGTAAATATGATTTCTTAATGGAATTTTCATAATAGTCACCATCAATCAATTTTAATAAAGAATCGATTAATAAATCGTAACCAAATTTTTGAAAATATTCTTTATCATCTAAATCACCTAATAACCAATTCCAAACCCTTCTATTTAAGGACATATCTTTTTTCAAAATTGTATTAACAACGGTTATGATTAAATTTTGTAAATCTGATCTATTTGATAATTTTTGTAAAATAACTGAGTTTAAAG
This sequence comes from Millerago galiae, assembly GCA_030568845.1. NCBI lineage: Eukaryota > Fungi > Ascomycota > Saccharomycetes > Phaffomycetales > Phaffomycetaceae > Millerago > Millerago galiae. Next base: position 24,183 of record JAJMIZ010000018.1, on the reverse strand, counting down.
GTAAATTTTTAATTAATAGATCAAAGAAACCTCTTTGAATCAACAAGTTTTCTGAATCTAGAGCAGAAATGAAGGCGCGAATTAGCAAACCAGGTTCAGGCTCAACTAGGGCTAATTGCTCAGAGGATAGGTCTTTCTTAAAATTTGTATCTTCATCTTCGTTAACCGGAATATTTAAACTAGGTAATCTTTTATTGCACCAAATCAATGCACCTAAAGATTTTTCATCTGAAGTTATCAAAATCATAAAGATACTTTGCCAAAACAAAGAATCATCATTTAGCTCCACTTTGAATTTATCAATCAATTCTAAGGAGACGTCAAAAAATTCAGATCTTTCATCATCGATTGAGCAAAGCAAATAAGATAAAATTGGTTTAATCAAAGGTTTTAAAACATTAGAGGGCAAAGTCAACAAGAAATCTTTATGTAGTTGAATAACCATTGGCTTAATACTAATTGAAGCATATTGAATAATTGGTAAGATACCAGGAATCCAAACGTTAACATTTGAACTTAAGGTGTCAATTCCCAATTCTTTGAACACCAATTGGTATATTTCCAAGGACTTCTGATGTACACCACTTGGTAGATTTGGAGAAAGACATTTTGATAGTATAATTGCAATATCTAAATCATTTGGTATCCAGTGATTTGTGGTAGATCTGTTCGATTGGATGGTTTTCTGAAGTTTGTTCAAGAAGGCGATGTAGTCCGGCCACTCCTCCAATTCCTCAAAACCCACAAGGACTTTCTGTACTTGCTGTTGGTACTTTCTGTCCTTTGAATCCATTAGTGTTGAACGTTGTTGTTAATGCTGAAGTGTTGAAATCAGAAGCGGAAAGGTTACGATACGGTAGGGCCACTGAAGGCCTAATAGAGAGGGCGTAGAGGGCGTAGAGAGAGAGAGAGAGGCGTCGAGAGGAGGACAGGATGATGCGGTAAGAATAACCTAGTAGATGTAGGGGAGTCGTGTGAGTATTGTCGTTTTTTGGGAGAAATATATAAAGAAATACATAGACAAATACGTAGTGAAATATAGGTATAATAACAGTAATACATTATATACATTCATTTTGGTAATTTATCTTTAATGAACTCTAAGATTTCACCCAATTCTTCTTCTGCTAATGAGTGTCCAGTGTTTGGATAAGTTTTGTAAGTGTACTCTTTGAATTTTAATTGATCTTTGAAGTAAGCAGCAGCAGAATCTGCTAATTTAACGTTGATCATTGGATCAGATTGACCATGACCATGGAATATAGGAGTTTCATCATTGACATGAGAGTGAACTTTGGTAATTGGTTCCAGGAATGGGAAGATCATTGGTGACATTCCAATGAAACCAGCAAACTTATTGTTTGATTCCACAGCTTTACCTAAAGTCATACCACCACCTTGACTGAACCCACCAATGATTATTCTTTCTGTTGGAATACCAGCATCTGTAACTTCTTTAACGTAATCATCGATGGATTTCAAAGCTTTGAAATAACTTGGGACGTCCTGATTTTTTGGATCACCACCAAATTGTATAATATCGAACCAAGAAGGCATTTTATGACCACCATTAGCAGTGACTGGTGCAATAGGGGCATTTGGGAATATGAACTTGATATGGTTATAATCCGTTGTTCTATTTGCAATATCTGCTAAAAACTTCCAACCTTGACCAGAATCACCTAAACCGTGAAAAATTATCACAGCAGCAGTAGGACCTGAAGTTCTTGAAACTCTTACAGCACTTAAACTCATTGCAATTATAATTAAGGCTAAACTGAATTTGAACAAATTGTTCATTAATTCAGCATTAAATCCACCCACCGGACTTTTTTATATACCTTTTCACTCTTAGTAATATTTGTAATATTAGTAAATGGGACCTCCACTACCTGAAAAACCGTCACTACCCCCAATACCCGACCAGTTTGAGTCTCTGTCAACAAGTGAACTGGACAGATTGATAGAATCAGTAAGTGAATTAAAGGGATACTTGTTGAAAGATGTTAATTTAAATGCGTATTTACTTAGATTAGATGATATAATAAAATCCCTTGAAGATTTTAAAGTTAAATTGAAGTCAATAAATGAAGAGAAAAAGATTACCAATGAAAAACTAATAGAATTACAATCGGATCATGAGAATTTCCAATTATCACAGAAGAAGATGTTGGGTTTGTTAGATAAAAAGTTTTCAATTAATACCTTATACAACTCATTATTTCAATCAATTAATGAATTGAAATTTGAAATAGACGATCTATTCAACTCTTTTATACTGACGAGCCAAGATGACGAATCTATCGAATTATTCATCAATAATTATACAGATTTGAAAACTTTATATCACTTAAGAAATTCAAAATTACAAAGATTTAAGGAAAATAGAATTAGTGGTTTATATTTATAATCTTTTTGTATCAAATATATACAACATCTCATCCCATCCTGTAGTTGCACACCATCCGGGCTCTCCCCATAAACTATAATCACATCCAAATACGAATTCCTTATGTTGATTGAAAACTCTACCATTTGCATTATTTTTAAATCTGTTGTTTAAGAATCTTGCTTTATTATCTGTTTGATCATTCCACACTCTTGCGGTCATATCATATGACGTACTTAACAACTCTGATGAATTATGTGGACTCCATTTAAGTTTTCTAATCGTGAATTGATGTCCTAATAATTGATTTAATGGAGCAGGGCCTACTTTATGGAATTTGTTCATTGAAGGGGTTGGTTGATCGTTTGTAATCATTCTTAAGTCCCATATTTTAATTAATTTATCAACACCTGCTGTTGCAATCACCGTTGATCTATAATAATTCCAATCAATTGTTAAGATTTCTGTACCTCCATGACCAATAAAATCATTGATTTCAGGATTTGGCAGTCTTAAGTCAAATGTTTGGACATGTGAATTGGCATTAATTGAAACTATCAGATTGGGATTATGTGGACTAAATTTTGCTTCATAGCAACAATTTGTTTTAAATTGTGGTTTATTTGTATTTAATGTTAGCAAAGATTGATTTCTTGCTGGTGTCCATATTTTTATAAAACCATCCCATGAAGTAGATAAAAACTGATTCTTATCAACTAAATTATGATTAATTGAAAAGACTTCTTTTAAATGTTCTTTAAATTGAACAATAGGAAAAGGTTTACCTAATGCAATATCGAAAATTTTGATTGATCCATCTCCGTTTGCCGTTATGACATGGTTCTCATGTGTCTCAGACCAACTCACATCAAATAATCCATCTTGCGTATCAAAATAAACGTCTTGTAATATTTCCCCAGTTGGTGATATTGAAACTATATATAATCTACCATTACCAACCAGCCCATAATTAGCAGCTGTAGCAACTGCCAGCTTGTTGTCATAGAATGGAGAGTATTGAACCCCATAACCATTGTAACCTTTAGTCCTAAAAGAGAGCATAATAAATACAAATTGAAGTTCTTCTTCGTCGCATTAATTGGAGGGAAGGACAAAAAGGACCATCGCAACTGACCATCACACGATCGATCATAACGTTTCCCTTTTCGGACATTTGTTTACACTTTCCGTTTTTGTGTTTACGAAAACTTTTAATCATTTTAAATTTCCTTCTTTTCATATTCATTGTTTGTCTAATTGCGTTTTTGTAATTGCTTTTTCTATGGACTCTTTTGTTGTGTCCACTGCTTCGTTCTACTCCTACGTCTTACTGGACACCACAGACAAGACTGGTATCTTGTACAAATCAGATATTGGGCTATGGTCAGATATTGATAAAAATAACCATTTAATCAATCCCAATTTCAAATCAAACAACTTCAGAATCATTGACAATTATCAACAACCTTTAAACAAAACTATCAATCAATCTGAATTGAATGACTATCAATTAAATTATCTTAAAAATTTTAAAGAAATTGATTTAAAATTAATTACTTTAAATTCAGTTAAATTTGATAAAATATTCAATGACGGATCAAATATGGATCTAATTAATAAAGTCATTGCTCAGCACCAGGTTGAAATAATCATTTCCTTAATACCAAAAAAATTTCAATCTTCAATTCAACTAAATTGCTCATTCAATAAAGATGATAAATATATTTATTTAATTGGCGAATCAAAAAATATAATAAACGCTGAGGTTTCTTTAAGGGTTATATTTGATGACTTAAATAACCTATATGTTGATTCTTTAAGTTTGCCTTTGTCAATCATACCATTAGTTGGTGGCCTAAATTTTAGTAATTTTAAATCAATTGCAAAACAAACTGGTGTCAACTTATATTTGCCAAATTTACAAAATAGCGAGAGCTCAAACCCGCTAATCTACATAACTGGTTTAGAAGCTCAAGTACAATTAGCGATTAAATTATTATTAAATATTAAAAATAATAAAAATTTTAAAATCTTTTATAAATCAATTGAGATCTTGAAATTTAAAAAAAATTTATTAATTTTGAATAAATTGCAAGAATTAAGCTCAATTTGTTACAAGTATGGTATTTACATTAAATTACCTTTATTAACTGATTCAAGCTCAATAATTGAATTTCAAGGTTTAAATCCTGAGTTAATTGAATTTGCAATTAATGATTTAATTGAATTGACAAATGATATGATTTTAACAAATATTCAACTATCAAAAAAAATTGATTTAAACTTATTACCAAAAATTCAATTTAATTTAACTGAAATTTCATTAAACTCAGATTCTAATATTATTTTAAACATTGAGACAAATTCAATTCAAACCATTGGGTTTAAATCAAATTTATTAAATTTTATTAAAAATTTCGAACTTGGAATTTTACCATTATTTAAAGATGATTCAATTTTAATTAAAACTGAGCTAGAATTAAACCTAAATTTTCATGAATTTTTAAGTGGTAAAAAAAATGGTAAAATTATTAAAATCTTAAATTCATCAAATGGTTGCTCAAAAATTCAATTTAAGCCTTTCAACGATTATGTTTTCACTGTTGAATTATTTTCAAACTCAGTTAATGATTTTATTTCCTCTTTAGATAATTTAAAAATGGAATTTCCATCAGAATTTAAATTTTTCATACCTGAATCATTTCATAGACAGATTATTGGCACTGGTGGTTCTTTAATCCAATCAATAATGAGAAAATATAACGTTTTTGTTAAATTTACAAATCAATTAGATATTAATTCTTCGATTCAATTTGGTAATTTAATTAGGTTTGATAATGTTATTATTAGATGCCCATCGAAAAATTCTTCAAATATTCCTTTAGTTCAACAAGAGTTAAATTCTTTATTGTCATCAAATGAAATTTTGAATACATATGTTAAAATTTCAAAAAATCATTATAAATTATTTAATTTTGCAAAGATTCATGAAATTGAAAAAAATAACCAAGTTTTTATCAGATTTCCAACCAATGAATTTAATGAATCATTTCATATTGTTGAAATTTTAGGCTTAGATAAAAATTCAATCAATGCTTCAAAAAGTTTAATTAATGAATTATCAAATTGTTATGAATTTAAAATTTCATTTTCTGTTAAATTCAATAAGATTTTTAATGAATTGAATGAAATTTATTTAAATAAATTAAAAATTCCTTTAAAATTATTATATAATTTTGAAATTTTAACAATTGATCATAATTCAAATTTAAATAATATTCCATATCATTCAATTTTATTAAATTATTTACCAGAATCTGAAATTTATTTGGAGGATGTTATTTATCATTTGACTCAATTTTTAAGACAATTTGAATTTATGATTTTAGATAGAAGTGAAGTTTTGAATAACGATTTAATCATAAATGGATCAGCTGCCAGTTTTCAACAACAAAAACAATTATTTCAATTCAACCAAATTCAAAATAATTCTCAACAGTTAAATAAATTTAACCAAATGATTTATCCACAACAGCAGAAGACTGCTTTATCAATTTTTAATAATAACCAACAAAACCAACTAACTCATATTTACCCTAATATACCAAAAGCTGAAACGAAAAAAAAGAGAAATGAACAAACAAAAAGGTTTAATTTCAAAAGACCTTTATAAGAAACTTTTATACCCAATTTAATATCGTAATTTATTTTTTTATATAATTTTTATTAAGTAGAATAGTAGCATACCTAATACGAATGATCCTATTTTACACACGAAATGATAACAATAAATAATATTGCTGAATATTGATCAAAGAAAGATGTTTCAAAGGAGCAATTCACCGATATGTTAGAATTGATTAAAATATTATATTAATCTTTGGAAGCTTTCTAAAGAAATTCTTTTGACTGATTCTGTTCTAAAGATTCAGTTAGAAAAATTGAATACCAACATTTAAAAGGAAATATTGACACAAAACTAATTGACATTAATTTTTATTTGAAATAAAAAACTCAACTACCATTCAAAAGCCTATCAATTAAAAAATTCAAATAAATATAGCAGATAATGAAGCTAAAGATCGTGACTTATTAAAAATTACTAGAGTTAGCATATAATTCTTGATTGAGGTAATGACATAAATTAATACTTTCACGTGATTAGATATTAGGAGCACTTTCTCTAAAAATAAATTATTTTTCTTTTTATAAATTTATTTACACTAAAATCAAAGATGAATTCAGAAGAGCTCGATCCTGAAGAGGTTCGTAAAAGGCTTCTGCAGCAGAATAACGCACGTTTCCAGATCAGGAATAACAAGTTGAGAATGACTTCCATTCTTTATATAATAATTTTTTCATCAATAACAATTTTACAAACAATATCAATTGCATTCTTTACTAGAGGATTTCTATTATCAAGACAAGTTCTTGATAATTATTCAACTTTAAATGACACAACATTCACAGACATTAAAGAACTTCATAAGTTTGAAAAAGCAGTCATTATTATAATTGATGCATTAAGGTTTGATTTCGTAATACCTGATCCAAATTCAAATAAGCCTTACCATAATAACTTTGATTTATTATACCAAACTTCAATTGATTACCCAGAAAACTCAATTCTATTGAAATTCATTGCTGATCCCCCAACAACAACTTTACAAAGATTAAAAGGTTTAACAACCGGATCATTACCAACTTTCGTCGATGCAGGATCCAACTTTAATGGTGATTTAATTGAAGAAGATAATTTTATTAAGCAGTTATATCAAAATAATAAAAGGATCACATTTGTCGGTGATGATACATGGCAAGCTTTATTTGGACCATTTTTGAATGACTCTTACCCATATGATTCTTTAAACGTGTGGGATCTACATACAGTTGATAATGGAGTTATTGAGCATATTATCCCCTTTTTAGATAAAAACTACCAAAAAAACTGGGATGTATTAATTGGTCATTTATTAGGTGTTGATCATGTTGGTCATAGATATGGCCCAGATCATTATTCAATGATTGATAAACAAAAACAAATGAATGATTTTTTAAAAAATGTTATGAACAAGATCGATGATGATACTTTATTAATTGTTTTTGGTGATCATGGAATGGATAAGACAGGTAATCATGGTGGTGATTCAATTGATGAATTGGAATCAACTTTATGGTTTTATTCAAAACAAAAGAAATTTAAACAATTAGAAAATAAACTAACAGCTTATGACATTAATTCAAATGGTGCTAATTACAGACAAGTTAATCAAATTGATTTGGTTCCAACTTTTTCTTTATTAATGGGATTACCAATTCCTTTCAATAATTTAGGTAAACCAATCCAAGAAGTTTTTAAAACTGAAGAAGAATTTAAATTAGCTAATTATATAACTTTAAACCAATTGCAAACTTATAGACAGAATTATAATTCATTAAAAGATGATGAAGAAATCAATTCAAGATTTAATAATTTGATGGTTGAAAAAAATATAACAAAATTTAACCTTGATTTTGCAAATTATCAAGATATCTCATTAGAAAAATGCAAAGATTTATGGGCAAGATTTGATATGATCAGTATTATAATCGGCATTTCTTTATTTGCAATTTCATTAGTTATTTTAATTATTTATTCAAAAATTGTACCATCAATTGTCATTAGTCAATTATCACAAGAGATTGTACCATCAATAATAGCAATGATTGCATTATTAACAGTTATTTCAGTTGCCATTCAATTGATTTTAAAGCCTTCATTTTTAACTTTAACTTGGAGTATATTATTAGGTATTTCAGTTGGTATTATACTTGGGTTTATAATACCGATTTTTGATAGATATTCTCCAACTTGGTTATTTTATTCATTTTTAGATTTATTCAGAGGATTTTGGACGTTGATTGGATTTCTATTTACAATTTTGCATGCGATTATATTCGCATCAAATTCTTTTACAATTTGGGAAGATAAAATATTATCATTTTTATTAATTACGTTTGGTTTTATTTCCGTGGTTAAATCTCTAGAAGCCACTAATAAGATTGATAGAGTTATGGGTGTCTACCATTCAATTTCATTTATTGTAATTACAAGAATTAGTTCAATGATCACCATATGCCGTGAAGAACAAGGTTCAAAATGTGAGCCAACATTTAATATGACATGGTGGAGTATAGCATTAATTTTTTTACAATCTCAAGTGATGCCATCAATAATTGCAGCATTTTACAACATATCAGGATCATACCAATCAGCGGCACCTTTATGGAATAAATGTTTCAAATATATATTATTTTCCATCTCAATTTATTGGTTATTAGAATATATTGAAAGAAATCAACAAGAAGAGTTTTTATTACAATTTGAATTCATTAAAAATATTGATGTTACAAATATCCATTTCTTGAAATTCACATTAGCAAGAATATTATTTGGTATTACACTAATTGCATCGAATTTTGGATGGTCTAGAGGACCATTATGTGTTAAATTAGATATTAAAAATACTGAAACATCAACAAGACAAGCATGCATATTAGGGTATGATAACGTTTATGGATCCCAATATTTCTTATTAGTTATGAATTTCATAAGTTTAATATTAATTTTCACAAAACCACTAGGTCAAATATCAATATTCTTTTTAACATATCAAATATTATCATTAGTTGAATTAGTTGAGATCTTAAAAATCAGATCTAATTTGATATCACCAGTCATATTTGGATTATTAGGAAGTTATTATTTCTTCACAACTGGTCATCAAGCAACTATATCATCTATTAATTGGGAATTAGGATTTTCGTTAACAGAAACTATCGTTTTCCCATTTTCACATATTCCAATCTTCTTGAACACGTTTGGTTCATTTATAATCGTTGGTGTTTCAATATCATTGATTTCATTATGGAAGACTCCACCAAGTTTTAAGCCAGTTTCATTATTTGCTAAAATTGTTGAAAACGCAGGAACCTTATTATCATATCAAAGTTGTATAACGTTGAGTTCATTGATCTTTGCAACTGTTTTCAAGAGGCATTTGATGGTATGGAAGATTTTTGCTCCAAGATTTATGATGGCCAGCTTAGTTCAAATTACATTGAACTTAGTTATTGTTATAATTACAATTGGATTTGGATCTTCAAAACTAATCATTCAAATAAATAGAGTTTTTGGAAAATAATAGAATACAAAAAATACATAGAGTTATAGATTATAATACGTACTTGTTCACATGATACTGTCGTCGATACCACTTAGGAAATCTTGATCATCTAGACCTGCCTGTAATCCAAAACCCACGTCATCAATCATATTCATATCTTCACCAAATGCATTTGCATCGTAATTGAGGTCATGACTATTTGATGGGGGGATTTGAAAGTTATCGTTATACTCGTTATTTTGTTGCATATGAATGTTATTATTTGACTGTAATTGTTGTTGTAATAGTTCTTGTTGTCTTTTTTGATGAGCCTCTTCTTTCGCCTTTTTCAACTGCAGCCAGTAGTCATCAGGGGCTTTTGACAAGTCTATATTGAGTTTTTTAATTGATCTAATTTTAAAACGATCATCTTTGAAAGATTTATTGAATTTTTTTGAATAAGATTGTTGGATTTTATTAAAGTTTTCAATGTTTGAAATTGAAGGATTTTTGAAATTGTTTGACAATTCAGTAATTTGTTCATTAAGGTAATTAATTTCATTAAAGCTCAATTTATTATCAATTTTTACGTTGACTTCATCAATATCAGTTTCTATTAATTTCAGCTTCTTCTTCATTAATTCTAAATTACCGAAATATATCTCTTCGTCTTCCAATTCACTCTTACCAGAGTCCACAGGGAATGGTGTAGGTTTCACAATCGATCTCAGTGGAACCCATCTCTCCAATAAAGATTCCATTAGTTCTTGGTTCATTAAGAATCTATTGGTAGCAGCACTTCTGAATGACATTACATCAGCTTCATCGTGTAAAGTGAGCTCGTCATCTCTTTGCCTAGAAACCTGCTGCTGCTGATGCATCTGGCTCTGCTGTTGTTGTTGCAGCACTCTGTTTCTTCTTCTTGCTGTCACGGGTTTCACCATTTTAATGTAAATAAAGGAAATGAAAATCGGGAAATTAAATTGTTTCTTTATAATTTTCTAGAGTTCCAATTTGTATAAGAATTGCCAATTCATTCCAAAATTATTAAATATTAGATTACTTTGATGAAATCCAAGACTATATTGATTTCAAAGGATAATATTTAGATATCGTATAAAATTTTTTGAAATTTCGTAACGGTTAAAGAAAACTATAATGAAAAGCTTGTATATTCAAATAAATAATATTGAAGATCAACTTAAGATAAACTGAAGATACTTGAGAATTTGAAAAATTTGATTCAATTTACTTCTTAAAGTTACATGAGAATGAGAATGAGAATGAGACATGCAATTAAATCTATAAATTACCAGTGTTTAACACTCGTTATATTAGCAGAGATTGCATGTAGTAATTTTCTTAACTCTTGTCTTGATATATTTTCTTTAATAATGACTAATTCCAATGGAGATTTACCATTAAAATACTTTAATAATTTATGAAATAAAACAACGATATCATTTGGCTGCCCTTTAATAACCTTTGCAAACCACCTTCTTTCAATTGCAGTTGCTCTTTCAGGATCAAGAATAATAGTTTCGTCTTCCTCTTCTTCTTTAATTATTAATTCATCTGTAGATGAGAATGTTGTCATTGTTCTATGAGTTTCATTTAAACCTTCCTCAACCTGTTTTGATGTGTTATCAGTTGCTATATCTGCCAATTGACTAACGTCTTTATCCCTTCTTTTAGTTAAACCTTCTCTTTCTAGATCTTCATCAACAGCAATCTTAATTCTAGCTGGGATTTTCAACCAAACGAAAGTCAATAACTGCGTGACATATCCATGACGAATCAACCAGGTTAAAGCATCCAAATAAATTTCTTTATGATCTTTACTTGGTATAATTGAGCTATATTGTCTTGGTTTTGAATTTGACAATAATGATAAGAATGATGGTAATGAGGGTAATGAAGGAAATCTCGTTTTAAATGTAATTAAATCAGTTGATATTTTTTGTAATGGAGCCATTGGTGAAACTATAAAGATTGATTTTGTATGTAAAGGAATCATAATCCTTGCTCTTCTCCAGTAGATTAAATATTCTGCGAATGAACAAATTTGTGATAAATCTAAATTGTTATTTAGTGCTAAAGTTTTCAATGAAATCATTGGATTTATCTTTTCAACAAATAATGCTAAAGGTGAATTTTCTGTCTTCAAATCACTTATTATATTTTGTGGGTCATCTAATAACAACAATGCCAAATATCCCATGTCTTCATCATTTTGATCATCTTCATTATCCATTATAATTGATGACAAGTAAGATCCAGGTAAAACTGGGGTAGTTTTTGGTAATAAAGACTTGAATTGATTTTTCAATGGAATTTGCAAAGTTATTAGTTTATTATTAATTTCTAAATTAGCAATTTTTGAAGTAGATATCGAATCATAACAGTTCTTTAAAGTTTTGGCTAATGATGATTCAATCGTTAATTTTTCATATAATTCAAATATTGATAAGTTATAATTTTCATCTTTAATCTTAAGTATTTTTTTACATTCATTCCAAACGTAATTTGATTTTGCTTGTTCATATCTTAAAACTAATGAGAGTCTTGATACAACGAAATGAAACATTTCATTGATTCTATAATCATATTCAACAACAGGAGGATTCATAATGAAAACGACATGGAACATGTTCATAAAATTATCATCTTCTCTAATATCTTTAACTTCCGATTCTTCTTCAATTATTTCTTCATCTTTTGAATTACTGGCAACTGTAGAATGTTTAGATTTGATTGTATTTTTATCATGTTTAGAACTTCTCCATAATCCATCTTGATTGACTCTTATTGGTAAGCCTAAAAAAGTCATATCGTCAACACATAACTCAAATCTTGTATTACACAATTCTGGTGCTGTTGGTGATATAATCTCTGCCAAAAATTCATATTCAAATCCAAATATTTTATCTCTTACTTGATTTTCTATATGGAAAGAGTTTGATGTATAAACTGAATCACTTGCGTAACTTCCTGATCTACTCGATATGCTTGATTTCTTTAATCCAAGTCTTTTCTTATACTGTGCTCTTTTCTTCTTATCCTCTTGATCCAACATATCTAATAGAGTTTGTCCTGAAACGTATGTACCGTCATTAGATTTTCTACTCTTCCTGATACTAATTACAGCACTTTCAGCAACACTTTCATCTGCACTTTCGTCTGATGATGAAGCATCCGTATCTTCACTCAGATAACCATCAGAATCCATTAAATCATTATCGATATCAAAAGGAGTGGACTTAAATTCATAATCTTTTGGGTTGGGTGGGTAATGAAACACCAGCTGAGGACCGTTGTGAGTCGATATGGAGAGCACAATCCCTTGTAAACATGGATTGGGTAAGTAAACACTCATTATTTATAAAGAAAGAATTCGGAGTTGATTGAAATAATTTAATATTTGGTATAAAAAGAAAATAAAAGTCGTCACTGATTCCAATTTCAATAGAGAGGATGAAACAAGAGCTTAAAAATTGTAAATGAAGCAATTTGATATGATTAACTTTGACATTTATTAATTGTGACCAGATATACGCTTCCAATCTGTCTAATTTTCTGCGTAATTTACAGCACCAAAATTCTGCTATAATAAAAATCGTATGAAAATTTATTTGAACCTCATCGCAAATTAATTCAATAAAAGTAAGTTTAATTTGGTTTAAATAAATCAATTCTAACCAACTTGAAGTGTCTGATCTTTATGAAGTGTTGGGAATTGAACGTACAGCCACTTCTATAGAGATAAAAAAAGCTTATAGGAAATTAGCACTAAGTCATCATCCTGACAAAGTTCCTGAAGAAGAAAGAGTTGAAGCAGAGATTAAGTTCAAAGAAATCAGTGCAGCGTACGAGATATTGAGCGATGACACTAAAAGAGATAATTATGACAAATACGGGGATCCTGATGGACCAAAATACAGTGGATATAATGGATATGATGATGTGCCAGATTTTGCACCAGATGATTTCTATAATTTCTTCAATGGTATGAATGGTGGGTCAAAGCCAAAAAGATCAAATAGAACAGAAGATGCCAATCTGGATGTTTATGTCACTTTAAGTGATTTATATAATGGTAAAACAGTTAAAATCACATCAAGCAGAAATATACTTTGTACATTGTGTAAAGGCCAAGGTATTAAAAATGGTGCAAAGAGTAAAACATGTGGAATTTGTAAAGGTGAAGGTGTGACTAGGAAATTGAGAAGAGTCGGACCTGGGATGGTCACACAAGATTATGTTGATTGTACAACTTGTAAAGGTAAAGGGTTGATTTATAAATCAAAAGATCAATGTAAAAAATGTAACGGTAAGACTACACAAGAAGAGACAAAGATATTAGAATTTTATATTGAAAAAGGTTCCAAATTTGGCGATTCAATAGTATTGAAAGGTGAAAGTGATGAAAGCTATGGTAAAGAAACTGGTGATATAATATTAACAATCCATGAAAAGGAAGATTCCAACGATTTAATTGAAAGAATTGGGAATGATTTGTATTCAGAGTTTACAATCACATTAGCGGAAGCTTTGTGTGGGTTTAAAAATAAAATTGTGTTCAAACAGTTTGATGATAGATTATTAAAGATTTCAATACCAACAGGTAAAGTTTTAAGACCAAACCAATATTTGAAAATCTCAAAAGAAGGATTCCCAATTAAGAGTAAATTCTTCAGCTCAAAAGGTGATTTATATTTAAAAATCAATATTGAATTCCCAAATGATTATTGGTTTTCTGAAAAATCTGAAATCAATAACGTTAAAAACATTCTACCATCACAATTAAATAAGGATCTATTTAAAGATGAACCAATAAATAATACCGATGATGTTAATTTTGAAATATTGAATTTAGATGATTTACCAGAAATTGATGACCATGAAGGTGATCATGAAAATTATAGTTATGATCATTCAAATGGTGCTACAAATTGTACTCAACAATAATCTATTTATTCTTGCATAACTTGTATATAGATAAAAAAAAGAAAATACATCATTCATCTATTAAACGGTATAACTCTGCAGTAGATAAACCTTCTGTAAAACTATTTTCTCTTGATATCCTTTTGGCATTTGATACGAATGTTGGTTCCATGAAATGGTGAGGATTGACTGTTATTATTTCTTTTGGTTTCTCTTCATTGAAGCTAAGTGGATATTCTTCGTTAATATCAATGTCATTTTTTAAATTTGATAAATCTTCCAGTCTAGTACTTGAAATTTTCGATATATTAATTAATTCCTCAGTCGTGAATGGTTCATAATTCAACGGTTTATCTTCCAACTCAGGATCCTTGTCAGGTATTATTTCTATTTCATCATCATCATTGTCATTAAATACTGCAACTTTATCATTATCATTATCATCATCAATTAAAACGTTTAATTTCTTTTTTGGAGTTCGTAATCTCCATGATCTTTTCTTAACACTTGAATTGAGGTCAAATGCATTCTTGTCTTTACC
The DNA here is from genome assembly GCA_030568845.1 of Millerago galiae. Lineage (NCBI taxonomy): Eukaryota > Fungi > Ascomycota > Saccharomycetes > Phaffomycetales > Phaffomycetaceae > Millerago > Millerago galiae. Next base: position 9,161 of record JAJMIZ010000018.1, on the reverse strand, counting down.
ACCTAATGGCACTCTCTTATTTGGTGTCTTGAACGCATCTTTTCTGCCATGAATAACATTTTCTGTATTACTTGATTTATTATTTGGGTTAAATAAAGATCCATTTTTACTGCTTTTTAATCCCGGTTTTTGAGCAACTTTCGCATTCTCCTTGTTTGTGAATGTGAATTGGCTACTGAGACTTTCCATTTCGACTCTTTAAAGCAAAATTTGTGTCTTCCTAACTTGTTTTCAGAACCACAAAAATAAATGTTCCTTAAAAAATAAATAAAGAAAAAAAAATAAGAAATCACACGTGATATGCACGTGACTTTTGTGACAAAATTTTTTTCTTCATTTCCACTTTCTACAATTACAAGGTTGAAAGATTTGATGGTTTTGAGTCAATGGAAGTCATTTTTACGGTTTCACAATCCTAAATTATCAGTGATTGATGCTTATACACACAACATGCTTATAAAAGAGTTGAAAACTCGAATTAGAAGGAATCAATTGGAGAAAATTGAAGAAATTAAGCAATTGATTTATAAATCACATACATTAAAAGATCCAAGGATCATTCAAACAATATTAAAAAGATGCTATCTTAAAGGACTATACAGAGACCATGAAGATATACGGTATTTCTTGAGAGCAGAGATTACAAGATGGCCAAATGTGAATATAACACAAATTTTGAATAAAGAGTCGAAAATGAATTTAAAAACTTTAGAGAAAACTAGGATTCCTGGTAGAGAATTGAGAAATATTCCAAGTTTAATGAAAATCATGAAATTCAAAGATATCACAGATGAATTAATACCATTGGAAATATGTGGAGAAATTGATAAAGAAAATGAAAAGTTGAATGTAATATTTCAAAAAGTTGTTAAGTTATACGATTTTTTACAAGTTAATGATTCATTGCATTCAAGAAGTTTAAAGCCTATAGTTGCTATCATTCCAACTACTTTGTTAGGGGATCCAATTGCAGATTGTAGATTCCAAAATATAATTAAGAAAAAAATTACTTACATCAGAAATATTTTATCAGCAATACCTCCATTAGACTCAAAAGATTTTAATTACTTAACCTTAACTCTAGATGAGCTTTATTTAGCCAAAAAAGATAAAAACATAAGAAGAGAATATAAAAAATTTTTAAGAAAAACCTTTATGATTGATGAAGATTTCAATATCAAATTAAATAAGTATTCATTTATTAAAGCAAAAGAATTAAACGATGAGACTTTTTTCAATTCATAAATCAAATATTTTATATGTTTGAAAATCTGATGAAATTAAACATGAAATTTTCTTATTAAAATTAATTGATAAATTTTTAAAGTTCAACCCAGGTTCATTAATTCCAATTGATTTGGAAATTTTTGATTCATTTATATTTTCATTAATTTCAATCAAATTTGATATTTTAATTATTTTCAATTCATTATTGCATAAGACATATAATTCATCATTATTTGATTTAAAATCGTCAATTCTATTGTTAAATTGGATTTCAAATTCAGCTAATTCAAAGGTAGCATCAATTTTATAAATCTTTAAGCTAGCATCTAATTTTGCTAATAAAATTAAATTGTTATTATTAAAAATCAATTTAAATGATTCAGTTATGAAACCCAAAGATATATTCAATTCACCTTTTTCAATATTATTTTGAAAATTTAATTTTAAATTATTAAACAGATCTGATGAGTTGATTTTAATTTTATTAAAATTCCTTCTAAAATTAGGAATCAACATAAATAAAATTGATTTTTCTAAATGGTTATCGATAATAAATTTTGAAACTTCTGAAGTTTTATATTGAAATTTTGTATTAGCCTCTTCTTGCAATTCAAGTAAAACAAAATTAATCCAATTTATAAACGAATTAAATAACTCTTGTTCTCTATTAATTTTAATGATATATTGGAATATTAAATTTAAATAATCTTTAACACTATTAATCATTTCTTTTATTAAATTTAAAATTTCTTTACTTTCATCTTCTATTAATAAAATTTCATAAATAGAATTTAATTCATTTAATAAAATTATTAATCTTTCATTTGATGGAATTAGATGATAAAGAATCGTTCTTTTAACATTTTCAAATGTAATTTCCCCTAATTTTTCCCATTTTTTAATACCTCTATCACCAATCGAATTTTCTAACCAATCTTTAACATCATCATTCATCATACCTGTTAACAATAAATTATATAGCTCATCACTAACTGATTCATTTCTTTTATTTAATTCATCCTTTAGGATATTCAAATATTTATTATTAAAATCAAGATAATTTCTTGTCTCTTGTGATAAAAACACTAAAACTTCATCCGTATAGCCTAAAAGGGCAATGAGCTTAGAGATTATGGAACCAGTTTTATTTAGATAAGGGGAATTGAAATCAATTTTGAAATTTTTAATTGAAAACTTTCCAGTCATCATTGAACTTGTTAAAATAAAATGGTTCTCATTAATTGATAGATAGTCAACTGTGGCTTCACCATCATTATCATCAAAGATATCAACGGACCCAATGCTAAATAACGAATTAATAGTAACGTTAATATAATTGTTACCAAATAATAATAATAAATCAATCCCATCATCTGAATTATTTTGGATCATAGAATCAATATGTTGTCTAGAGCTAAATTTATGAATTCCATTAAAAGAAGCAGGTAATGGTAGGAGCTTGGGCAGAGATCTCAAAATATCATCGTTTAAGTCAAATTTTGAATTAGTATCATTATCAAGATTAACCCATTTACCAATTGAAGTATCAACTTTTACATTGACAGAAAGCAATAACCTTCCAGAATTTATATCATATACGAGACAGTTGCTCTTAGTAGTTAAAAGACCAACTCTTTTACCGTCACTGGCCCAAATAACATCACAACAACGAGCTTTATCTGGTAATTCATCAATTTCCCATACTTTATGGCCCTCTCGAGAACGATGGACAGTCACACTTTTCCCATCATTCTCCACTGTCAGCAGAAGAGACATTGTGGGACTCCAGCTGACACTTCCAGCATCAATTGGTCTAGGAAATTTAAGCATTTTGTGTCTGATTTAAAAGGTAAACAATTGAAATAAAAAAAAAACTAAAAATTTCGAAGCTCATCGATCTAGCAAAACCATTAAAAATGTTCCGTAAAGAACCCCAGAGAAAGGCACTGGCCAATTTGAAGTCGAGTGAGCGTAGAAAGTTACTTCAGACTATTCTAGAGAAGTTCAAATTACCTCAAAATATGGAAAAAGAGTATGAATTGAAAGTACTTCCAGCTGTTGTTAAACAAACGGGTATTATAACTTTTAGAGGTGCCAAAGGTAGTTTATACACAGACGAAAAGGGAAATCCAATATGGTTCTCAGCTCCTGTTGAGCTATCAAATCACAGATTAGTTTTTGAATTAATTCCCACCATTTTAACCTTATGGAGATCTCCATTTTTATTACCAATTGTGAAAACTCATCCTCATGTCATTGATGTTTTAGTTGGTGGTGCAAATTTAATGATTCCTGGATCTGTCCCCCCTTATGATGAAAGATTGGTTCCTGATACAATTGTTGCAATTACTGATACTGATAGTCCTTTTTTAATTAAAGCAGTTGGTATTTGCATTGTGGACTTACCAAAGATTGGTTTACCTTATGGAAAAACTGGGGTTGCTGTTAATATCTTGCATACTGTCAATGATGAGCTATTTGGATTGATTAAGCCAAAGTTACAACCCCCAGAAGAATTAGACTTGGAAATTAAATTGAAAGAAATGGAGATCGAAGGAAAACCAAAACTAGAAGGTGAAGCAGAAGAAGAAACACAAGAAAAGGATGAAACTGAAGAAAAGCCAGAAAAAAAAGAGCTAGAAGAAGATAGTGATCCTGATGGAGTTTTAACAACTGAAGATATTGATAATTTCTTTAAACGTTCACTAATGCAAACTTTAACACAAACAAAATTAGAATTACCATTACCTTCATCTAAATTTATGGATTTTATCAACTCCAACTTGATAACTTCTCACGCATCAATTCAAATAAAGAAGACTTCATGGAAGAAATCCGCCAAATTTCTGAAATCAATGGAGAAAGCCAAATTTATTGGATTGAAAGGCAAAGATAATGATCTAACAGTTATAACTATTTCTAATGTTAATAACAATGAGGAGTTGAAGAATTTTGTACCATATAAGGTTAAAAAACCTTCAAGTCAAATCCAACAACCAACTCAATCCAAAAATGCAAACTCATTAATTTTGACAAACTATTACAAAGCAAATTCATCTATCAGACCAATATTCAATGAACTAGATTTAGATTTTGTCAATAAATTCTATACAAAACCAGAAATTAAAGATATTTTGAATGATTATATATCTAAAAAAAATCTAGTTAATGAAAAGAATAAAAAGATGATTTTAATCAATGAAGACTTATCAAAGATGACAAAAGAAGCTTCATTAGGACGTGACAAGCTTCTACCTTTATTCTTAAAGAATTTCACTGAATATTATAAGATTTCAAAACCAAATGAAACTAATAAAGAATTACCAATAAGAGGTACATTACCACAAGTTGAAATCATAACAGAGACTAAAATTGGTAGAAAGCTGATAACAAGAATTTCAAACATTGAATATTTTAACATCGATATTGAATCATTTGCTAATGAATTGAAGATAAAGTGTTCAGGTTCAACTGTTGTTAAACCCAAAGTAAGTAATCCAAAGATCACAGAGATTTCGGTTCAGGGACCTCATTTTAAGATAGTTAATGAGCTTTTAACCAATAAACACGGATTAAACCCAAATTGGATTTCTTTTACAGATAAATCTAAACCAAAAAAGAAGAGGCCAATCGTATAAAGTGTACAAATTTACATATTTGATGAATTGTAGAAATTTTGATAAAAGCAAGTATTTACCATTAATAGAGTTTATTTTCCAAGTGGAAATGGCCCAGAAACTACGACATGGTGCAAATATCACTCGCCCTTAAGTAATTTTTCTTTTAATCGCAAATCCAAAGTTTAATGACGAAACTAAAGTTTTTTAATGCAAGTTTATTATTTAACTATAAAAGTCTCCATATTTGCCACTTTTCACCTGTAAATTATGTTTCTCTGTGTGACTTTCTATGCTGTAGCTGTTAGTGCTTTGCAGGGATACAATCCTGCTATTGAGTTAAATAAATGTCCCCAATTAGTAATTAAAGAAGATGAATATGGCCATTTAGTTAAAGTTGATTTTATTGCATTACAAGAACCATATTGGCTTAATTGGGATGAATTTGGATTCTTTTCATTGGGACCAATTGCTAATTTTACTGATACTTCAGCCTTTAACAATAGAACATTAAGTGAATTAGCTACATATTATGATTTCCAAAGTGGTGCAATGTTCTATGAGGTCGCACAAGGTGAGACAGAGCCAACGGAAGAAGATATTGAAAGATTATTCAAATTTTTCTTGATTGAGGACAAACCAACTAGCTTAGAAAGAGAGACTGAGGATCCAAAACCAGTTGAAACTGAAGTTTTATCATCATTATTATAATTATATACATTTTTAAGTTCTATACATCATAAATCATTTCATCATAGCATCTTAAGTATTCCCAACTTAATTTTAAAGCTTTTTCAAACTCGCCAGTTCTAAAAACATTTTTGATTAGTTTATAATAATGTTTGGAACAATCAAATAATTTATTAAAATTTAAATATAATTGTTTTCTAATTAAAAAGTCTAATCTTATAAAAGGAGATTTGGGCTCCCTATGAAGCCCCAAGATCTTTAATAGTTGACCAGTAATATTTTCATATATTTCAATTTGTTGGTGATATCTAAAAATTTCATCAATTTTGAAAAATTGCAAACCTCCTTTTGAGTTAGTCTTTATTTCATTTTCATCAATTAAAATTGGGGTTTCATTAAAGTTTTGAAAATAAATTTCATCATTTAACTCACATAAATAAACAAATAGATTAATTTCAGTAAAATTTAAAGAATTCAGGAACTTATTCATATTAATTGTGTTATTAACTTCGTTATATATTATATCATCATCAGTAACATTAATGCTGTTGAACTGGATAACTGGTATCAAATTAACATAATCTGATAAATAATTAACTAAGTTCTTTTCAATTAACTCCTCATATAGATTAAAATCAAATTCTTTAAATACATTTGGATTCAGATATTTAAACGTTATTTTTAAAATTAGTGTAGGAGAAGTGAGTATCAAAATATTATTTAGATTTTTTAACTTCAACTCATTCAAATATAGATCCAATGGCTTTTCATAATCATCTAATGGTGAATCAACTAATTCAATCAAATTAACGTATTCTAAAATTTCAAATGCGAAAACGCTCTTCAATATTATATTTTTGATGAATTCACTCATTAAATTTTTCGCAATCAAATATTCTGTTTGATAAATATAGATAATTTTATCGTTAAATGGTGAAATAAAAAATGATTCGTTATCTGAATGTAATAATTTGATTTCATAATAATTTTTTGTATCTATTTTCAATTGATTGTATAATTTAATCTCATATTTTACATTCTCTTTCCAATTTAGTGTTTTTAAATCATCGTCAATCAATAACTGGGTTCTTTTAATCAAATTAGAAATAAATAAGCCGTCTGTTGTATAACCATTTTTACCATCCAGTTTGAGAACTATCGGAATCTGAATGTGGAATATAGTATTCTCTGTAAGTTGCAGACATATCACATGAACTACGAATAGCAGAGACACCAACAACATCAAGTTCATCGTATAAATTGCAAGATTTACAGACATGAAAAATGTAGAGGTGGTGTGCATGTACCAATTCTTGACTACAATAATGGTAGTAAATGAATGCAAAATATCGTTATTAATTTATAAAATACGCAGAGAATAGTTATTAAGATTACCCTCTAGCTAGTGGTTTAATCAAACTTTTTATGGTTTGTTTCTGGAGCTGGTGTTACTGATGGAGTTGCAACGGATTCTAAAGGTGGAAGACCTCTCAAATCTCTTTGAATTCTCTTTAGCTGTGATAAGGATGTAGCATATGCAGAGTCAACAATTGCAGTGTGTGCAGATTTTAGTTGTTCCTCTTCGTGATGTGTTATAAATTGTGATAAAAGTGACTCTGCTTCATCTTTTGTGATACTTTTGGAAGATAAAATATGTTCAGCAACTGGTGTATTAACAGTACTTTCTTTGACTCGTTGTGGCTTTGCAGTGGACATTTCAAACGGTTTCAGATTCAATCACTTAAATAGTTCACTTAGAAAGTTCTGCGATGAGATAAAAAAAATTTTATTCGGAATAATTATGTAATAACTTCGTAGAAAATATGTTACAAGTTATAAGGAGAAATAAGATTATATATTTAATTTAAACGAAGTCATTTAAATTCAAGATCAACTGAAGATTGTCAATCAATGAAAAATAATGTATAAGAAAATCATAAATAAAAAGTCAATTGAAAATATAACAGAATTGAAAATATCAAAAATCAAAAAAATAAGAATCCAATAATCAATCCAATCATTGGAGATTTGATTATATTTGCAGCACCTGAAACCGTTGAGTCATAAGTAGATATAGATCCTTTCGTAACTGTAGTCATATCAGCTGCATTTTCACTGCTAGAAGCTAATGGAACGTAAGAAGTATAAGTTCTAGATTTAGTACCTTCTAAAGAAGTAACAACAGTAACACCACTAGTAACAGTACTCAAAGAGCATTTATTTTTTGAACATGAAGTTATGGTGATAACTGTGGTAAAATCATTATCAGCAGGTGAAGTAGTTTCATCAGATAATGGACAATAAGTAGTATAAGAAGTCACAATACCATTATTTGTAGTAGTAACGACTGTCGCACCAGTGGTAAATGCTGATGAGGAACATTTATTGTCTGAGCAAACAATAGTGTTAAGAGTAGTTGTAATAATATTATTAGTAGTATCACCTGAAAATGGGCAGAATGTGGTATAAGTGGTAACAAGACCGTTACTAGTGGTAGTAATTGTGGTAACACCTGTTGTAATGTCGCTTGTTAAGCACTTATTATCCGAGCAAGACGTGGTTGTGAATGTGGCGGTTGAAATACCATTCTGTGTATAAGTTGAAGTGGAATCTTTTGAAGTCAAAGATCCAGAAGTCGAAGTAGAAGGCTTTAGGGTGGAATAAGTGAAACCTGATGATGAAAACAACAATGAAGATGAAGATGATGGTAGTGATTCAGTGCTTAATCTACTAGTAGATGGAATAGTAGAAGACGATTCCATCGAGGATGACCCAGTAGTTGATTCACTTGAGCCGCTTGGTGAAACAGTTGCATCAATCGAAAATTCAAGGTTGTAAGTAACCAAAGCACGCTTAACTTTTGAGTCAGTCAGATATAAGTTTAATTCACCAGAGGACGAAACTATACCACTTGAGGTAAGTTCACCAGCAAGTATGATTATGACTTCCTCTCCTTCAATATTTTCCTCCAATGAAATGCTTATGGAATGGGCAGTCATTGTGACATCAGTATTACTAATTATTAGACCACCAAGATAAACAGTCGCATAAGTGTAGTCAAGAGGTCCCTCATTTGTCATAGATAATGAAAATTCGGAGAATAATCCAATTGACTGTGGAATGGTTACTGTCCAGACAGGTTCCCCAGCGACGAGTTGACCGGTAATAACTGGTGTGGTTGAAACTGAACTTGAACTTGAGCTAGTGTCTGAAGACGAAAATGAACTTGTGAAAGTCGCGGAAGTCGAAGAATCTGCAGAATCTGAAGCAGGTTCAGTGGTAATGTAGGTTGTCAAGCTTCCGTCTGAGTTGGTGGTGGTAACAACAGTGGTGATCATTGAAGTTGTAGAATCTGTAGAAGTTGGAGCAGGTTCAGTAGCAGTATCACTTGTCAAGCTTTCATCGGAGCTGGTAGAGGAAGTGGAAGATGCTGAAGAAGTTAAGCTAGAGTCAGAAGAGTCCGAAGAAACTGAAGCAGGTTCAGTAGTAGTGTAGGTTGTCAAGCTTCCGTCTGAGTTGGTAGTAGTAACAACAGTGGTGATCATTGAAGTTGTAGAGTCCGAAGAAACTGGAGCAGGTTCAGTAGTAGTGTATGTTGTCAAGCTTCCGTCTGAGTTGGTAGTAGTA
>JAJMIZ010000017.1:0-213977 GCA_030568845.1 Millerago galiae | reverse complement strand
ACCACATTAGAAAATTCTTTGGTTTAACCCAAGAAGATGATGTTAGACAATTCGTTGTTAGAAGAGAAATCACCAAAGGTGATAAAACTTACACCAAGGCTCCAAAAATCCAACGTTTAGTTACCCCAAAGAACTTGCAAAGAACTCGTCGTTTAAAAGCCTTAAAAGTTAGAAATGCTCAAGCTCAAAGAGATGCCGCAGCTGAATATGCTCAATTATTAGCTCAACGTTTACACGAACGTAAAGCTGAAAAGGCTGAAGTCAGAAAGAGAAGAGCTTCATCTTTAAAAGCTTAAATTTAATGAAATTTTAATTTGTTTTAATTGGTATGGAGAGTTTTGATGAAAGAAAAAAAAAGAAAAATAACATAAAGAAAAGATTTCCGTACAATGCACTTTTCAAATTGGTCAGTCCAATACTGTTTTTGTATTGTATCATTTGGATATTTATATAATCTGTAAAATATAAAGGAAAAAAGGTTAAAAATGTAGTTCATTAATGTTTTTTCTCACCCAAACACCAGTAGCCTAATTTGACGTATAATTTTAGTTTAAAAATTATTTATTGTTATTTACTATCAGTTGGATCTGGAATGGCTGGTGACGATCTATATGTAAGTATACATTAATAGGATATTTGTTATGTGTAATTTAATGCTAACTGTTTAAATTAGTCATTTCCAACCCCTTCAGAAGCTTTTGGGGTACGAAACAATAATCAAAGAAAACAACCACCAACTCAACCTAGTCAATCATCATCTACTTATACTAGAAACCCTCCATTGCATCCAAGTCAATCATCTCAACAACAAAAAGGTCAGAGAGTAAGCTCCAATCCTCAATCTAACATGGTAAGACCTCAGCAAATACCACATCAAGGTTATAGTAATTCACCAACAACACCACATTCACAATATTCACCACAATACCCTGCAATTAGCTACCAGCAACAAGGCTATAACCAGTTTACACAATCTCAGCCTCAACTACAACCTCAACAACCACCTCAACAACAATATCAACAGAGGGTTGGAGTTCAACCTAGAATTACTTCAGCTCCTTCCTCATACAGTCCTCCAAAAGTGATATATCAACAGCAACTACCTAATTTACCAAAAGATCCTAACCATAGAATTGAAGCAAGTCAAATTCTTGAACGTCAATTAAGAGAATTATTCGATCGTGTTGATAGAAATAGAGACGGCAGATTGGATGAAATGGAATTAGGGAATGCATTGGCCAATGATGACGGAACAAGATTCCAAAGTAGTACAGTTAGATTGATGATTAGATTATTTGATACTGATGACTCCAATGCAATTGAATTCAAAGAATTCTATCATTTATGGAATTATATACTTCATTGGAAAAAAACTTTCCAAAAATGTGACCTTGATCAAAACCAAAAGATTTCGTTTGGTGAATTTCAAACCGCAATCGAGAGCTTTGGTTATAGATTACCAACTGATATAGTATTATTTGTTTTCCAAAAATTTGGTGATTTTAATGCAAATAAACCAATGACTATAAAATTTGATATGTTTGTTGAAAGTTTAATTTGGTTATTACGTTGTACTAATATTTTTAAGAAATTTGACCTTAAAGGTAATGGTATTGCAACTATTTCATTCCAAGATTTTGTTCATGAATTTATCGCATTTGTTTAACTGAGAAAAAAGATGCATTATACAATATATAGATATTTAATAATACCGAATATAATATTTACAATTATTTTAATGTATTGGCATAGTATTTTTAAAAAAGCATTTTAACAAAACTAAAACTATTTTAGAAGAAATTTAGTATCAAACTGAGTCTCCTTTAGTCTCCTCAATGACAGCAACTTGTTCGACGAATGATTCGTCAAAGGCACCCTCAACAGATGAATCATTTTTATCTTCAATTGGAACTTTACCTCCATTCATTGCAATTCTTACTAATTTCATCAATGAATGTCTACCTCCATATAAAGGATAGAAGGTAATGTAGGTACCTGCAATAATTAAAGAAATCACCATTAGAATATACCACTGTTTGAAATATGGTTTCGAAAAGGTGTAATTTGAACCATAAAATGCAACGGGAACAATGACATAACCACCAAATAAAGCAATACCATTTAAAATTAATGAAATTTTAGAATCTCTGTTTAATTTCTTCTTGTTTGCAGAATTAGCATGCATTAATTTAACTTCTTCCTCTTTTGCATCATCACCAGCCTCAAAGGCATCAGCCCAAAGACTAAAGTCAAAATCAGGATCCCTCTTGATTAAAGAAAATAATGGAACTATGATAAAAGCACCGCCAACACTAACAAAATTACCAATTAGTAAAGCTTGAGAACCCATTAAAGAAGTTTTATTAACAAATCCACTTTCGTCTTGAGCTGAACCAATCCAACAAGCAATACCAATTAATGTAGAAACTGGAGCACCATAAGTACAACCAAAGTTACTTGTCTTTTTCCAAAATAAAGACAATGTTAAAATAACAATTCCTGGTGCTAAAATGATACCATAGAAACTAATTAACCATCCAACAGTGACACCAACGTAGTTAAAAATAACAGAAATGCATGAAACAAATAAACCGAAGCCGATTGTACAGAAATGACTCATTCTAACCAGCTGTTTTCCTGAAGCATTTGGATTAATGTAACCTCTATAAACATCATACGTTGCAATACTTGAAAATGCAATCAATTCAGCAGACATAGCAGAGGTAACTGACATAAATAAATTCAAAACAGCAGCAGCAGCACCTGAAGTACCCAAAAGGGCCCCAAATGCATAAATAACAGGTAAACCAGCGTTAGCTTCACTACTAGTTAATGCATCTGGGTAAGTTCTAAAATCTGGGTTAACTAACAGCGCACGGCAAACTAAACCACCTGCAGTACCCAAAGCCCATGGAATAGTTGCCCATGCCATACCGCCTAAGAAATAACCTTTCAAGACACTTTTAGCAGCAATTGCCTTTTGAGCATAACTTGGATCACCAAGGACACTTGATAACCCACCAACAAAGACGGAATAAGTAGTTTCAAACATTTCTTTATTTCTAAAGTTCAAATAATTGACGCCATTGGATCCTGGTGGGAATTTAACAGATGACTCCATAATCATGTCATGAAGATTATCTAAACCACCAATGATTGGAGATGTGATAACTTTGAAGCACATAACGATAACCACAATATAGATAATAACAGTGTGAATCCAATCAGAAATAAACGTAGCTCTTAAGCCACCAAAAGTAGTATAAACACAAACACCTAGTGGTAACAAAAAGTTAGCAGCAATAATATTGATACCGGTAGAGGCATTAAACCCTTGAGAGGCACCTAATAATAAACACCCACTAACCATGATATTGGTTGCTGTAACATAAAATAAGTACACCCAGTGTGTTTGCTTGTTATAACGAGTTTTAATAATTTCAGCAACAGTATGACAACCTGGAGCTTTCTTTTTAATTTCTATAGCCAATTGAGTAAATAGAGTGATCTGAAGACCACCCATAACAGCATATAAGAAACCACCAGATATACCATAAGTATAACCCCATAACCCAGAAGTCAATAGAGTTGCTGGCCAAATCCAGGAACTAACAACAGCAGAACTAACTAGTCCACTTGAAACAGATCTTGAGGCAGTAGTGAAACCTTCTGAATTTTGTTGCTGATTCATATATGTGGTTAAGATAAAAGTAATACCACACATAATCAAAGCAAAAGCAGCACCTAAACCTAAGATATAACCATATCCATAGGATTGTGGTAAGATTGTATCAGACATTTTTTATGATCGATTCAATTGCTGATTAAACATTTTTGGTGGAAATTCAATGGTTTATAAATATTTGAAATAAACGATGATTCACTTATAAGATCAGAGTAAGGGTTTGCTAAATGTAATTTATTCTTATCTGTAAATGTATCTGGAGTACCAAAGATGATAAGATTTTACAGCGCGTGTTACCTCATTTGGCACCTCGGATCACACTTTTTGTGTCATAACCACTCAATAAAGATTTATGCGAGCTTCCTGATTTGGATCCGCCCTGTATGTACTTCTGCAGTTCACATATTTGGAAATAATAAGCTGAAGAAATGTAAAAGCATCTGATGATATTCATACTAAATTATAAGTGGCATTAAGATATGGAGTAAGGGTTGAACACGTTCATCATACTTCGAATGGAAATCATTTTATTTATATATCTTAGGTTTTGAAAGAAAGCTGTTTAAATATTTTTGTATAAATTCAATCTTTCATCATAAAATAGCTAGTTTCATCCATGTAAGGAATGCATTTTATATCATTCAAAACTCACATGCGCATTATATCCGCGCATGTTTGTTCATAATAGGAGTTGATTGATCTCAGATACCAATTGTGTTCAGTTATCAATTATTAAGCAGATTGTATACAATCCAGTCTTTTTTGGTTACACAAAAACAAAAAAAACCACACAATAAAAATATGATACCACAAATGTCTAATCTTTTTGTAAACAGTAGAAACAATTGATTACAGATTATTATTATCTATGATGATTTGTGATCTGACTCAATACGCAAAATTATTGGTTGATAGCAAAGAAAAGTTTGATACGTTCAAATCAAATGCTGAATTCAACTCTCAATTATCCTATAAGTCAATTTATGATAAGAAATATTCTGTTGGTATCAAAAACTTACCAAAACAAACCCAATCAATGAAAGCAAGAAAAGGTGCTTCGTTGAATTTATTGCTTGTTGGTCAAATTGGTCTAGGTAAAACTACATTTATTAATACTTTGTTTGGTACTTCATTATTGCCAAATATTTGGCATAATGTTAATCAAATTACTCCAAATTTATCATTTCCAGAAACTACAAGTATTGATAAACAAAAGTTATTTCTTGTTGAAAATAATTTTGAGTTAGATTGTACTGTTATTAATACACCAGGCTTTTGTGACTCAATTGACAATCAATTTTCTTACGTTCCAATTACTGAATATATTGATCAGCAATTAAGATTATATATGTTTCAAGAAGAACAACCAGATAGATTAGAATTGGCTGATAATCGTGTTCATGCATGTCTATATTTTATTAATCCAACTTCAAAAGGATTATCTACGAGTGATATTGAAGCTTTAAGACATATTTCTAATAGAGTTAATTTAATTCCAATCATTGCAAAAGCAGACACGTTAACTTTAGAAGAAACAAAAGAGTTAAAAGAATTAATTCGTCATATTATTGAAGCCCAAGAGATTAAGATTTGTGAACATATTGAGGATGATGAAGTCAAATCTAAAATTTTAGAACAAGTCCCATATACGATCATTGGATCTGAATCTCACATAATTAAAAAGAATGGCACTTCGGTAAGAGGTAGAAAATACGAATGGGGTGTTGCTGAAGTTGATAACGAAGAACATTGTGATTTCACTAAATTAAAAAATGTGTTATTATCAACAAACATGATTGATTTAATCTCTTCAACTGAATCTTATTATGAGAGATGTCGTGATAAATTGTTAAGAACAAGAATCAATGAAGCAAAAGAAAAATTAGAAGAACAAGATGAATTAATTAAAGATTTTGATTTTGATAATATTGATAGTAACGGTTTGAGAGGCTATAAAATTTTATCAAAATTTAATAAATCAATTGTTGATGATTTAGTTATCGAATGGAATCCAATTTTTGTTCAAAAACAATTAATGCAAAGAAAAAAGTTTAATGAAATTGTTGCATTTGAAGAAAAGAAGTTTAAAGATTGGAAGAAAGCATTGTTTTCTAAGCAAAATCTTTTAAATGAAGAGATTGAAGAATTAAGTACCGAAGTTAAGAGAATTAATGAGATTGTCCATCAATTACAACATCCGGTTATTGAAGAACAAACTACTCCAGTTTCTGAGACAATTGAACCAGAACAGCAATGTTCTTCATCCTTAATTGAAGCTAATTAAGGATCGAATTTGTATAGCTAACTAATGAATAAGTGATGTGGGTTATAAGTATATTCGCGTCGTGTGCGCACCAAATAGGATTTCGGTATTTGCGATGAGCTCAAAACTAAACGAGCTCTATAAATTTTGATTTAGTACAGTTTATCAATGATTGATATATTATACGTACCTAGAAAGGTACGAAACTGTTTTTGGGGTGAACCACCTTCAGATCCAAAAGAAGCTAAGTTATTGTTTAAGATTGATTGTTTTGTATTGAGTTTCTGCTGTTTAAACTATTGGGTTAACTATTTAGATCGTACAAATGTTGCTAATGCCTTCGTTTCAGGTATGTCTGATGATCTTGGAATGGTTGGTAATGAATATAATATAATTAATACAGTTTTCACGATTGGTTATATAATAGGTATGATTCCAAATAATTTAATTTTATTGAAAGTGCCTCCACGTTATTGGTTATCATTTTGCTGCTTTACTTGGGGTTGTTTGACTTTGGCAATGTTTAGAGTTTCAAGTTATAAGCAAATTTGTGTTATTAGATTTTTTCAAGCATTATTTGAGAGTTCAACATTTACTGGTAGTCATTTATTATTAGGTTCTTGGTATAATGCTGAAGATAAAGTTAATGAACATACAGGGTTGACCCAAAGTTCAGAGCTAACTAAGCGTTCTGCAGTTTTTACGTCTTCTGGTTTATTAGGGTCATTATTTAGTTCTTTTATGCAAGCAGCTATTTACACAAATATGGATAATTATAGAGGTTTAGCAGGATGGAGATGGTTATTTATAATAGATTTTATAATAACTATGCCAATTGCACTTTATACATTTATCTGCTTTCCGGATACTCCAGACACTTGCAAAGCGTGGTACTTTACAAAAGAAGAAATTTTATTAGCCCAAAAAAGAGTTAAAAACCCTCAAATGGAGAAGAAATTTGGCTTGGATGTTTTTAAAAGAGTTGCTGGTAGATGGCATTGGTATTTATTTAGTATTCTTTGGATATTTGGTAGTTTAAATGAATCATTTGCCTCAAATTCTTTATTCGCAGTTTATTTAAAATATTTCAATTATTCAGTCGAGAATAGAAATCATTTTCCAATGGGTGTTTATGCAGTTGGTATTGTTTCAACTATAGGGTCTGCTTTGTTTGTTGATCATACTGGTGGTAGATTTCATTGGATTACTGCTCTTTATATTTCAGGCTTTCTATTAATTTCTGCAATCTTGATTCTAATTAATCCATATAATAGAGTGCTTCAATTTTTTGGCCAATATCTAAGTGGTATTTCGTATGCTGGTCAAGCTACCTTCTTTGCATGGGCAAACTTGATTACAAGAAATGATTTACAAGAAAGAGCAATTGTTATTGCGTCCATGAATATGTTTGGTGGTGCAGTCAATGCATGGTGGTCATTAATATTTTTTAACGTTTCAACTGCTCCAGAATACAAAAAAGGCTGCTATTCAATAATTGCTACTTCTGTTTCGACAGCAATACTTGCATATATAATTCGATATTTACAATTAAGGGATAGTAAGGTCTTTTTGACATCGGTTGATGACGCCATTGACATCCTTGAAAATGAAGAATCTGATGAAAAAAGGACGCAAAATATTTATTAATATATTTCATAATTCTTTAAAATTGGTCGTAGTCTACTCTTTATATATATCACTTCATTATCTCATTATTTACTGTTCATTAGCATTTGGAAAAGATTGCTTTAATCTTTGTGCTAAAATTAAAAATTCTGGGGTTTCTAATTCACCATAATATTTTAAGCCTTCAATTAAACCATTTAAATGTTGATTGAAGCTATCCAAATATTCATTCAAATAAGCATTTAATTTTTCTAATCTCTCTAAATTTTTATTATAATCATAATACTGACCTTTTAGTCTATCACTATATTTTTCAAATAACTCAAAATTTAATAGGATTAAAACTTTTCTTAGTGATAACAAAAATCCACAATATGCACTAATAATGTGAATCAATCTACTAAATATCTTAATTAATTTTTCATTTGTTAGAATTGAATTCTTTAAAACCGTATTTAAAAATTTTTGTAAATTAAGGTTAATATCCTCAGCTTCATTTAAATTATTAAATTCGTTTTGAAAGCTGCTCCAATTAATTTCAATAACATCAGTTGTTAAAAAACTAAAATATATTTTGAAAAAATCTTTCATTCGATCATGTAAAGACCTTGCTCTTGTGATCCACTTTGGGATTGGTTTATCAAAGTATTTATATTTCCAAATCTTATTTTTGTTAATTTCTAACCAAGATTCATTTAAAATTTGATCCGCAAAGTGCAAATTCAGTAAATGTCTAAAAATTAATTGATACTGAATAACATTTGTTCTTGTGATAATCAAATTTAAAGGGAATGGTAAAATAATATCAAAGTTAATAAAATTGATTCCTTTTAAACTTTCAACAGATTTTGATTCATTATTGGGCCCATCCTCGTTGTTATCTAGTGTTTTAGTTATCAGCTGTTTAATAGTATCAAAATTATTAGAATGTAATGCAACTTCAGCATCAATAGCCTCAACTTTTAAAATCTCAATTAAGTACTCATATATAGATTCTTTTTCAATGGTAACATTCAATAGCTTAAGAATAAAATCAGAATCATTATTTAGATTATAAATAGAATTAAATGCTCTCCTTAATTTTGTTGAAGAAACGTGATTATGTGCCTTTTTTAATTCATTTGATGTTGAGCTTAAAAAATTATTGATGTTAGAAGCATTTGGAAGTAAATAATAGGTTTTCAGTTCTTTTAAAACATTATCAAAATCATAACCATTCAAGAGCAAATCTATTATATAATTGTTCGCGATTGAATAAGCTTCTTCTAAAATTAATAGTAAATTTGAACTGTCTAAACTGGCAACAAGATTATTAGAAAATAAATCTAAAGTAACTCCACATTCTTTCAAAACGTTGAGATATTTGCCTGTTAATAAAACTTTGATTTGCAAATCTTTATTTGAAAATTGCTTTGGTAAACCATCTGTTTTAATGACAAATTTTGAATCCCAGTATTGTTCTGCATTGAAATTATTTAATTTAAAATCATGAACCAGATTTGTTGAAATAAAAAATTCATTATGAGGGTCATTCAACTGACCTTTAGTTATCCAATCATTCAACATTGTGATATAACCTCTACTTATATTTCTTAATAATTCGGCTAAAAACTCATTTGATTTAAAATCACCAGTATTTGAATCTAATCTATCTTGGATAATTTGAATGACTAAACCACCTTTGACAATATGATGGTTTGTTGTATCAGATAATAAATCAATTGAGCCAGTTTTCTGTAAATCCGTCCTTATATTCTCAACAAAATTATCAAATGCATTTTTTGGAGTTTCACTTTTTCTAATTTCATTTAAAGTATAAATAGTTTTTATTATTTCATACAAATGGTTCATCTTAGATGTAACGTTTGTTCTTAAATCTTGTTCTAATTGTCTTAACGAGAAATCTTTATTAAATTTAAACTGATGACCAATATTATCAATGAATTTAATATATTTCTTCAAGAATTGCCTTATTTCATAAACAAATGATTGAAGAACTTGACCGTAGGAAGCTGTATTGAAGACTTCAGTAAATGTAGTTAATGCAACGTACATTTTAGATAAATGAACTAATTTTTTTGTTAAATCTTTTAAGCTTGAGTCTAAACTTTTATTGATCCTGTAATCAGGACCTTCTTGACGTAATGACTCCAGCTGAGGGTCATATCTCTCAGAGTACCGTATATAAGAGCCTTCTAATCCAATCAACACGTATAATAAATCATCAATGATAAGACCTTCTTGCGCTCTTGTATCTTTAACATCACTCAATGGAAACGGTTTGATCTTTTGAGCTTGTATATAAGTTGGCTGGAAATTAGACATTCTCCCACTCAAAGACTGTACACCTTCGACCAACAAAACAGCATCAACACTCATCTTTTATAAAATGTAAACAAACAAAAACACAAAAAAGCGCGAGATATATTGATTTTCGCGATAATGGTTAGTGACGATGCTGTGCGGGTCACCTTTGAATTTGGTATTTGAAAATTGCCACTAGAAAATACACAAATCAAGTAAATAAAATAAATTCAATGTTTCTTACAAGAAGTGAATATGACCGTGGTGTCAGTACATTCTCTCCAGAAGGTCGTCTTTTCCAAGTGGAATATTCTCTTGAGGCTATTAAAGTATGTATCAATTCAATTTGTTTACTGTATTTCAATCAACTTACTAACTAAATAAAGTTAGGCTCAACTGCTATAGGGATTGCAACAAGCGAAGGGGTTGTTTTAGGTGTTGAAAAAAGAGTCACCTCTTCTTTACTTGAGTCTTCTTCAATTGAAAAAATTGTTGAAATTGATACACATGTTGGTTGTGCAATGTCTGGTTTAACTGCAGATGCAAGATCAATGATTGATCATGCTAGAGTCAGCTCAGTTAATCATGCTTTATACTTTGATGAAAAAATTGGTGTTGAGAGTTTAACACAGTCTGTTGCTGATCTTGCGTTGAGGTTTGGTGAAGGTGCTTCTGGTGAGGAAAGAATCATGTCAAGACCTTTTGGTGTTGCTTTATTGATTGCTGGTTTCGATAAGGAAAAAGGACCACAATTGTACCATACTGAGCCTTCAGGAACTTTCTATAGATATGATGCAAAAGCAATTGGTTCAGGTTCAGAAGGTGCTCAAGCTGAATTACAAAATGAATACCATAACTCTTTAACGTTAAAAGAAGCTGAATTATTAATCCTAAAGATTTTGAAACAAGTTATGGAAGAAAAGCTAGATGAAAATAACGTTCAGTTAAGTTCTGTTACCGAAGCGGAAGGTTTCAAAATTTATGATAATGAAGTTACTTCTGAAATAATTAAAGTTTTAAAAGAACAAGAAACTGAAGAAAATCCAGAAGCATAGATCATTGATATCACGAATTAATAAAAAAACTATATTACGAGTCCTACTGTAGATTTTTGTATAAAACATTTTTATTCAACCAAATGAGAATATTCGGGAACTTCTTTAACTTTTGCGTTAAAAAATTTTTCTAATTTATTTGCATTTTTAAAATATGTTGTATTTTCACCATTATAACTTCGACAATTTTTGAAAATCAGTTTTGAATCATAAACGAATTCTTCCATCGTTGAATAATGATCATTTTCAAGTTTTTGTTCCATTGTGCTTAAATCCATTGGTTCTTTGATAACTTCATAATAATCAGGAACTTCTTCTTTATTAACTGGTGTCGCAAATGGCCATGATGCTGCGTTGTTTTGTAATTCTGTTAATAAGTGTTGCATATATGCATGATGAGGACTTCTTCTTGGTCTTTGTGCCAATTCATCCATTTCGGGCGTCCAACCACTTTCTTTCAAACCTGGAATTGTCATTGGATCAATTGGTTTGATATTTTGTAAATCTTTAAATTGTTTTAATCCAGGCCTAACTAAATGACTTTTTGAGATTTCTCTAATTTTTCTTTGAATCGCAACTTTTTGCAATAATAAAATTTTGGAGCTGTCAAGATATCGTATTCTAGGTAACATAGAACATTGCATTAAGGTACCACCTTCATAATCTTTAATATAACCCATCCATACTTGCTTGTCCAACGTTATTTCCTTAGTAAAACCCTGCTTTTTAAAATAACCAATGGCATAATTATCAGCATATGTTAAGAAATATTTAATTGGTGATGTTGCACGGACATAATCTTTCAAATGATTCATTAAATGAGCACCGTAACCTCGAACTTGTTCTGTGGAACTAATTGCACAAAAGACAATCTCCGCAAACTCTCTAGAATCAAAGGGTCTATATGTAATACCACCTACAACTGTTAACGGTTTTCTAACAACGGCCATTGATAAGTGACTTCTATCATAAACTAATCTTGCAATATATTCTCTAGGCATTTTTGGTAATTGTTTTTGGAAGATGTTCTTTAAACCAGTCAGAACCATCATATTTTCTTTAGTATTATCATTATTAACAACCCTGAACTCTATTTTGCCTTCCCTTTCTTCTAAAACGGATGGTCTTTCTTTAAATGTATAAGTTTGTCCATCGAATTCAAATGTTGTAGTACGTTTAGCTTCGTCATCTGCATCATCATCATCCCTTTTATCACCATCTACAACTTCCTCTTCTTCATCTTCTTCATCGTCTTCATCGTCTTCTCCGTCATTATCATCATTATCATCTGTGTCATTATCTTTAAGCTCATCAAGACCATTTTCTTCTCCCTCCTCTTCTTTCAATTTTGCTCTTTTTGCTAGTGGCTGGTCATCATGTGTATCTATGGCCACTCTTTTGCTATCTTCCACCATCTTTTCTTCCTATTGATATCCAGGCAAGAAATTAATGTTGATTTTTAATTCCTCTTCACTGTAAATTTGGTCGAAGGTTAAATTTCCTCGAAGATTTTTGTAAACAAAAAGCTGACAAATAAGCCCGAAATCCGAATAACATCATTAGTATTGATATTTTGTATGAAGCTACGATTTATCTTTCAATGCCTGGATGTAGAACTATATTCCCACCATAGGTAAGGCATTGCTACAAAATTTTTTTTTCGTTAAAATCATTAATTGTTAAACATTATTAAGTTACCAATCATCATCATCAAAGTCCTCTTCTAATGCTGCAACAGCCTCTTCCGCTTTTCTATGAACTTCATCTAATCCACTAACTTGTTCAATATACTTTGGGTTATTTAAAGCATCTTTAACAAATTCCCAGCCTCTATCTTTACATTCTTTAATGATATTTGGAGAGCAAGCAGAACAATGATTATACGCTGGAGTTTCCAATTTCAAAACTTGGTGATTAGATAAAAAACCTCTAATCTGATGAGTTAATTCTCCCAAAATTGTTGATTCTGCTGTACTTGCTTTAGCTTGTAAAGGATGTTGTAATAGTGAAACGACCAATTCGACAGCTAGTGAAGAAGCTAACATTGAAACACCAGGTCTGGTTACTGTACACATTTGATCTAATGTACGGTCAGTTAAGCTATCAGTTGGAGCCATCACATCATTGCAAAAATAGCAACCTAGATTACCATTAAGACCATGTCTCATAACTAAATAACTGTCAAATCCTAAGGCAGCATTGATGACGATTTTAGAATGAACATTACCTAGGACTGTTGGTAACCATCTTGTTTCTCTTGAATCAGTTAATAGAAATATAACATCATGATCTTTAATTAGATTTTCTAATTTATCAAATTCTTCCTGCTGTTTGATTTCATTAGTTATTGGATGGCCAATCATTGGAATCTCCAAATCATACCCAACTGAATTGACTGAAGGCGAAATTTTTTTTAAAGCTAGGGCAGCTTGCAAAGATTTTGATTTGCCAACATCTTCAAAATTAAATAAAGGTTGACGAACAGGATTTGAGAATGAAACATTTCCATTATCGACAAAAGTTATATTTCTAACACCCCAACCTAATAAAGCTCTTGATATATAACTACCTAAAGTACCAGAACCTAACAATAAAAACCTTTTAGTTTTTAAAATTTCTAAATCTAATTCAGGTACAATTCTCCATTTCATCAATTTTAAATTTAAATCAACAGACTGTTCAGCTAGTTTGACTGGATCAATCAAAGAAGATAAATCTGATAATTTTGGACCTAATTTATTTTGCAAAGTTCTTTCCCATCCTGAGACTTTTGATGTGTCAGTTTCGATATTTTCTAAATCTAATTTCAAAGACTGCCCATTTGATCTGTAAATATTAACTGTTATTTTATTAAATCCATAAATTGATAAAGCAGTTAGGAAATTATTTAATAACTTTGATGGTTTATTTGAATTAATTGAAGAGTCAATGAAACCAATTTCAATGAAATCAGTTTTTGTTTCACTTAAGTTTGATAAAGGTGCTGGCTCATTATTTTGTATTATAAAGTAACCAAATTGGTTTTTATCTTCAATAAAACTTATAATTTCATTTGGAATTGAATCGATCTTAAGCTCACTTAAAACCTTCCATTTTGAATGAAGAATTGGAGTTGAAACCCAATAAAAAAACTTGAATTTTTTCAAATCAGCGAAACATATCATATCTAAAGAGTTTAATAAAGAAGGATTTGATAATATTGATTTATTTTGGATGTTATTTAAAATTATTTCACTCTTTTGTCTTAAAAATTCTGATTTATTTAGATTTTTGAACTCTTCAATTGTATTAAAATTAACAATTGTACCGTTTAAGAATAGAACAGAATATTCGGGATATATTGATTCATCAATTGGGAATTCAAAACTTGAAGAAGATAAATTAATCGCAGTTGGTTCATTTAATGGTAAAGATTTAATATTGATTGTTGCAAAGATTGATTTTGAGCTTGAATCAAGCTTAAACTCATCTAACTTTAAATTAGACAATTTCTGAAAGAATGAAGAATCAACATAAGATTTTAAAGAAGTAAATTTAAGAATATTTTCAGTCATTTAAGAAAGAGGCAAACAAATAAATTTACACAAGGGAAATAAAATTAAAAAATATCTATTACATAATATTTAGTCTTCTAAAGTCATATCATCTAACTCATCTAATAATTCATCAATATCGATACCTGGAGCATCTTCATCTTCATCTTCATCCATGTCTTCTTCGTTTTGTTGGTATGGAGCTTGTTGATCTTTATATAAGTTAACACATTGTCTTAATTCAGCATCTTCTTCCAATTCTTGTAAGAATAATTCATAATCTTTTTCAGCTCTTTCAGCTTCTTGTTTAGCTTGTCTAGAGTCTTCATTGGCGTGGATATCACTGTGTTCTTTAGCCATTCTTTTCAATTTCCAGTTTCTGTTCTTTCTTGTCTTTCTAACGTATAATTTCTTAACTAAAATAACATCTGGTAAATTACTTGAGTCTAAATCATCCCATAGCTCAGAATTATAATTAGAGTTAGTAGTGTAGTAACCTATAACTGAATCACCAGGATGTAAAATACCACCTAAATGGGATCTAATATAAAATTCACGGTCATTAACACCTAAATCTGAAGATCTTGCACATGTAATATCAGCTTGAACCCATCTACCTTTTGTAAAACCAGTTGGCTCAACATCTAAAACTATGAATTCGACTAATTGAGAAACTTCAGCTAAAGATTGGAAAGGTTTTTTCCAATAAACTTGAGGATTTAAATCAGCAGTTTGTAAGGTATTTGGATCTAAAAACTGAATAGTATTTGAAATTTTCGAGCATAAAACAACTCTTGAAATGTTACTTAATGAATGGGCCAACTTTTTAGGCAAAATAACTAAATCATCTTTACAAATTGGCACAATTTCAACAGAATATGAAAATTTATACGATGCAGTACCTGAATGAATATCTTGAGAGACTAACTCTTCGGATTTCTTAGACTTTGTTGGAACAACAGAATTTAAGAAATCAATCATTTTAACAGCATGAGATTTTTGGGCATAAAAGAAATCCAAACCATCTTTTGATTCCTGAATTGAAATTGTATCGACATGAGCATTGTGTTTTAAAATCAATTGTTCTAAGAATAAGAAAGTTCTTTTATGATGAACTTTTTGTCTAATTTGAACTGTTGCTCTCCAAGTATTAACTGTATATGATTTTGCACAATCTGGACACTGCATAGCAATAACCACATATTCAACTTCGAAGCTTTGTTGAATAATGGTATTTGTCATAGCTTCACCTTGAACAGTCAACTTAACTTTAATACGACGGGAATGAGGTTCTGTCCAAATAAATGAGGCATCAATTAAACGAACTTTATTTAAACCCTTTAATCTTCTTAAACATAAAGCTAAAAGTTCTCTCGACTCCAAGTCAGCTTTGATCCACTGTTGTGGTGGTTGCAAGAAACGTTCACAGTTTCTGCAAAATGATAAATTTGCTTCACGAGGAATACCTTCTGTAATATCAACCGTAAGTTTAATACAATCGTAGCACATAACGAGCCCTTGGGACCCATCCATAGGGACACCACAGTGGCAACACAGTACAGTGGCAACACCAGTCTGCTGCTGGGAAACGTCTAGCGGAGTGTACGACATATTAAGCCAGAATTTCTATTTGTAATCTGATTTTACTCAACTAATGAAATTTTTTTTACAAAAAAAAAATTTATGCGATGAGTTTGCTTACATAAAAAACTACCCTTATGACTTCATTAGTTGCGAGTGTGGAGCAGTTGTCTCTTCCTAGGGATTGTTTACAAGCAGAAAGGTCTCTTCTACAGTATTGCAAGTTTGCGGGTGTTCTTTCTCTCATGAGTCTTGCTGTTCTCCTTGATTTAACATTAGATGATACGAAAACAAAAGACAAAAGTGCCTCATCAAAGAGGTTTTCACTTGCTATTGGTATAATTATGTTTGCTATTGGTGCTATTGTCTTAGGATTAGGCCTTTATAACTATTTTGATATCACTTATAGACTTGTTGGCCAACGATCGTTACATGGGATCCCAATTTCAATGAAATTCGTGTTGATAATCACAATGATAGTGTTATTAGCATTGAATGTAATGGTTTTAATCGAAATTTAGTTCAATTCATTCACTCCAAAGAGATAAAATTAAAGTAATACCAATTATTTAAATGGTTATTCGGCCCTGATTAAAAAGTTAATAATTTTTTTTTTCTTTTGTTTTGATTTCTGCTCACAAATTATATGAGTAAGATTGTTGTGAAAAAGTGTAAAGGGTGTGGGAGTACCGACTTCAGACGGGACATTCACAGTGCCTCTTCAGATCTTGCATGTTCTAAGTGTGGTCGTGTCTTTGAAGAAAATCCAATCGTTTCTGAGGTCACATTTGGTGAATCATCAAATGGTGCAGCAGTTGTTCAAGGTTCTTTTGTTGGTCCAGATCAATCTACTGCTACATTTGCAAGTGGACCTCGTGGTAGCTCCATGGACAGTAGAACTAAAACTTTGGCAAGTGCAAAAAGAAAAATTAGGGCAGTTTCAAATGCTCTAAAAATCCCTGAATACGTTTCTGAAGCTGCTTATCAATGGTTTAGTTTAGCTTTAACTAATAATTTCGTTAAAGGTAGAAGGTCTCAAAATGTTATTGCTTCTTGTTTATATATTGCTTGTCGTAAAGAAAAAACCCACCACATGTTAATAGATTTTAGTTCAAGATTACAAATTTCAGTCTATTCAGTTGGTTCCACATTTTTAAAGATGGTTAAAGTCTTACATATTACAAACTTACCTTTAGCTGATCCCTCTTTATTTATTCAGCATTTTGCAGAAAAATTAGATTTTGGTGATGAAAAATTAAAAGTTGTTAGAGATGCCGTTAAATTAGCTCAAAGAATGTCCGAAGATTGGATTCATGAAGGTAGAAGACCTGCAGGTATTGCTGGTGCTTGCTTATTATTGGCTGCAAGAATGAATAATTTTAGAAGAACTCATTCTGAAATTGTGGCAGTTGCTCATGTTGGTGAAGAGACTTTACAAAGAAGATTGAATGAATTTTGTAGAACTGATGCCGCTGGTTTAACAGTTGATGAATTTAGAAAAACTGATCAGTTTAAAAATGCATTACCACCATCTTATAGAAATAGTTTAATAAGAAATGCTAAGCTGGTTAAAGAAGTTAAAGCAACTGATTTTAATTATGCTGAGGCTCTGAAAGCTGTTCAAATTGAAAATGATTCTGATGAAAAACCAAAAGATATCGAAGACCATGATCTAATGAGAAGATTACTTGTTGATACTGATGTTGATTCTGTTGAAATTTTAGACCAATTAGAAAGAGTTAAACAAAGGCAGCAAAAAACAGTTCAAAGAGTTATTAAAACGAATAATCTGATTATTGATATAGATGAATATGTGAATGAGAATGAAGATGGAACTTTGAAAACTCCAATAATAGAGCCAGATCTAGATAGACCAAGAAATCTACATAAATTACCTACAACTTCACAGGTGTTATCCGCTATTTCATCGCACCCAACTGATTTTGATGATATCAGTGATGATGAAATTGAAGATTTCTTATTAACAGAAGAAGAGGCGTTGTTGAAAGAACGTGTTTGGGTTGGCTTAAATGAAGAATTTTTATTAGATCAAGAAAGAAAAAGATTAAAAGCTGAAGCCGATGAAATTTCTGGTCATCATCAACCGAAGAGAAGAAGAAAACCGAAAACAGAAAAAGAAGCCATCGATGCCTTAGATGCTGATGGCGTTGAAAGTGCTTTAAATTCTATTGGTGAAAATTCTTCTGCAAGTGCTGCTGCAAGAAGTATGATTACAAAGAAAGCTCCTTCAAGAAAGATTAATTATTCTGCTTTGAATGATTTATTTGGCTCTTGATTATGTAGAAATGTTAATTAATGAATTTTATGACTATTATTATATCATGTATTTATAAGACTATTTACAATTTTCCCGCACACTCTCCCATCATATAAACTAATTGTTCAATATTCTCTTGCTTTAAACCACTAATTGGTATGATTTTCCAATTTTTATCTTGGACATATTTTCTCAATAATTGAAATTTTTCTCTCGTATCTTCTAAATCAGCTTTTGTTGCTGCGACTAAAATTCTTTTACCTTCCATTCTATTTCCCATTTCTCCCAATAAAATCTCTAAGTCTGATATTGGATCTTTACTACCTAAACTAATAACAAATACTAACCCACCAGATCTTTCAACATGACGTAAGAAATCCATACCCATACCTTTATTTTCTGATGCGCCTTTAATTAAGCCTGGAATATCAGCAACAGTGAAAGATGGTTTATCCAAACCTAATGGAATTGTACCAATGGTTGGTTGTAATGTTGTGAATTCCCAATGCCCAACCCTTGGTCTCGCATTAGAAATTGCTCTTAATAAAGTTGATTTACCAGCATTTGGTAATCCAACTAAACCTAAATCAGCCAATAATTTTAATTCAAATAAAAAATGCCCTTCAATATAATTTCTACCTTTTTTACAAAATCTTGGGTTTCTAACTTCATTAGTTAAAAAATGCATATTACCTAACCCACCTTTACCACCAGTTAATAATAAAATTGGACGTTCTGAAGGTTTCAATAAATCAATACCATGGATTGGAAATAAGTCACTTTCCTTTTCTTCTTTAATTAAATTATAATCATATTTTTGAACTTTTTTATCCAATTTTTTGAAATATTCCTTTTCTTGATGCCATTCTTCATCTTTATCTTTATCTTTGAATTTCCAACCTTTACCAATATCCCAGCTTTCTCTTTGCAATTGTAATAGTGTTGGCTCTGCATCGTCATAATATTGAGGTTTAGCTAACATCTCAACCTCAATATTGTCTCTACCCTCATCTTTAAAAATCTGTGGATCTGGAACCCATCTAACAGTTGTTCCAACTGGAACAGTTATTAAAATATCTTTACCAACTTTACCATCTAATTGTCTCTTCTGACCATTATTACCATGGCCTGCTTGATAGAATTGTTTTAACTTATTTAATGAAGTCATGCCTTCAATTGCTTGAACATAAACATTACCACCATCACCTCCATCACCTCCATCTGGTGGGCCAACAGATCTACCCGCATCTCTAAAAAATGAAATTGAGCCATCACCACCTTTACCAGAACGTAACCTAACAACTCTAATATCTGAAAATGTCGTACTCGTTGATTCAGCTTTGGGTCTTTGTTTTGCAGTTAAATTTGAAAAAGGTGAAGATCTTAGCTGTGCTATATTAAATGGTATATTTATTTTCATGTATCCATACTTTTCTTTTGATAATATCTTGAATGGGATGTTTTTGAAATTAGCATTGGATGAATAATCATTCATTTGTCTAATATGATTGCTCGATATTGTTAAATCATTTGAATCCTCCTCTAAGCTTTCTAACCAGGCTTCATTCTCATCTTGGCCTGGTGCATGTTCGGGAACGCTATTTATAAATCTTCTGAGGGATCTTGAACCCACTGAAGATCTGTTTCGTATCAGATTCTTCAATGAATTCATTTTAATTAAGTTTAACTTCTTTTTGTTGTGGAAAATTTCGATGTCTCATCGCTTACATAATTTGTTACTTAAGCGATGAGCTAAAAAAAATTTTCTTTACTTTTTTTTGACATAAAAAATTTATTCTGATTTTATACAAATTTTAATTAATTTTAAAGATGGTAAAGAAAAGAGGAGCAGCCGTCTTGCCAAACAATATTATTTTGTTACAGAACTTGGTTCGTCGTGACCCAGAATCATATCGTGAAGAATTTTTACAACAGTATGCTCATTATGAATCTTTAAGAGATTTATTCATGTCAAATCCATCAGGTTCACAAAATGGTGCTGAATTTGCTGAATTGATTGGTTTTGTTTCAGCTGTATGTGGTTGTTTCTCAAAAGAGACTAAACAATTCCCTGATGAATTAAAGGCTTTAATAACGAATAATCATAGAGATTTATCACCAGAATTAAGAGAAAAAATCATTCAATGTTTAGTTATGTTAAGAAATAAAGATGTCATCACTGCAGAATCTTTAATCCAGACAATTTTTCCATTATTAGCTGCTTATTCAGGTACATCAAATTTGAATACCCATCATTCAAAAGCTTTACGTCGTCAAGTTTATACAACTTTAATCAGTTTATTAAAAGCTGTCAATACGGGTGCTAAAAACCAAAAATTGAATAGATCGACTCAAGCATTATTGTTTAATTTGTTAGAACAGAAAGACGCTCAAGGTTTATGGGCTACCAAATTAACTAGAGAGTTATGGAGAAGAGGTATTTGGGATGATTCAAGAACTGTTGAAATCATGACCCAGGCAACTTTACACCCTGATTCAAAAGTTGCTATTTCTGGTGTTAAATTCTTTTTAGGTGCTGATAAAGAAAGAGAAGAAAACTTTGAAGATGATTCTGATGAAGAGGGTTTCGATTTAAGTGCATTAAAACATCAAATGACTATTAATAAAAAGTCTGGTAAAAGAGCTAAAAAGTTGGAGAAAGTGATAAAACAAATGAATACTAAAAAACCAAAACATTCCGCAACTTATTTAAATTTTTCTGCGATTCATTTATTAAGAGATCCACAAGGTTTTGCTGAACAATTATTTGAATCCCATTTACAAGGCAAAAGTTCAAACAAATTTGATTTAGAACAAAAAATTGCTTTAATGAACTTAATTTCAAGATTAATTGGTACACATAAACTGACAGTTTTAGGTATCTATTCATTCTTTTTAAAATATTTAACTCCAAAGCAAAGAGATGTCACCCAAATTATGGCTGCTGCTGCTCAAGCTTCTCATGATCTTGTCCCACCTGAAACCATTTCTGTGGTTATTAGAAAGGTTGCTGATGAATTTGTCTCCGATGGTGTAGCTCCAGAAGTTGCAGCTGCTGGTATTAATACAATTAGAGAAATTTTATCAAGAAATCCTTTAGCTATTGATGAAACCCTATTGCAAGATTTAACCGAATATAAAGGCTCTAAATCAAAACCAGTTAATATTGCTGCTAAATCCTTAATTTCGTTATACAGAGAAGTTGCTCCAGAAATGTTGAAACGTAAGGATCGTGGTAAGACAGCAACAATGGAATTATCAGCAGGTGAAAGAACTTCATTACAATACGGTGTTGAATCAGGTGTTTCTGGTATTCCAGGTATTGAATTATTGGCTAAATGGAGAGAGGATCAAGGTCTTGGTGCCAATGATGATGAAGATGATGATGCCAATTGGGAGGTTGATGATGAAGAAGTTAATGATTCTGATATTGAAGGTGATTGGGTTACCGTTGACTGTGATAAAGAGTATGATGTTGAATTTTCTGACGATGAAGATGATAAAAAAGATAAAGAAGACAAAGAAGATAATGAAAGTGATTCTGATTTAGATTTGTCAGATGATGAGGAAATGAAAGACGAAGAAAGCGAAACCCCAGCTGTTAAGTTAGATGCTGACGCCGCATTTAGAGATCTAGCTTCTACTCGTATTTTAACACCTGCAGATTTTGCCAAAATTGAAGAATTAAAAGTCCAAGCAGGTCTTGATAAATTAACAGGTAAAAATAGAAATGAAGATGAAGTTGATTCAGCTAAATTAGTCGGTCCAGTGAAATATAAACAGCTACGTGAAGAAAGAATTGCACAAGCTAGAGAAGGTCGTGATGAAAGAGAAAAATTCGGTTCTCGTAAAGGTAAGCGTGAAAATGAGCTTTCAACAACCAACAGAGAAAAAGCACGTAAGAAGAATTTTGTCATGATGATTCATAAAAGAGATGTTCAAGGTAAAGCTAAAAGATCATTACGTGATAAGCAAAAGGTTTTAAGAGCTCATATTACAAAACAAAAGAAAAAAGGTTTTTAATCTATAGATTTTTTATAAATGCATTTATTATTATTACTTCTAAATATCTATTTCTTCGATTTTTTTTTAGAGATTTGATCTTTTCCATGTTTACGTTTATTAGTTTTTCTCTTTTCACCAAAGTTTTCTCTCTCCATGTCTAACAAAGCTTCTCTTTTCGCAACGGTTGCTTGCTGTAACGAATCCTTAATGACTCCATTATCACTAATTTTTTCGTACTTGTCCATTTTTTTACCAATCCTTTCTTCAATTGATAAAATTCTTTCAACATCTTTTTCTGTAACAAAACTGATACTTTCACCTTCTCTACCAGCACGAGCGGTACGACCAACTCTATGAACAAAATCATCAGCATCTGCAGGTATATCATAATTGATAACCAACTGAACTGAAGGAATATCTAAACCTCTTGAAGCAACATCAGTTGCAATTAAGACTCTTGACGCACCGGCTTTAAATCTATGTAAAGAACTCGTTCTTTCTGATTGAGGCATTTCTGAGTGTAATGAAGAAACTCTTATATCTAAATTTCGTAGAGTTCTTCTTAAAACTTCTGCAGTATGAGTTCTATTAACAAAAACAATAACAGTTGAATTAATATTATCTTCTATTGTCAAAACCTTGTGTAAATATGCTTCTTTAACATATGATGGCAAAAAAATATAATTTGTTAATAATTTTTCAGGAATTGCGATTTTATCAATTGTATCAACTTCATGAATGAAAACTGGTGGCTTATTTTCTGGAAGAGGTTTATCTTTCAACGCTCTGACAGAGTCAGTAACAGTAGCAGTGAATAATAATGTTTGTCTTTTATCAGAACTTGGTAATATACTAAAGCAACGTTCCAGATCACTGCTGAATGTATTACTTAATAATCTATCAGCTTCATCTAAAACTAAATATTTAACTCTTCTTAAACCACAAACTGTATCTTCACCACTGTTTAAAATGTGATCAGCTAATCTACCAGGAGTAGCAATGACGAAATGAGGCTTGTTTTGCAATTTAATAGCTTGTTCAACAAAATCTTCACCACCAACAATAACTGCAACTCTAATATTCATTGAAGAACCTAATGCAGTGAACTGTTCAGCAATTTGAATAGCTAATTCTCTTGTTGGAGTCAGCACTAAACCATAAATTGCCACGGGATCTTCGGACCATTTTGTTAACATTGGAGCACCAAATGCAATTGTTTTACCTGAACCTGTCTTAGCACCACCAATACAATCATGACCGGCTAAAATTTTGGGTATACATGCTTTTTGAATAGCTGTAGGTGTAGTAATTTTCATAGATGTTAGAGCCTCACAGAGCCATTTGGAAACACCAATTTCCTTAAATGTTGACATCTTTAAACTATAAAATTTTGTGTCAAATAACTTTTATTGAAGTGAAAATAAATTTTTTTGTTATTCGTCGTGGCCTGACCAGAGATGAGATCATGTGACTTAGTTTTATTACTTGATTCAGACTTAGGATTCTTTCAGTAAGATACTGATATGAGAGCATATCCTACTTTTTTGATGTGAATACAGGCTGCTGGATAATTCTTTATACCTTCTCTTATGGAACTACAATTGATAAGAATCAGAGAGATCACAACAATGTTTGAACATTTTTGATACGTCAACTAACAAAGAGGTTATCACGATTTGACACCTCTTCATGCATAAAGTTATTCATATTGAAGCTCTTTATGTACACAAAAAGGATAATAAATTGTTGTAAAATTTGATGAAACCGATAATATCAGTTCTGAAAAAAAGAAATTTTAAAACTACAAATGCAATTTTAATAGACATAACTTGTATATCTAGACATATATTTATAATATATAGAATCTAGTCATAAGATATAAAGAAGTAAAAAAAGTCAAAATGAGACTGGAATTTATTTATAAGTTTAATAGTTTTCTAAAATTCAAAAGTGACTTTAGCACCAATTTCTCTTGCTTTTTGAGTGATATCAGCTAATTTAACAACAGTTTCAGCAGCTGAATCTAATTCGTTAACGGCATAAATTTTTAATCCAGATTTGGAGATTAAATCAGAAGCTTTTTCGAAATTAGTACCTTGTAATCTAACAACGATTGGAACTTCAACACCTAAACTTTTAGTAGCAGCAATTAAACCTTCAGCAACGTAATCACATCTAACGATACCACCGAAAATGTTAACAAAGATACCAGTAACGTTCTTTTCTGATAAGATTAATTTGAAAGCATTTTCAATAGTTTCTGGGGTAGCACCACCACCACAATCTAAGAAGTTAGCTGGTTTACCACCGTATAAAGTGATGACATCCATGGTAGCCATGGCTAAACCAGCACCATTGACTAAACAACCAATGTTACCATCTAATTTGATGAAGTTTAAGTTTGATTTAGCAGCTTCAACTTCTTCTGGGTCTTCTTGGGTAAAATCTCTCCAGCTGAAGACTTCTTTTTGACGGAATTCAGCATTATCATCAAAAGCAAATTTAGCATCCATAGCTAAAACTCTGTGGTCAATGGTTTCAGATAAAGGATTGATTTCAATTTGAGTAGCATCTTTTTCTGTGAAAATTTTGTATAATTTTTTAACAGTTTCAGCAGCTTCTGCTTGAGCATGTTTAGTGTAACCTAAAACTGAGGCGATTTCAGCAGCTTGTTCATCAGTAACACCTTTTTCTAAATCGACTGGGAAAGTTTTAATAGCAGTAGGATCTTTAGCAGCAACACCTTCAATGTCCATACCACCTTGAGCGGAAGCAACAATGATTGGTTTTTGGGTAGCTCTGTCTAATAAGATGGCTAAGTAAGCTTCAGTTCTGGCGAAAGCTCTTTCAACAACGTAGACAGCAGTAACTTCTTTACCAGCTGGACCAGTTTGTTTTGTAATAATCTTATGGTTCAAGAATTCTTTAGCTAAATCTCTAACTTTTTCTGGGGAATCAACTAATTGAACACCACCTTGGAAACCAGTATCAAAATGACCTTTACCTCTACCACCAGTTAAAGCTTGTGCTTTAATGACTAAATCTTCAGTGTTTAATTTTTTAGCAATTTCATAAGCACCTTCAACAGTAGTTGAAGCATCACCATTTGGAACACCGACACCGTAAGATCTTAATAAAGCGGCAGAACGGTATTCATGGATGGATAAATTTCTCTTTTGAGATTGAACGGCAGTCTATTTAATTGTTAGTATTAGATCAAGGGTTAAACGAACAACAAAACATGGGGGGAGGGAATCCGAATGGATTTAAGAATCAATTGATTGAAATTTCCAACGATTATTGTAAATTGAGTAAAACACTTACTCTTGAAGCCCTTAGAAGGGATTTGTTAACAGATTTGAAAAGCATTTTGGCTTGATTTATTAAATAAAAGAAAGAAAGGAATAAAAAATTTAATTTTTTTTGGTGGGAAGTGAATTTGCCGTAAAAGCGAGATTTATATTAATTTTATTTTGTGACTTTAAATTTACATGTTAAGATTATTTTAATATCGATTAAACTGGTGTCATTTTAAATATAGAAATAATGTGCTTAATTTACAGTTTATTGTATTTGAATACCTTTACAATTGTTGGAATTATTGAAGATTTAAAGAACATCACGTTATGATAAATCCCACGTAAAACTGCCGGAAGTACATTAAAAAGTGGGTTTTTACACCTACAGAGGTGTAAATTGAGTGCAAATTAAGAATTGATTACCATTTAATATTGAATCAATTGAACAATTTAAGGATGAATGTATTTTATCACATCTCGTCCTGATGGAAGAATTTAATACTTTTGATGACGATTTATAGAGATTTCCCGATTGTAAGGAATTTTTATTGTGACAAGCAGGATCCCTTTTCGCAATACCCAGTGCACTGCTAAGTGATGTTTACCGCAATATTCCATTAGCCCTGATCATACATATTTCCACCTTCTACTGATACAATTGATTCAATTCAATTCAATTCAATTCAATTCAATTCAATTCAATTCAAATGGGATCAATTCTGCACCCTCGAATATTCGGATCTCGAATGTTTATGTAATATTTATGTCATCAGGCGGGTTCCTCATTTCTAAAGGTTTTTTCTTTACTTTCATCTACAATTTGTATTGGTATTGTATAGAAAGTGTGTTGTTATGGCCCACAGGGAGATCAAGGAGAAGAAAGAGTTACAAGCTAGACTTCAGTTGGCTGTTTCTAACACGAATTCACTCGTTTCCAGCTGGTTAAAGCCTCTGGTGGACACTTCTAACTCAGTTTCAAATGATAAATCAAAAGATGATTTTTTAAACTTGCCAATCATAAGTAATAATTCTGGTTTATTATTGAGTAACAGTGTTGATGATGATGGTATCAACACAATAGGTGACTACATGAAGACTGGCAAATCTCTATCCACTTTATCCATCAAGAAAAAAGGTTTAGATAAACCAAATAAAGTTAACGTAGTGAGTTCTTCAAAAGCTTTAAATGCTTTGCAGAATAAATTGAGAAAAGGCAAAAGAGATGAAATAAGGAGTGGAAGAAACTTTTCAAATAATAGAAATAACAACAGAAATAATAACAATAGAAGTAATAATAATAATAATGTTAATAGAAATAATAATAATAATGACAGTGACAGTGATGAAGAAATTATTGAAAGAAGTAAACCGAAAAAGTCTTTTGGTTTATTAATCGATTCAAAAATTAAAAAAAGATAAACTTACATAGTTTTAATATAAATATGTTTATTTAATTCATTAATCATTTATTTTTTTCTTCGATTTCAGTTGTCAATAATGAACTAACTGATAGTTTACTATTGCTAGTGTTTAATTTCGTTAAAGTTTCTGTACTTGATCTTGATCTTGTTAATTCAGGTAATTCATTCTTTTTAATCAAATCATTTAATCCGGAAAATGATCCATTAGAATTTCTCGATGAGATTGATGAAATTGATGAGTGCGCTGAATATAATGTATTATGAGTTGAGTTTGATGAAATGGAATGATTATTTGAAGATTGGTTTAAATCGGTGACAGATGGTCTTAATTGATTCGTATCTTTTTTATAATCTTCTGGTACGGATCTTGGTGGATGATTTGTTCTGTGGTTTTTTGGTGATAAAGAATTGTCTAAAGATTCCGACCTTTTTTGTATAATCATTGGATGCGTTTGATATAAATGTGGTAATGATGATGTTGTTTCTTTTTCTGATCTTAGTGATGGTGATGATGATGGTGATAATAAATTTGATTTGGATCTATCAATTGATGGAATGTAATGTCCTGACATTGTAGAGCTTACTGAACCATTTGGTGATGGGTATAATGGATCAACTAACGATGGATGTCTATTGTTCGAATTGTCCCAAAAATGAATTGATTCTTGTCTTGGTTTACCAAATGGATCACCTAATGAAGATTTTGAATTACTTGATAATGGTGATGGGATATAACTTTCTGCTCTATTTAAAAAATTTTGTTGAATTGAATTTAAATGTTCTTGGTATTGTGAATTATTGGAATTTCGTTTTAAAATTGGTATTATTTGTGGAATTTGATCTGTGATTTTCAAAACATCTGAAGCTGTTAATCTCAGGTCTTTATGCAAATTCTCTGATTGATTTGCTAAAGAAGATTGTTGTTTAATTAATTCATTAGCAATTTGATGATGATCTCTTGATATTAAATTTTTATCTGGTATCGTTTTATAATATGGATATGGTTGATATGGTTGATATCTTGGGTATTCTGAAGTTAATGTATAATTTTGTGCATATGGATGAGGATGAGGATGATGAGCATGGTGAGCATTATGATGATGTTGAGCTGGATGTAATTGTATTGGATGATGGAGGTGTTGTGGAACTTGGTGAACAGGCTGATGCTGAAGATGTTGATGCTGCTGTATCTGTTGTTGCTGTTGTAAATAATATGCATTACTTGGAGACACAGATCTCATGTTATTATCTTCTTGATTAGTTTTATTTGAAGATCTTCTTTTAATTAAATTTAAACTACTTTCATCACCTTTTCTAAAATAACCAGTTGAATGTCTGAATTCCCAGACTAAATCATCAGATTTCAAATCATTTGATTCATATTTAGTATCATGATTTAGATCAAAAACTTTATGAAACCCATACATATGTAATTGTCTAACAAAACTTGAAACATTTCCATGCTTAAAATAATTTGTTAAAATATTTGCAAACTCTGTACCTGGGTGTAAAGCAAATACACAATCATCATCTTTTCTCGACCACCAAATTAAATTTGATAAACTTTTGTCTGATAGCATTGCATATAATTTATGAACAAACGCTGTTTTTTTGGCAAATACAATAACTGACTGATTACCAGGTTTATAAATCTCTGAATTGTTCATCTTGTAATCTGAATTTATCTTTTCAGTTAACATAATCCAAAAAAGAAATTATATATAATTGGAAAGTTGATTGCTGTGATGGCGAAAAAGACCTTTATATTAACGTTATTTTATTGAATAAAGAATGAAAGATAAAATGATTGAAACTTTTTTATAAATTTGGAATTTATGGGGAAATTTTAACGTTTATAAAGTATTACAATTTTATAATTTATAATTAATTTTAATCTTGTTATTTTTTTTTTCTTATTTAAGGACCAAAAACGACAATTTTTTTTTTAAATTTTTCAAATGTAAAAAATCTGCATGTCGAGATTTGAACAATTTAAAATCGGACAGAAAACTGCATAATTGAAGAAGTCTGAAAACTCTTACGTTGATCTTTTGGTTTAGACTTAAAAAGGTATTGATTAAGCTACTACTCGCATATTACATTGCAATTCACGTATTAATATTATTTCTCAAGTCGATAACTTTTGTGAAAATTAAAAAAAAAAATTCTCACTTTATGTGCAATGTAATAATATGTAACGTTTCCGTTGAGAAGTTTAACGTATATAATGAAAATGACATTTTCTACTTTAAACTTAGCTGAACATGATAAAGATAAAGCATTCATGTATTTTATTCAGTTGTAAACATTAGGTTATATGTTATAAAAGGTTTGAAGAGTAGATCGAGAGCGTAATTTGGTTTGCCATGTGTAGAAAATGATATTCGTGACGTTACTGGATGACATAAAATTTTCTATGCAAAGCCATTATCGAATGATTTAAGAAAACTAGAACCTTTAGACGACTGGAAAAATAAGCCAGATTAACCAGTACACTTTTCCAGGCTAGATTTCTACCAGTACCTAGCGTAATTCATATTGCATCTAAGTGAGGGTATTTCGCAGCTACATTCGAATCTTTCTATGCACAGTCCCTTAATAATGGTAACTTCTTCGATACGCTTGCTCACAAGAATACAGATTTAGAATCCATCGTTCACAACTAAAATTATGTATACCCACCGGCAACTTATCCACAGAACAATGTAAAATTCCTTGAAGTTCCCTATCATCGAATCTGCGGATAATTCCGACAGTAGAAGC
This sequence comes from Millerago galiae, assembly GCA_030568845.1. Lineage (NCBI taxonomy): Eukaryota > Fungi > Ascomycota > Saccharomycetes > Phaffomycetales > Phaffomycetaceae > Millerago > Millerago galiae. The sequence continues at coordinate 184,164 of JAJMIZ010000017.1, read as the reverse complement.
TATCAGTTTTCTTCGAGAACAAACTTATCAAGAAAAAGATCATTTAATAATTACTGTATCTCTTTACTGTTTTGAGATGTACTTTTGCTACTGTACGCAACTGATACGAAAATCTTTTACTCTGAGTGATTCATATCTACGTTCTGGATGGATATTTGCTTTCAATAGCGTAAGTTGTTTTAAGTTCTAGAAAAGGATTAAAATAGTTATTAAAGAATTTTCCATAAGATTTCAAATGCTGTTTTATTCAAGGGTCATGTATTTAATGACTCTTCACGCTTATCTTGATCCTTCTATTTTATATTCTGCGCAAGTATAAGCACATCTCGCGTAACCGTAGTCAATCAAATCAAATTATTAGGTTTGACATGGTTCAAATACGAGCAGTTGAATAGGTTGAGAAACGGTCATATCTCCGTCTGTTGACAAAGTTTATAGTAATTTAAACCTCCAGGTTAACCTTACATTACATATTGTACAGTCTCTCGAGCAATTTATGATTAACATATGCGAAGTTTAAATTTTTGAATTTTAAATACAATTTTTTCGTCTAAAAACTTTATTGTTAGTCCCTTTTGCACACTTTTCAAAAACCGTTGAAAATAGAGTTCATGATTCAAATAATTAATGCATCTTTCTGCTTAATTATACATTTTTTACACACTTTCGGCTTCTAATTTTTCATTAGCCGTATATATAGATTTTGCTATCCGAGCGTGAACTACTAAATTAAAGAGGAGACTTGAGGCTAGAAAAACATTCTAATACTCCAATTTTGTGACTCGGTTCATAAAAACAAAGATTTGATTAGATCTAAATATCTCACATAAACCTTTTGATTATAAATTACTTAACTGAACCAGGTGCACTAGCATGGTTTATTCATATGATCCAAAACAAAAGAAAATTACTGTCATTTTCGTAAATCCATATATAGGTTGGGCTCGCTTAATTAAATGTAAAGTAAAAAGCATTTTGAATCAATCATGCGTTCTACATGAAGTACCTATTGATTGAGCGCGCGCGCTTCTTAGACTCGCATGCGCACTCAACTCTAGTGCTTGTCTTGAATCAGAATGATACGTGTTCACTGTTCACAGATGTACATATACTCTGTTTAATAGCAAGCGTATCACTTCGGTTTCCGTGTCTATCAATTTTTCTTTCGTTCCTATTCAGCCTTGATGCAGTGAAACTTCACGTATAATCGGTAACTGAATTCCTTAGGAGGTCTCATATGTTAAGGATCAAGTCATGTTACAGATTCAGTTTAGCGGATTTTGTGATTAAAGCTTGATTTATGGTTTTGAGGCTAGATTCTTTCAAGTTTCAAGAAAAGCTTCGTGAGACATTTAGATGTAGAATTGACGCTACATTATTTCATTTTAATTCCATTACCTTCTCTCAGGTCAACAACTCAGGAAATCAAAATTTTAGCAGATATATATACGTTAATGACCTCATTTTATAACAATTCTACATTTTGTCTTATAAATACTCATTATTGTCTCTAATGATGAAGGGACGCTTTTTCATATTTAAAAGAGTAATTATAAAACTCATACATCATGCAAAAAACTTATAAACGGTGGCTATGAGATTTTATGCCGCAGCTTTAGTATCAAATTAATAAACGAAACAATACCTATTGGTATGAAAATTCTTTATATTGCCGGCTATACTTTCATTTAACCAAACTGTAAAAGCTCGGGTATAAAAATAATCTCTGATAAGCCCGACAAAGGAAAAAAAAAACTGTGCAAATATGGTCTAGGCAAGCTTCACTAAACAATCGAACTGTAAAGTAAGCAAACTTCAATTTACGGGCATTATAGTAGCCGAAATAGTCCTGTGAAGGAGCTTAATTAGTATTCGTAAATCTCGTACTTTTATATGTGCTTGGTACTTCAACGTCTAATTTTGTCCCTACTTGCTGTTGATTTAATTAATTACATTTTATTAATTCCAGTACTAATAACAGAATGCAATAGGAAATTAACTACATGACGATACCTTAACAGGTCTCTATTTTCAGAACTTTCTTAGGCAAAGTGTGGAATTCATGTCCATAAAGAGATTGCTGGATTGTCCAATAAAGATAAATAATGGATCTGAGATTAGAACGTTTATCCCTGTAAGTGAAAAATTTTTCACTTATCTATGCATTTTTTGATCATTCGAATGATCTGATTTTGAGTCCTGACCCAGAAGAATGACAGGCCACATGTAAAAGAAGCTCTTTTCGGGGGAATAAATGTATTCTAGAAACCTTTTTTCATTTAACCAGATAACCCCAGTCTTATCTCATCTATAGATCCTGTAATTACATTGGCTCGTATCAAACCGTAGAACTGTAATGAAAATCTTTCAAATTCATCACTCACATACACGCACATCATAATTAAAAGGTACAGCTGTCTGTAGAATTAAGTACTCTTGTAATTAATGGAGTAAACTTGAACAATGATTTACAGAATAAACAGACTATTCTAACTCAATTCGAAACATTTTAGCTTGTACCATATTCTACAACTTTTTTTCATAACTAAAAATCAATGTATAATAATATAAATTTGGTTTTTATATTAAATGGAGGAAAAGCTGAAAATGAAAAAAAAAATACCAAAATATACATAAAAAATGAAATGCTTTAAGTAATTACAATTAAAAGATTCACTCTCATTTTCTGGGATTGAAAAAAATAATTGCAATTAAATAAAAATAAGCAAAAATAAAATCAAAACTTAATGATAACCAAAAATAAAAATAAAAGGGCAAAAATATAATTAAATAATAAATCAAAAAAAAAAAAGCTTAATGTAAAATAATGTTTATGATTAATATAATAGTTCTTTTTTTTTTTCTTTTCAATTATTTCATCATACAGATAAAAACTAAAAAAATATATCTTTAAAGGAAAAACTTATAAAATGGTACATTTTTTACCAGATTTTTTCTTTTGTTTCTTTTCTTGACCCATTAAAGAAGCTCTAGTTGCTGATTTGAAAACTTCATCAACGTTATAATTCTTTTTAGCTGAACATTCAATATATTTTATAGCACCAATTTTTTCAGCAACTTGTTGACCTTCAGCAGCACTAACTGGACTTACACCTTCAGCTTGTAATTTTTGAATTGTTGCTGGATCATCTCTTAGATCGACTTTACAACCAACTAAAATGATTGGAACACCATGACAGAAATGTAAAACTTCTGAAATCCATTTTTCTTGGACATTACTTAAAGATTCTGGTAAATCAATTGAGAAACAAATCAAGACAACATTAGTATCTGGGTAAGAAAGAGGTCTTAATCTATCGTAATCTTCTTGACCAGCAGTATCCCATAAAGCTAGTTCAACTCTACGACCGTCTAAATCGACATCAGCAACGTAATTATCAAAGACTGTTGGGACATAAATATCTGGGAACGTACCTTTTGAGAAAACAATTAATAAACAAGTTTTACCACATGCACCATCACCGACAATGACTAATTTTCTTCTAATTTGTGTATGAACTTGTGACATATTTAAATCTTTTTATATGTGAGAGTTTAAGTAATTGAAAAAAAAAACAAAGAAAAGATTATAAATGAATATATGAACTTAGATTATGTTATAATCAAATTTATGGAAGGTGAATTATTATCTAAAAAAATTCAATTCTGAAACGATGTTAGTAAACATGAAATTTTCAAAGTGGGGAGAAAATGAACAGTATATATCAATTCCAATGTTGAATTCACTAAGATCTTCTCATTAGTATCATTTGCCAAATAGCTTTGAAATTTAAATTCTATTTTTAATATTGATCAAAAAATAAACAAATCAATAACATCATAAATAATAAACCTAAAGAGGAATTGAAACCAGTAATTGGGAACTGTTAATGAACAATAACTTGACGCGATAGTTTGATTATTGTATTTGTGATGAATATAGACTGTTATAGTGCAAGGATCTGATTGAATCAAAACAAAGGATAACGGCAAAAAAACAACCACCCTAAAGATCAAGAAAAAATAAACGACCGATATGATTGATATGATACTGAAGATGGATACATACGCTTTAAACTGACTGTGAGGGTTAAAAAAATGAAGTTTAATTCGATAAAACTTAATTTTTCGTTGTTTTCAATTAATTTTAAAAAGACCAATTTTGTGTTTTTTTTGCCTTTTTTGATTTCAGAATGTTTTTTTAGAACAAAAATTGGCAAAAATTTATTTCGGGCTGAGACACAAAAGATGTTTGGATGTTTTTGGCATTTCTACTGAAATTTCCATCTTTAAGTTAAAATTTATAAAAATTGGGTCAATTGAGTCAATGATCGTTGTATATTGTAATGATATTTGAATTAATTAGTTTGATTGAAATGATATTCACCTTTTATCTTGTTTTTTTTTTAGAACTCTAATTTTTTTATTTCCTTTTATTTCCTTGTAATAATAGAATCTACAATTTTACTCATTATACGTTACTTTTATTAAATTCATTTCTATACTTGTTGAGTCTCTTGTAAAAATTTGGCAAATTTACTTGTTTGATGAATACCACATTCTGTTTTAGCACGACCTTTCCAACGGCCAGCTCTTTCATCTTCACCTTCAGCAACTGGGTTAGTAGAATGATAATCACCGACAGATCTATAGCCAAGATCTAACAGTTCATTATATGGAACGTCATTTTCTTTAATATAACTTAAAACTTGATTAAAATCCCAATTGGCAAATGGATTAATTTTAATTATATTTGCAATTTCATCAACTTCAACAATTGGTAAAGAGTTTCTAGCACCGCCTTGGGATCTTCTTCTACCAGTGAAGACTGCAACAACATCTAAATCATTATAAGCTCTTTGAGCAGGTTCAACTTTAACTAAATAATCATATTTTTCTTCTTCATTATCCCATAAAGAATCACCATATTTATCAGCAAAGTCTTTTTCAGATTCGACATTTAAAGGTTTAAATATATTAATTTTATTATTTGGATAACGTTGTTGTAATTTTTCAACTAAATCTAAAGTCTGTGGGAAATGATGTAAAGTATCTAAGAAAATTAATTCAATATTTTGGCCTTTTTCAGATTTTGACAAAATGTCTAATGTTACTAAACCGGTCAAACCAAATGCAGTTGTTTGATATAAATTTGGGAAATTAACTAAAGACCATTCTATAATTTCTTGAGGTGATAATTTTGATAAAGAATCATTTAAATAATTTAAATGATCTTCTGTGAAAATGACCTTGTTTTTAACGTTATAGACTTTGTCTCCTTTATCTTCTGACATATATGAATTGATATAAATAAGGGTATAAAAATACAGAATTGAATAAGGTAAATATTTTTTAAAAAAATTTCACTTTATATGACAAAAACGATTATAAATTCAATCCATCACGTGAAATGAATCATTTCCGGTAAGCGCAACATCACTTTCCATAATAAAGAACGGCGGGTGGCGGATGTGGCGTGTTTCTGTGGCGTTGAACTTTCCGGAGTTGGTCCGCATTTTTGATTGGTTGGGAAGGAACATCCAGACATTCACATGTATTTCTTTTTATACCTTTACACTATATATGTCAGAACTTGATAGAGAATTAGATCAAAGTAAAGCGACATTGGAACGTCTTGTGGAGTCTTTTATAGAGTTGGGGATTATAGTACATGACTTTCAAGGAACGGAGAATTCAAAAGATGCATTATCAATTAGACTAAATCAAACAGTTGATGAATTAAATAAGTTACAGATACCTAAAGGTAGCCAATTAGACCAAGTACCAATCCCACTAGATGTGCTACAGTATATTGAAGATGGTAGGAATCCGGATGTCTATACAAGAGAATTTGTTGAAGCCACCAAAAAATCTAATCAATATTTAAGAGGTAAGATGCTCGCATTGAAAGATTTAAGAGATTTACTAGGTAAAAAGATAAGTGATGAATTTCCTGAGTTAAAGGATATAGTTGATGATATTACGAAAAGAACAGATGGGATTGAAACTCATTAATATATTATATACAAGATTTAATTTAATTTAATTTAATTTCTATAATTTCCATTTCAATAAATCATCAGTAGATTCAGTTTTAACATCTAAAACGAAATTCAAATATTTAACTAAACCAACTTTGTTTTTAAATGAACCTTCAGCAAAATGCTTAATTATATCATTTCTTGAACTTGATTCATTTGACCCAATAAATGCCTTAATATCAGATGTTTTTGGTAAAGCAAAGTTGTGTGGATATTGATTGAAAGTAATGTTAAAATGAGGTTTCAAATGTAAATTTGGATCTCTTTTAAAGAATGGTAATAAATCTTTAACGGTAATTTCATTTAATGAGTTAAATGTCCAATTTGGAGCATCTTTTGATTTTCTAATTAATTTTGAAGAAACTGCTTCATTAAAATCGGATTTTTTCATGAATTGATTTGCTGCATTTAATTCATTTGTTAATGAATCAAAAATATCTGATTTTGAACCACGTTGTAATAATTCTAATGCAACTTTTAATGATAATAATGATTTTTTCTTTAAAATTTCTAAAGTATTTAAAGCAAATTCTGAACCATCGTCTTTTAAATCGCTAAAAATTGATTCCATTGTTGATGATTCATGGAAAACTTTATCAATTAATTTTAATTCATTAACTGAATATTTAAATTGATAATTTGATGGTAATGGTTCAGTAAAATTTTCAATTAAATTATTTATAATTTCAAATTTATCATCATTTTTTAAGTTAACCCTTGTTAATTCTTTTTCTAATTGAGCTAATCTTTCTGATGGTATATAATGAGTTGATAATCCTGAAAAATAATTATCTAAACCGGCTAATTTCTCACCAGTTAAAGCTAAAAACCAACCAAATGAACTTGAAACTAACTTGTTTAAAGCAAAAGTAGTACCAACATCTGGAAAGAATCCAATATCCATTTCTGGCATTGCCCATAAAGTTTTTTCGGTTGCAATTCTAAAAGGTGTATGAACCGCTAAACCAACACCACCACCCATAGTGATACCATTTTGAATGGAAACAATTGGTTTTGGATAAGTTGCTAATAAATAATTTAAGGAATATTCATCCAAAAAGAATTTAATTGAATCATTTGAATTACCATTTAAATTATTTTCAGCACATGAAGCAACATCACCACCTGCACAAAACGCTCTACCGTTTGAATTTTGAATAATTAAATCAGTGATTTCAGATTTTGAATATTCTTCAAATCTTGGATGTAATTTTAAAATCATTGATTCATTTAATGCATTTAATTTTTTTGGTCTATTTAATGTTACAATTTTAGTATTGTTAACATTAGAAAAAATAACGTCATCCTCAACGATAGTAGAATAACTCATTTTAGAAAATCTTGAAATTAATTTATTTGATGATTTAATTGAACGATTTAACATTATGAGGGGAAATGTAGCAAATTTATATAAATTTTAATTACAAAATCTCCAATTTAATAAAAAAAAGTTTGTGGTGATCGCGAAAGTTTCCTGATGGGGAAAATGAATCTAACCATGTGATTTTCACGTGATTAGATCTGAAAAATCACGAGATCCAAACTTTTTTTTTCCTTCGTTTAAAGAATTATAAATAAATTTGCGCCTCGATTCCTTCTTCTTATATTTCCAAAGATGATGCAGTCAACGATCACACACAGGGCACAACCAGATAATCCTATGGTTATTGATACCCCAGCTTCAGATGCCCCAATAGAGAAGTTAAATGACTTTTATTGGACTTCCCACGTTGAGCCTCACACAATCAGAAGAAAGTTGATTATGAAGAAATACCCTCATGTTACACAACTATGTGGTCCGGAACCTTTAACTAAATACATCATCTTTGGAGTGGTCACATTACAATTGTCAATCGCTTATTATTTACGTGACACAAGTTTCTTTACTTGGAAATTCTTTTTATTAAGTTATATAATTGGTGCTACTGCTAATCAAAATGTGTTTTTAGCTATTCATGAATTAAGTCATAACCTTGCATTTAAGTCTCCATTACATAATAAGCTTTATGCAATTTTTACAAATATACCAATTGGAATTCCTTATTCTGCTTCATTCACTCCATACCATCAATTGCATCACAAATATTTAGGTGATGACGTTTTAGATACTGATTTACCAACTTATTATGAAGCTATTGTTTTATCAAATATTCTTGGTAAATCTTTTTTTGCAACATTCCAAATTTTTTTTTATGCATTGAGACCAATGTTTATAACACAAATTAAATTCACTTATATCCATTTATTAAATGTTATAAATCAATTTGTTGTTGATTTATTAATTGTCAAATATTGGGGTGTTAACTCTTTATTATATTTTATTTTCAGTTCATTCTTAGCAGGTTCTTTACATCCATGTTCTGGTCATTTCATTGCTGAACATTATATTTTAAACCCTCCAGATCATTATGATAGAAAAACTGATATTCCTCCTTTAGAAACTTACTCTTATTATGGAATCTTAAACTTCTTTACATGGAACGTTGGTCTTCATAATGAACATCATGATTTCCCATACATTGCTTGGTCGAAATTGCATAAATTAAATGAAATCGCAAATGAGTTCTATTGTGACTTACCAAGACATGAATCATGGGTCATGGTGATTGTTGACTTCATTTTAGATAAAAACGTATTGTTATATAATAGAGTTAGAAGAGAAACTAAAAAAATCGATCCTAAAAAAAAGGAATAGGCTAAAATTTACGATTATTTATGAAATATCTTGTATTTATGTACTTTTTAATTCTTATTTCTCGAGGGATAAATCAATTCATTAATGGTTCTATTTTTATTGCTTCATGCAATTTTTTGTTAACGTAAAAATTAAGCTTAAAAAAGTGATCTGACAAAAAAAAATTTATGGTTTCATTTTCAACCATTAAAATTTTAGAACATCAAAATGTCCTTCAATAAAGACACTCCAAATGCCCCAATCAGGGAGCGTATGGAACAACTAATTCGTCAAAAGCAAAAAGAGATTACTCAAGGTTTAGAAACTTTAGAACCAAATGGTATTAAATTTCAACCAGATGAATGGAGTAGAGGTGAAGATTTAGGTGGTGGTATTTCAATGGTTTTAGAAAACGGTGATACGTTTGAAAAAGGTGGTGTCAACATCAGTATCGTTTATGGTAAATTGCCACCAGCTGCTGTTGATAGAATGAGAGCTGATCATAAAAATTTGAAAACTTTAGATGATGGTTTTGTCCCATTTTATGCTTGTGGTTTATCAATGGTTATTCACCCAACAAACCCACATGCTCCAACCACTCATTTAAATTACCGTTATTTTGAAACTTCGAATCCTGATGGAACTCCACAAACTTGGTGGTTTGGTGGTGGTGCTGATTTAACTCCTTCTTATTTATATGAGGAAGATGCTAAATTGTTTCATCAACAACACAAATTAGCCTTGGACAAACATGATGTTACTTTATATCCAAAGTATAAAAAATGGTGTGACGAATATTTCTATATTAAACATAGACAAGAAACAAGAGGTATTGGTGGTATTTTTTTTGATGATTTTGATGATAGAAATCCTGAAGAAATTTTAAAAATCGTTGAAGATTGTTTTGATGCATTTTTACCTTCTTATGTCCCAACTATTGCTAAGAGAAAGGATCAACCTTTCACTGAAGAAGAAAAGCAATGGCAACAAATAAGAAGAGGTAGATATGTTGAATTCAATTTAGTCTTAGATAGAGGTACTCAATTCGGTTTACAAACTCCAGGCTCAAGAGTCGAATCAATCTTAATGTCCTTACCAACAACTGCAAGCTGGAAATATAATCACCATCCTCCAAAAGGATCAAGGGAAGACCAATTGTTAGAGGTCTTAAAGAATCCAGTCGAATGGATCTAATGAAATCTTTCTGTATATAAAAATTTTGAATGAACGGCACGTGACATACGCAATTTGGTGTAGCAGTATTAAATGTATGTCTTTATTTGTGTAATCGACATTCCTCATATGAAGAATGTAGCAACTTTACTAAACTTTTAAACAAAAACTTAAAAGGGTAAATTTTAATATTAGAAATACTAGAAAAATTGAAGAAATTATCAAGTATGATTCAAATTCTGGATTTTTTAAATTCCAAAAGCAAATAACGAATAAATGTCTAAATACTTCGTGATAACAATAAACACAAAACGTATATTAACCTAACTCCAAATATAATGCAAAAAACTCTATTAATTTTCTCTCCATTGATGACCACATTTAACACACTTTAAGAAAGTTGTCATAGGCTCATCTGCCGATCTGATTTGTAATTGGAAGAAATATGCCTTATCATTACCACATGACTCAACTGGACATTGTGTAGTGGTTTGATCAACGTTATCCCAAGCACCATCACCACCTAAAACATCATCAATCTCTTTTCTAGGTAGTTCTTTTCTGTCATATATCTCGATACCAGCAATAGGAAATTCGTATGGGCAAGTTGGACAGTAAAGTCTGTTGATTGAGTCACCTGCAGGAGTTATCAGCAGCATATTCGAACAATTTGGACAGAATGAAAGCATTTTGAAGTAAAATTGTATAAGCAGAAGAAATAAATTTTTCATCTCTCGAAATTTTCCGAATTTAGTTAAATCAACTTTTTAGTGTTTTTAATTATAAAAAGCCAGAAATGGCGAATTTAGTGAATAAAATCAAAGCTCTCATGGGGGGTTCTGAAAATATTGAATCTAAAACGATTCAATCATTGAAAGAACCAAAATTAGAGGATAGCATTTACAAGAATTGGTTTAAAGAACCTAAAAAACCTAGAAATCTAATTAATGATAATAAAACTTCATATCTTTGTTATGTTGGTTCGTTAGGAACGGTCCCAAAAGTTAATTTATTGAAGAGACCTGTATCAAGAACTATTAGGGTTAAGAAATTGAAACAGGTCGTTATTGATAATGAACCTAAAGCTAAAATTGAGAAAAGAGTTACAAGAACTAGAACAAATACGCCAAAAATAAGGAAAGTTATTGATATTTCAAGTGGAAGTGAGAGTGAATATGAAAACAATATCAGTTCTGATGAATCAATCATAATATCTACTGATGAAGAAGATTATCAACCAGTTAAATCATCATATAAGAAAAAATATAAAGTTAGAGATACAGAATTTAAATCAAAGATTAATGAAAATGATAGTGAAAGTCGAACAAAATTTATTTATATTAAAGAATCTAAGCCAAAAAGATCATTTACTACAAAAGATCAAGCAATTTCAAATACAAATAAGAAGAATTTCGTATTAAGATCAGATGCATTTGAAAGTCCAAAAAAGCAGAAAGAAGGTGTGCTACTATTATCCAAGACTCCTTCACCTAGTAAGAAAGGTATTATTTCATTAATAAGAACAACACCATCATCATCAGGTAGAAATGGATCACCAAGAAAACGTAAAATTGAATTACAAGATCAATCTGCAAGAAAAAGGGCAAATAAAACTTTGTATTCTAAATTATTAGATGACGGAATTAGTGATGATGATGAAGATTATAACGAGAATTTTAAGATAGCAGAGAGAATCATATTGGAGTCTAAATCAATGAGTACACCATCGTCAACACCAAAAAAATTGAATAATTTCAATTTACCAATATTTAATCCTGATTTTAAACCAACTCCATTACCAACTACAACAGAAGAAGAATTCTTTGAAGGTAAATATAATGATATTGCATTATTCTTAGATGGTCCAGAAGGATATTTTGAACAACATGGAGCAACTTTAAAACCAACATTTAATTCAATGACACAAGCACCAGATTTAAATTATGATGAATTCAATAGCTTTGTCTTATTTAGCGGGTTTTTACACTCTAATCAAAAGAAAGATTTAATCAATAAGTATAAGCAACTGTATCATCAATACTTATTTGAACTGAAAGAAGGATTCAATCTAATTTTTTATGGAACTGGTTCAAAAAGAAATTTATTATTGAATTTTGTTGAAGAATATTTATTGGACTTTATAAATGTACCTGTTTTAGTTGTTAATGGGTATAATCCATCAGTTAAATTTAATGAGGTATTAATGGAAATCTTTAAAATTTTAAAATTAAACAAAAAAATACCAAAAAGAACAAATGAGTGCATTGACTATTTAGTTAATCATTATAAAAATCTATTGATTGAATCAAAGTTAATTATATTATTTCATAATATTGATGGAGAATCATTTAGAGATGAAAAAATCCAAGATTATATTTCCAGAATTTCATCAATCAAACAATTCCATTTAATTGCATCAATTGATCACATTAATTCTCCATTATTATGGGATTCATTAAGATTATCAAATTTTAATTTCGTCTGGCATAATGTACCGACATATGAAGATTACACTACAGAAATATCATTTAAAGATCCTCTGATGTTGGGACAATCAACAAAGTCATCAACTTCAAATGGTGCAAAATACGTTTTATCATCATTAACTTCAAGTTCTAAAAAACTATATAAAATCTTAGCAGAAAATCAATTAAAGAATATGAAAGAACAAATAATAGCAAAGCAATTAGCATCAATTAATAATTCTTTGAAAGGTCATATCAAATTTGGCATTGAGTTTACGATTTTGTATAGATTATGTGTTGAACAATTTATCACATCCAATGAAGTCAATTTTAGAACAATGTTAATGGAGTTTGTTGAGCATAAAATGGCCATTCTAACAAGAGATCGCTCCGGAACTGAAATCGTATACGTTCCTTACACTTACGATGAACTTTTACAATTAATTGAAAATGAATTGCAGTAAATAAATTTTTGTACTCAACGGAACATTTTGGTCCCAAAAAAAATATTTTTCTTTTTACGTCAACTTAATCAATTAAATGAACAAACTTCTTCCTGGGACTCCACTCCAAGTTGGGTCTCATCAAGTTGAGATTGTCAATTACCTTGCAGAGGGTGAGTAATTATAATTTTGAGAGTTGTATCATAGTATTTTTTTCTCATGTGCCACTCTTATTAGAACCCCCCGTATTAAATGTACTAACTTTAAAAACTAGGTGGTTTTGCACATATCTATACTGTTAAGTACACACCAACTGAAGATGGTAAAGAGATTGGTGTTTTGAAAAGAGTCATGGTTAAATCTAAATCCGATTTGGCTTCATTAAGAAGAGAAGTTGATACGATGCAAAAATTATCAAATTGTAAATACGTTGTTACCTTATTTGATAGTAATGCAAAAAAATTGGAAGATGGTTCATATGAAGTTTTATTATTAATGGAATATTGTCCAAATAAAAGTTTATTAGACTACATGAATCTTCATTTAAAGACAAAACTAAATCTTGACCAAATTACTAAAATTATGCTGCAAATTTCAATTGGAGTTTATGCAATGCATTCATTAAATTTAATCCATAGAGATTTAAAAATTGAAAATGTTTTAATTGATTATGATGGAAATTTCAAATTAGCAGATTTTGGTTCGACTTCATCATTTATTAGTCCGCCAACAAATCAACAAGAATTTCAAGTTATTGCAAATGATATCATTCACAACACAACTCCCCAATATAGAGCCCCTGAGATGATTGATTTGTACAAAAACATTCCAATTGATTTTAAATCAGATATTTGGGCTTTAGGTGTATTTTTATATAAATTAATGTATTATACAACTCCATTTGAAACCCAAGGTGAACTATCAATTTTGCATGGTTTTTACCAGTTTCCACCTCAACCTCATTATCCATCAAGACTAGTTAATTTGGTCATTATTATGTTACAAGTTAACCCAAGTATTAGACCAAATGTTTACCAAGTTATTGTTGAGATTTGTAAAATTAGAAATGAAAGAGTTCCAATTAAAGATGATTTTTATAGAGTTGGTCCATATGATTTTAATGCTTATGATCTATATCAAAAATATACTCAAGAAAAGAAAGAAGAAGAGGCAAATGCAATTGCTGATCACTTGTTAAAGAAAAAACAAGAATATTCTAATGAAATTCCATTAAAATCAGCAACACCTGATCCTTCATCAGTAAATTCTGAAAACGAAGCGGATGATGATGATTTAAAGGTTGATGATAAAGAATTGGAAAATGTTGAAGAAAGATTTCCTGATGTCAATGATTTTGATGAAAAAATTACAAAAGAGAACACTTTCCATAATATTTCAGAACCAAATTCAACTCCAATTTCAACAGACTCATCAAATAAATCAAATTCAATTTTGTTAAAAGCAATTGGTTCAAAATCTGATAATTTTAGTGAAAAGATTGAAACAAAACAACCAATTAATTCGGAAACTTGGTCAACTACAATTCCATCAACAATTCCAGATACTAAATCATCTGATATAGTTGGCTCATTACCAAAAATTGGGTCAGTAAGACCTGGTGTCGCTAAGAAAAATAGCTTTTTTGCATTATTTGATGATATTGATGGAAATGCGGAAGTTCCACATCAACCAATTGTCCAACAATCTTCAGTCCCTCATTCAAATGCACAATCAATCCCTCATCACCATCATCATCAATCGTCGATTGTAAGTGAACCTGATTCAGTTGGATCATTACCAGAATTTCCACAAAAGCCAACGATTGATAAAAAAAATAGCTTTTTTGCATTATTTGATGATTATAATCCGAATATTGAGGGTGAGCCAGCCAAATCTGATGATAAATTATTACAGCAACAACAACAGCAGCAACAACAACAACAACAACAACAACAACAACAACAACAACAACAACAACAACAACAACAACAACAACTATTATATCAACAGCAAATGCAACAAATTCAATTGCAGCAGCAACAACAACATTTGTTACAACAAACTTCAAGAAATCCCTTCCAATCCAATCAAGGAAGTGAACAAGTTACAGGAGTTAATCCATGGGCTCAATATTCACAGCCACAGCATCCAATTATTATTAATAATCAAATTCAATATAGAGATCCAAAATTATCAATCTCAAATTCACAGCAAAATTTTGTTAACTTAATACCAATTTCACAACAAAATTCCACCATTAATTTACCATATAATAATAACAAGATACCACAGTCTACTGGAAACTTGGTTGATTTAAAAGCCAATGTACCAAGACCGCAATTGAATTTGGATTTATTAGATCTAGACGTTTCATCACAAAAATCTACGCCATTAAATACAGGTTTAAAAAAGAACGATTTTACAGTTACAAGTATTGAAAAAGATGATGAAACTAATGAAGGTACTGATTCAAGTTTTGAAGATGATGGAGAAGGTGATTTAAAAGTTGAAGAAATCAAAATCAAGCCCCCAAAAGAGATTAAACCTGCGATGCCGCCAAGAAGATCATTGGAAGTTCCAAGGATATCATTAGAGAAAAGATCGATAGATATGGGTAGAGCTACAAGCTTATCGTCGAATAGAAGATCTATCGAGATTAATTTACAAGAGTTGAAATTAAATAAAACTGGAAGTTTAAATGAAGATAACGAAAATGAAGATAGAAGCAAGAAGATTAATAAATTGAGAAAGTCAATCGATAAATCTATTGATGAAAGTAAAAGGAAATCTTATTTAGGATTCTAAGGTAAAGAGTTATAGAAAATATATATTAAAAATGAATGCATTAAACTTTCAAACCGTAATGTAGTAAAACATTTTTGAAATCATCACCAGTTAGATAATAGTAACCTCTGTTGAATAGATGGAACAGGCTTGAAGGTAGATATGCAAAGAAGGCGTAAATGCTTAAAGAAAACAACATTAGGAAGAATGTATGTAATAAAAATGCTTCTTCGGATTTCATTAAATAATAAGGTAGATGGATGTAATAAGCCCAGTACATTGTCAATAATAGATTTTTGATCTTTGTCACTATGAAGTAAGAATCCTTGTCGCGTTCCTCATTGGTAGGAACGTATTCAAAAGTGCCAACCATTGTAGATAATAAAGTATTAATTAATGGGATTCATCAAAATGTTTGTTTTTCTCCTAAATTTCGCGCGTTTATCACGTGATATTGGTTATGTAATTATTTTCCCTGAGAGGTGAAATACATCATGTTGTACTAAAAGAGTAGTGGTGTAAATTGATTGGTAATCTGGCGGTGTACAGGGTTTTTAAGGTGTGGTTTAGAAAGCGGCTTAATTTAGACATGCGAAACGGATTTTTGCATCTTTTTTTTTGCGTAATTGGGTGAAAAAAGGGCAGTGATGGACAAACGAGGGTTGAAAGAAACTGTAGCAGTGATTGTTTGAAGTGACGAATGGATTAATAGTATAAAGTACGGTGCAGGGATTAAATTTCCACAAGGATTAGTCCATTGAATTCGTCAAAACCCTGAATTTTATAGTGTAAAAAGTACATTTCTTGGCCTTTTTGGACCCCTAAAATGGACAAGTTTCCACATTCGATAAAAAATAAACGGGAAAAACGAATAAAATAAAAATCGAAAAGGATCCGATTTGTGCACCCAATTTATGACTGGCAAAAACGATGAATATGGGAACGATCCATACCTCAATTTGATTGGACTGGATTGGATACATTTCCTTGTTCATCTCTCAGTTTTTATAATTTACGCGGCATTGAAAGAGTCCGAAAGAAGCATTGAAACCCTGAATTTCATACTTTTGAGCAGATTCGATATTAAAAGAGTGTTTTTGATCATAGAGAAGTGAGTTTAGCGAAAAGGAATAGTTTCTTTATCTGTCTGTATTTTTATTTTAGTTTATCTGATTGAATTGGATCAAAAGCTAGTTTTTCTTAATGTATGCGTTGGCCCCTGAACGTTTTTATGCATTCCTGAAAAATTATGAAATTTATCTGTAAAATATCATCTATAAATAACATTTATAACCCAAACTTTCCCCCTTTATTATTTAAGTTATGTACACTCTATTAAATTTTCAAATTATATACAATTTATTAATCAGTTTAATTAAAAAATTGATATCGTCTCAAATTCTCAGGGTTTAATTGTCCAGCTTGGCAGTAGTTTTTAAAATTCAAAATTTATCAATAAAATATATTAAACTGTGTAATTTTAAATCGATTTATATAAACTTTTAATTATTTAATTTCATATTATTAAATTAATTTGGATCAAATCCGTTTAGATTTTAAATTAATCAATTAAATGTAGAAAAATCAGCCCAAAAAAAGGGAAAAAAATAAAAAAAAGGGAAAAAAAAAAAAGAAAAAAATCTTAAAAAAAGTTTACCACTTTTAATTTAAAGGATAAAAGAATAAATCAGAAAAGTTGAATGCCTTTAGTGATACCAAATTCTAATATCCAACAGCCTCCAGATCAGCTCAATATGATTTCAAACTCCGTTTCCTTACCTCCAATATCTTCAATCTTGACATTAATCAATAATGAAAAACCTCAACAACAACCGCAACCTCAAACTCAAACTCAAACTCAAACTCAACAACAACAACAACAACAACAGCAACAGCAACAACAGCAACAACAACAACAACAACAACAACAAGTAAGATCCAATAATTTCATTAAAGAAGAGAAATTCTATAATCCAAGACAGACATTCCCAATAATGATACCAAACGATTCAAATCAATTTATCACTGATCAACAGAGATTTCATGAACAGCAATATTCTTATCCAATACAACAACCTCCACCTCCACCTCAATACAATCCACATCTGCCTGTAGCATACACACAGCCTTTCCAACAACAGCAACCACACCTTATCAAGATCAACAATTCGCCTATTGCATATCCAATTAATCATCAGAGTCGATCACCACAAGATCAACAGTATCCAGTGTTTCAAAGGGTCGTCCAGGCACCTTTGAAAGAAACCAAGAATCCCAGAAAGTACAAATGTAAAACCTGTGAGAAGTTATTTACAACTTCGGGCCATTTGGCCAGACATTCTAGAATCCATACAGGAGAAAGAAAGCATGTTTGTCCATTTCCAACTTGCGACGCAAGGTTCGCAAGACATGATAACTGTATGCAACATTACAGGACTCATAAAAACCCAAAAGTGAGAAAGAGAAGAAGTGGGAAATAATTCTACAGGTTAGAGGTTTAATTCTTATATGATTATTTATTTAACTGTAGAATCTTATCTTGTTAAAACGGTATTTCTTTTATTTTCCTTCTTCTCGTTTATCTTTACTTTGGGTAAGGGAAAATTTTTTTCAAAAAACAAAAACTTATTGTCATAATAATGAGTTCAATGAAAAATGGGATTTTGATTCCAAAAGAGTTGACGAGAGAGATCAGCAAACTGAATCTCAAAGAACAAAGACATTCTTCAACGTCATCCACTTCTTCTAGACCACATTTAAAGAAACAAGATTCAAATAACGAGATTGCAATCATAGATGATTCTCCACAAATCTTAGCAACATCAATAGAAAGCTCGAATGAATTACTACCAACACTATCGCATATCTCACTATTATCATTAAGAGATGAGGCCAAGACGCCTAAGAAAAGAAACACATCGTTTTCTCATTCGAGAGTCTCATCATTCCATAACCAACAAAGATATCAACAATTCTTAAGAAACTCACCTATTCAAAGTGAACCAGAGACTCCAAACTTTGGACCAACCTCATTAAATAACTCACCTTCAAATTTCAACTTGAATTCCAGAAATTTCATACGATCGAATTCAACACTCCAGCCAATTAAAACCGGATACACCTCACCTTCTTTAATCCCAATCAACGATAATGACATCCCAATGACACCTCTAATGCTGAGCAACGACGAGGATTTATGAATAGACGATATTATTTATTACTAGAAAACGTAGTCTACATTTTTATCAATCGATCAATCAGATTTATTGTCTGGAGTTGATAATGTCAACAAATTCAGCTTTTAATGAAGCACCACCGACTAAGAAACCATCAACATCAGCTTTGTCTTTGAAAGTTGGGGCGTTTTTACCATTAGCAGAACCACCGTATAAAATTCTGATTGATTCAGCAACGTCATCACCTAATTTTGAAGCTAAAAACTTTCTAATGTTTGAATGAGTTTCTTGAGCATCATCAGGAGTGGCAGCTAAACCGGTACCAATAGCCCAGACTGGTTCATACGCAATGACAATTTGGGACCAGTCAGAAACCAATTCTAAAACGGCAGATAATTGTCTTTCATTAATAGAATCAGTAATACCAGCTTGTCTTTCTTCTAAAGTTTCACCAATAGCTAAGATGACTTTTAAGCCTTGTTCTAAAGCGAATTTGACTTTTTCGGCAATGAATTCATCAGATTCTTTAAAGATTGTTCTTCTTTCAGAGTGACCTAATAAGACCCAAGTAGCACCAACGTCTTTGATTTGTTCAACAGAGATTTCACCAGTGTAAGC
This sequence comes from Millerago galiae, assembly GCA_030568845.1. NCBI lineage: Eukaryota > Fungi > Ascomycota > Saccharomycetes > Phaffomycetales > Phaffomycetaceae > Millerago > Millerago galiae. The sequence goes on along the minus strand of JAJMIZ010000017.1, from coordinate 164,790 downwards.
ACCAGAACCTTTGACGTAAGCATTTTGTGCACAGACTTCAACTTGTTTGTTAGTGTTTAAAGAGACGGTTAAGTCCAAGTAAGTAGAAGGAGGAGCAATGACAACCTCAGTGTTTGGGTCTAATGGAGCAGTATTTAATCTCTCCACGATTTCCTTGATTGAAGCTTTTGAACCGTTTAATTTGAAATTACCACCAACGAAGAACTTTCTGGCCTATATGCATGTTAGCAGAGAACTCAATTGGCCTTGAGACTTACCATTTTGTTATAAATTGTATAAAGAGAAGAAGGATGAAAATCGTTGAAGCATCACGTAATGATCCCCGGGTGTCATGTGACTAAACTTACAACATCTATTATTATATTGAATGCATATTATAACGAATGTATATTCATTCACTAACGCTCTTGCTGAACAACTCACGTAGCTTTCTGTCTTTCTCTCTTTGTGCTTTAATTGTTTCTGGATCGTTTGCAAAGCTCACATCTGTGTAACTATTTGAATTCTTCAAAAACTCTTCTTTCGACTCTTTTTCATAATTGGTATCAGCATCATCTGTATCACACCATTTCTCCAAAGGAGTAACGAGTTTATACCTTTCAGTAGTTGGGTTCTTCTCCATTATAACGAATTGGCAATGCGGAATGTTCTTTAAACTTTCAAATTCCTCATATGTCCAACGATACCATTTCATTAGAAACACTCTAGCCCAAATCCCATGGGTAACTAATACCAAAACGTTTGGGAACTTATCACTTGCAAATTGTCTAAAAAGGGTTTCATTAAATCCTGCACATCTATCATAAACATCAGCAGCACTTTCTCCCAATGGGATTCTATAGAAAAAATGTCCATAATGAGCTCTTTCTTTCCAAACTTTCTCCATCTCTTCTGCTTCACTTTGAAAGTTACCAAAATCCTGTTCTCTCATTCTTGGTTCTTCATGGATTTTATACGAATGTTCATCGATCGATTCCAATATTCCACTCAATGTTTGTCTGGTACGTTTGTAAGGAGATGTATAGAACAATATCGAGTCGTCTTTGTGCAATAAACGTTTTAATCTGACACCTGCGTTTCTTGCTTGTTCATGACCTCTTGTTGTCAATTCCACTTTATGATTTGGAACGTGCTGGTTGACCGACTTGTCACGATTTCCCTCTGATTCACCGTGTCTAATAAGGACAATAAGCTGTAGTGTTAGTTACTGGTCACCGATAACAGGTAGAGGCACCTACTCTTGGTCTGGCCATATATGAATATATAAGGAAGAGTATTAAGTAAAGGGAGAAATTTCCGAGTTTTTCTACATTGATTAATTCAATTGTAAATTTAAGGTCTGATTATGGTATCAGCAAGGAACTCACTAATGTATTCTTGTTCGATGTCAGTAGAGTTGTAGCTAATTTTTTGATATAATGGGAATAATTCTTGGAAATTAATATCTTTTGAAGTCAATAAAGATTGAGGCTGTTTCTTTTTAATTAATTGATAATAATAATTGTTTAATTCATCAACTGAATCTATCAAATTCTCTAAATTATCTAAACCAGATTGGTTCTTTAAACCGGAAGATTCTAAAACATTAGAATTATTAAAATGATCTTGGTTGAATGAAGATAAATATAAAGAAATTAAATGATTGTTATGAATTAAAACTGGAATCTCTTCAAATATATTTCCATGGTTTAATTCGTTTTTACTCAATGATTCGATTTGGAAATCATTTGAAATGAAAGTCTTTAAATAATTCTCTGTTAATCTGAATGCTTTTAAACTCAATAACCCGTATTTGGTTTTTAATGGATCATGTACTAATAATATAGAGTTTGGGGAGTTCTTTAATTGGTTATTGGCCATCACTTCAATGATTTGCTCATTGATGAATTTACCAGAATTGGAACTTTGATAGAACCCTAAATATTGTACACTGTTGGAGCTACCTTCTTTTAATTCCTCAATCAAGTCTTCTTGGAAGTTTACGTTGTTCTTGGACTTATATGGAGAGCTGCTGTCTGTGGTATAACTTGGGAAACTATAACTTTGTGTAATTTTCAATAAATCTTGGTTGACATCCACACCGAATAAAGGACCTGCAATCGTGTTTGGATAAGACTGAGATGCATGTTTCACGATTCTAAGAGCAACACTTGATTCGATTTGCACACTCGAAGCAGCAGGAGCAACAAATTCGAGTTTCTTTGACATTTTGATAGTTGAAAAAACTTTATGAAAAAAATTTTCTAGTCGGAAAAAATTCGTCGTTGAAAAAATTTTAACTTTTTTAAATTTATCATTAATAAAATGTCAACTGAACAAATTTCTGAACAAGTTGCAAAATTGCACTTGGACGAAGTCACAGGTGAACAAGTTTCAAAATCTGAATTGAAAAAACGTCAAAAACAACGTCAAAAAGACGCTGAAAGAGCTGAAAAAGCTAAGAAATTAGCAGAATCAAAACCAACAGATGCTAAAAAGAAAAAAGATACTTTACAAGATTTAACTCCAAACCAATACTTTGAAATTAGATCTAGACAAATTGAAGAATTAAGAAAATCTAAATCCCCAAACCCTTATCCTCATAAATTCTTAGTCACTAAATCAGTTAAAGAAGTTTTAAATGAATATTCTTATTTAAAAAGAGGTGAAACTTTAAAAGACGTTTCAATCTCAGTTGCTGGTAGAATCATTGCTAAAAGAGAATCAGGTTCAAAATTGAAATTTTACGTTTTAAAATCAGATGGTGTTCAAATTCAAATCATGGCACAAGCTCAAGATTCAATTGAAAACTTTGAAGAAAGTCACGATTTATTAAGAAGAGGTGATATTATCGGTGTTACTGGTTATCCTGGTAGAACTGAACCTAAAAAAGGTGGTGAAGGTGAATTATCCATCTTTTCAACTTCAGTTCAATTATTAACCCCATGTTTACACATGTTACCAACTGATCATTTTGGTTTCAAAGATCAAGAAGCAAGATATAGAAAACGTTACTTAGATTTAATTGTTAACAACTCAACAAGAGACAGATTTATTGTCAGATCCAAAATTATCTCTTATATCAGAAGATTCTTAGATAACAGGGATTTCATTGAAGTTGAAACTCCAATGATGAACGTTATCGCTGGTGGTGCCACTGCTAAACCTTTCATTACTCATCATAACGATTTAGATTTAGATATGTACATGAGAATTGCTCCAGAGTTATTCTTAAAAGAATTAGTTGTCGGTGGTTTAGATCGTGTTTATGAAATTGGTCGTCAATTTAGAAACGAAGGTATCGATATGACTCATAATCCTGAATTCACTACTTGTGAATTCTATCAAGCGTTTGCTGATGTTTATGATTTGATGGATATGACTGAATTGTTATTCAGTGAAATGGTTAAAGAAATTACTGGTTCTTATCAAGTCACTTACCATCCAGAAGGTCCAGATGGTAAAGAATTAACTTTAGACTTCCAAAGACCATGGAAAAGAATCAATATGATTGAAGAATTAGAAAAAGTCTTTGACGTTAAATTCCCAGCTGGTGATCAATTACATACTGCTGAAACTGGTGAATTCTTGAAAAAAATCTTAATCAAACATAAATTAGATTGTCCTCCACCTTTAACCAACGCTAGAATGCTAGACAAGTTGGTTGGTGAATTAGAAGATGTTTGTATCAACCCAACTTTCATTTTTGGTCATCCTCAAATGATGTCCCCATTAGCTAAATATCACCGTGATATTCCAGGTTTATGTGAAAGATTCGAAGTTTTTGTTGCTACTAAAGAAATCTGTAATGCTTATACTGAATTGAATGATCCATTTGATCAAAGACAAAGATTTGAAGAACAAGCAAGACAAAAAGATCAAGGTGATGACGAAGCTCAATTAATCGATGAAACTTTCTGTAATGCTTTAGAATATGGTTTACCTCCAACCGGTGGTTGGGGTTGTGGTATTGATAGATTAGCCATGTTCTTGACCAATTCAAACACTATCAGAGAAGTTTTATTATTCCCAACTTTGAAACCTGATGACTCAATCATCACCAAAGAATAGATATTCTAATTTTACAGTCCAGTTTTTTATTTCGTTTGTATTTTTCTCAGTCCACTAAAATTAATATTGTAATTAATTAATTCGGAAATTGAAATTCCATTGTAACATCAAAATAGCGTTTTATTATATGTACAATATATAGTTACAGCCTCACTGGTCTATAGTATAGTACTATCTAGATAAATAATCATTTAACCCATTTTTAACAACAATATGCGCATGCCGTCCGCCTGCTTACTGTAACCTGCTTACTCCGATTTTTTGATTTTATATCCAATTTTAAAATTCTAAAATGATTAATTTACTTTATTTTATTATATATTTTAGAGAGAAAAGATAGACATTAATTTCTTAAAGTTGAAAGAAATAAAGAAAAATAATTGTAAATTTAATCCAAAATATAAATGAAAATAAATACAAATAGTTACAAGGAGATGCAATATCATTTTCTGATGTATTAATAGCTGAACATGCAATAAAAATTAATGAAATAATGAAGTAATGAAATAAATATTAGAATGAAAAAAAAATTGTTGTAGATGAATACTCTATCTTTTAATTTCACCTTTTCTTTTTAATTCTAAAGCTTTTTTGTATGGAGGGGCGGTTGGACTTTGTACAGGATCCAAACTAATTCTATTGATATCTGATTCAATAGTATACGTGGCATCAGAGTCATAACTTGATAAATCACCGCAAGCAATAAATGGAGCGATGTTTCTTTTTTCTTCAATGTATTCTAAGTCATCTTTTAATTCATATCTACCAATATTTGAACCTTTGAAGAATTCTTCAGTTGAAATATTTAAACCTAGCTCAGGTTTCCAATCGCTTGAAGGCTTGTAACCCAAACAAACTATGAAAGCTTCTAAAGAAGTACCTCTTGAAGATCTTGGCTTTGCACAAATGACTTTCTCAAATAAATGACTTAATTGAGAGTACATTAAATCAATATCTCTACCTCTGAAGATTTTAGCAACAAAAGTACCACCTGGTCTTAATAAACAAGTTGTTAATTGTAAAGCTGCAAGAATTAATTGAGCTTGAATGTATTCATCTAAATCATGTAAACCTGTAACGTCTGGTGCACCATCACTACAGACGAAATCAGCAGGTTCACCACCAAATATGTCTAAGATCTTATTGAAAGTTTTTGGATGTGTGATGTCCGCTTGTAAAGTTATAACACCATCTATTGGAGCCATTGGTTGTAAATCAACTGCAACAATCTTTGGAGGAATTTCATTATCTTTGTTATTTTCGTATAGTTCTCTTGAAAGAACCTGTGACCAAGACCCAGGAGCAGCACATAGATCGACAACTCTTCTCACACCTTTAAAAAGTTGAAATTGATCATTTAGTTGTAATAATTTGAAAGCAGAACGAGCTCTCCAGCCTTCTTCCTTGGCTTTTCTGGGACAGAATGTTAGTAAATGAATACAGTAAAAATACAGCAGAAATTCACTTACCTGTAATACAGATCTCTTTTATCTTTGGAACTTTTTCCCATATTTTATAATGAATTTATTAGTTGCAAAATAAATTTTTATTCGATGAGGTAAAAATTCACGTGACTTTTTTTCCACTTTTTTTCAGTTCGTTAAAAATTTTCGACACTTTTAAATTAATTAGGAAAACAAAATGCAAAAACTGATAAGCAGAAATTTGAATTCGATTCGTCGTTTCAGCAGTTCCAGATTCATTTTACGTGGTGCGATTGATCCAAATGTGAAAGAAGCAGAAATCAAGAGTTTTAATGGATCCAATTCAATCGAATATGAACCAAAGACATTAACACCAGAAGTTGTAAACTCAACTATTAATTCTCCAATGCCAATAAACGCAGAGATAAATTACTACGCACCATTAAGACACGAAAAGAGATTTGGAGATTTGGTTGCAGAGATCCAATTCAGAGCATATGATCATGAAAATTTGGATTTCTTGGGAGATTTTTCACTAAGAGCAGCTTATTATTTAGATATTCCAGTTTCTGGAGTCTTCCCACTACCAACTAGACGTGAAAGATGGACAGTTATCAGAGCACCATTCGTTCATGCCAAATCAAAAGAAAATTTCATGAGATTAACTCATAAAAGAGTTATTAGAGCTTATGACGCTACACCAGAAGTCATTGATTTATGGGTTTCATACATTGCGAAACATAGTATGTCTGGTGTTGGTATCAAAGTCAGCACTTATCAAAGGGAACCAATACATTTAAGTCAAGAATTAGATGAAATTGAAGTTAGCAAACTAGATAAATTAAATGGTACAGTTGGAGGCCAAAACGTTATAAACTCAGCAGTCAGTCAAAGAGTTGATGAAATATTGAATGATCCTCTTTTCAAAAGACATATGGAGGAAGAGAAAAAAGAAGACGAAAAAATTGAAAGTAAAGAAAATAAAAAAATAGAGGGAAAGTAATCTTGTATATATAAAATAAACACTTTAGCCATACATTTCCCAATCTTCTTCTTCTTCTTCGCTATCAGGAGGCACGACTTTTTCGATTTTGAGTAAATTTTTTCTGCATAATGGACAAGTACCTTTAATGCTTAGCCACGGTGAGATGCATTCTAAATCGAACTTGTGTTTCCCATCACAAGGTAGTCTAACCACTAATGGATATGGGTCATCTAAAAAATCGTTTGTGCAGATTGAACAAGCTTGATCAGCTTTTAAAGTTTTCTTATCTACTCTTTCTAATGAATCGATATATTCCTGTGGTATTCCTTGATCTTCATTTGTTTTGTTCAACTGTTCTAATAGACTTTGACTGATAACGTTGTCATCTAGTAGTCTAATTGCTGATTCCAATTGAGCTTGTGCAAATTCTGGATGGTCTGATGAGGTATCCGTCAAGAATGTATTTAGTACCGACAGTAACGTTTGGTGATGACGATCTACTTGTGGATGTTCCTCTGTGGTATTGTGCTCTTCTATAAGTGTTAGCAGTGGGATTTAATGGGAATTAAGAGAACTCACCTTCGTAGTTCGACATGTTTTGCCTTCAAAGATCGGAAATTTACTTTAAGATTTTATATTAAGATTTTATATTTCAAAGTTTTCACTTAAAGATTTGTATTCTTCAATTTCTTGTTTCTTATTTGGTGAATCACTTTCAATAATTTTTCTTTTACTTGATAATTTTCTCATTACTTTACCTATTATTGAACCAATTTTAATTTTCTCATTATATGAGTTACCTAATGATCTTTCTTTGCCCCAGCAACATCTTAATGGGATGTTATCAATAATGAATAAAGCAGGTTTGGTAGTATCATTTGAGTCTGTTTTTAATAATTCGATTGAGGCAGATTCTGCATCTTTTCGATTAATAAAAGTTAAATAGCCACATTTTGAGTGATGTTGACAATTAAATGATTTAATTTTACCAAATTTCTCAAAGAAATCAGTTATTTTATATTCAGGTAACGATTCATCAATGCCAAATATGAAGAAAGTTTTCAACTCTTGGTCTTCAGGTAATTTCAATGATCCATTTAAAGGTAATTTGGATATGATTTTATTAACGTCAACATTTGGATTAATCTCTTTTTCTTTTATTGGTTGTTTCTTATCTTTTAAAGATAATGATAGTTTAGTTAATATCTCTCTAGCTTTAGCTGCATCTGACGTTATTTCTGCACCTCCAATTTTATTAAATTTTTCTTCATTATCTGCAATGTATAACTTTGATACTATGTTATTTGGTTCTGATGAATTAACGTTTATTCCAGCCATTTTTAGGGCAGAGTCTCTTAGTTGTATCGATATGCCGTATGTCAAGTCTAATAAACAGCATTGGCAGCAGTTTCTTTGTCTTGCACAGGTCAAACAAATTATTGTATGTTTTCTTGTATTATCACTAGTCCATTTATAAACGGTGAATGGTCTTGTACAGAACTTACATTCTAGGGAGTTCTTGTCCCTTATAAGCCTGAGATGTTTTGATGGGCCCAAGCAGGACGAGCACAATGCAGGTGGAGCATTTGAGTCTTTCATCAAGTGGTTGTAGAATAGAACTAGATAATTTTTTTTTATTATATTTATTAATCGATGAGCTTCCGGTTACGGGCACTACAAGTTGTTTGAGTATTAAAATATTTATTCGTCTATAAAATATGTGTTAGTTTTGAGCCAAGTAGGATTGGAATAAAACTCTTTAGATCAGGGTTAAAAAGCAGATTGTATCCACATTAGACTTTCGGATGAAGAAATTCATGTTGTTGTTGTCAATTTTATCATCAGTCGAAGAGTTGATTCCTAGAAAGTACTTACGAATCAATGAATGAATCAATTAATAAATAAATTATTAAATTAATTAATAAATAAATGAATTAAAGAAGAAATGAAAAATTTTCAGCTTTTTATACTGAACAAGAATTACATAAGAAATTTGTCATATTTTTTGTGTATCGAGAAGATAAAGAAATTTTATTTGATACTTTTTCTATTAGAAAATATGAGTAGGCCTGGAGGGTTTGAAGGTCGAAGAGAAAGTGGTGCCTCAAGGGCTTCTTACATGTCCCATTTGGATGAAAATAGTACTGAGATGTTTGATGGTGTTGGTTCAGAAATCATTCCTTCTTCAATTACTTCATTCCATCATCACCACAACATTGGAAGAAAATCCTCTGTGTTATCACAATCAGTGGGTAGTTCTGCTGCAAGCTCAATACGACGCGGAAGATATACTGATAGCGTTAGTTTATCAAAATTGAAAAGCCATGACAGTTTTAAAGATAGATCCCGTTCAAGATCAAGATCAATTGACACTAGGGCAAGCTTCAGATTCTTTGACCCAGATGCCATTGTTACGGCACAGGGATCTGCTACTTTAGATAACCCAGAAGATCCAATTGATTTCAACACCGATTGGGATAACAATACGAACAATGGAAATGAAAACGATGATTTATTTAGAAGACAAAGCTTTTCAACAAGGGCTGAAAGTGATTATGGATCGATAGATAGACAAACAAGACCTTCGTCTTTATCAAGCTACACCCCAAGTTCTTATAGAGACCGTATTCCTTCACAAGTATCAAATAATAGACCTTTGTTAGACTCTGATGAAAACTTCGAATCTGATAATGATTCTGAGTTACGTCCTGAACAGTCAAACCAAGCCCATACATATTCAAATGATGATCAATTGAACCCCGAATTTCATGATCATTATTTTAATAATAATCCTGCCAATTTACATTTTCAAAGATTTTATATTGCTGAAGAAGATTTGGTTTTAGGTATTGCTGGTTATAAAACTTCTTATTTGAAAATGAAAATTTATCAAATCTTATGCATTTTTTCGTTTGGTTTATTTTATTTATTATTAAGATGGTTGCCAAAATTAAAATTTTCTTTCATTGGTGAAAAAGTTCCTTTAGGTAAGGCTTCATGGATTATTATTGAAACGGAACATGGGGAATTGAATGTCATTCCAATCAACAGACAATGGTATAACAGATCTTTATCCACCGTTATGAATATCCCTCATTTAGATGATATTAATAACCATTATGATTTAAACGTTAATTTAAATCCAAATATACCAATTCTAATTTCTTTTGAATATAGATATTTAAAATTTTTTTATTCTCCTGTTGAAGATATTTTTAAAACAAATACAAATTGGTGTGATTTTGATTGGTTAAATAAACCAAAAGATGGTTTAACAAAAGATTCTTATGAAGATAGATTTTTGGTTTTTAATAAAAATTCTTTAGAGTTGAAAGAAAAATCAATTAAAAATTTGTTAGTTGATGAAATTTTACATCCTTTTTATATGTTTCAAGTCTTTTCAATTATTTTATGGGCTTTTGATGAATATTATTATTACGCTGGTTGTATTTTTTTAATCTCAATTGTTTCAATCTTTAATACTTTAATTGAAACAAAAGCAACAATGAAAAGATTAAAAGAATTATCAAAATTTGAATGCAACGTCAGAGTTTGGAGAAATGGGTTTTGGAAAGAAACTGATTCAGTTGACTTAGTTCCTGGTGATGTGTATGAAGTTTCTGATCCTTCTTTATCAGTTTTTCCTTGTGATTCTTTATTATTAACTGGTGATTGTATCGTTAATGAATCAATGTTGACTGGTGAATCAGTCCCTGTTTCAAAACTACCTGCAAATGAATCAACATTAAATTCTTTAATCAATGATTCTTTAAGATCTCAAACTTCTTCAAATTTAGCGAAATCATTTTTGTATAACGGTACAAAAATTATTAGAGTTAGACATTCTGCAAATGAACCTGCATTGGCTTTAGTTGTTAAAACTGGATTTGCAACTACAAAAGGTTCCTTATTAAGATCAATGTTATTCCCAAAACCAACTGGTTTTAAATTTTATGAAGACTCTTTCAAATATATTGGTTTTATGACTTGTATTGCATGTGTTGGTTTTATTTTTAGTACTTATAACTTTATCAAATTAGGTTTAAGCAACAGAGTTATTATTCTAAGAGCTTTAGATATCATCACAATTGTTGTTCCTCCTGCTTTACCTGCAACCCTAACAATCGGTACTAGCTTTGCATTAAGTAGGTTGAAATTGAAAAATATTTATTGTATTTCTCCAACAAGAGTTAATATTGGTGGTAAATTAGACGTTTTATGTTTTGATAAAACTGGTACATTAACTGAAGAAGGTTTAGACGTTTATGGTGTTCATTTTATTCAAAATTCAAAATTTAGCGAATTGGTTAATAATGTTGACGAAATCCCTGAAAATTTATTAAAAGCTTTAGTTTCTTGTCATTCTTTAAGAGTTGTTGATGGTGAATTAATCGGTGATCCATTAGATTTCAAAATGTTCGAATTTACCAATTGGGAATATGAAGAAGAGTTTAAAAATTTCACAAATGATGAAAATTTTAACGAAAATTTATTACCTGAAAATGCAGGCATTTCACCATCTGTTGTTTATCCAAAAGATGATAATTCAAAGCTTTTGGGTATATTAAGAAGCTTTGAATTTGTTTCGCAGTTAAGAAGAATGAGTGTTATTATAAAATCAAATGATGGAAATTTTCAAGTTTTAACAAAAGGTGCTCCTGAAGTTATCAAAGATATTTGTGAACCAAATTTATTTCCAGATAACTATGAGGAATTATTACACTATTACACCCATAATGGTTACAGAGTGATTGCATTAGCTGGTAAAAAGTTAAAAAAGAATACCTGGTTATACTCACAAAAAGTACCAAGAGAAGAAGCTGAATCCAATTTACAATTTTTAGGTTTTATTATATTTGAAAACAGATTAAAACCGACATCAAAAGAAGTCTTAAATGAATTATCAAAGGCAAATTTAAGAACCGTTATGTGTACCGGTGATAATTTATTAACTGCAATTAGTGTTGGTAAAGAATGTGAATTAATCAAAGAAGATTTGATTTTTATACCAAATTTTGATGAAATTAAACAAGAAATTTATTGGATTGAGATTAATAATCCAAAAGTTCATCTAGATTCGAAAACGTTAGAAATTACAAGTAATATTGGATTCAAATCTTATTCTTTAGCCATTTCTGGAGATGTTTTTAAATATATTTTAAAAAATGAATTGAATTTATTTTCTGAAGAATATATAATTAAAATTTTATTAATGACAAACATTTTTGCAAGAATGTCACCAGATGAAAAACATGAATTAGTTGAACAATTACAAAGCTTAAACTACACTGTTGGATTTTGCGGTGATGGTGCTAATGATTGTGGTGCACTAAAAGCTGCAGACGTTGGTATTTCATTATCTGAAGCTGAGGCATCAGTTGCAGCACCTTTCACTTCAAGAAATTTTGATATCAGATGTGTTTTAGACGTTATCAGAGAAGGTAGAGCATCATTAGTTACAAGTTTTAGTTGTTTCCAATATATGTCATTATATTCAGCAATTCAGTTTGTTACAGTTTCAATTTTATATAAAAGAGGATCAAATTTAGGAGATTTTCAATTTTTATGGATCGATTTATTTTTAATTTTACCTATTGCAATTTTTATGTCATGGTCAAATCCATACAAAACAATTGTTGCAAAAAGACCAAGTGCTAATTTAGTCTCCCCTAAATTATTGATACCATTAACAGTTAATATTATATTATTATTAATATTTCAAGTTATATTATGGGAATTGGTTCAATTACAATCATGGTATATTAAACCGATTCCAGCAGGTGATGATTCAGTTCAATCTTCAGATAATACAGTATTATTTTATTTTTCAAATTTCCAATATATTTTTATTGCGATCATATTAACAGTTGGCCCACCATATAGAGAGCCAGTCACTAAAAACGTTCCATTTTTAATTAATATTGGAGTTTCTGCGTTATTGAGTTTATTATTAATGAATTTAAAGGAAGGTACATTTTTATTTGAGTTATTTCAATTAACTAAAATAAGCAACAATTTTAAAATTTTAATTATAATTTCATCAGTGATTAATTTGATTTTGAATAATTATATTCCTCCATTATTTAAAGGGCTATTTAAAAAGAAAGAAAGTCACAAAAAGTACAAAAGATGGTTAAAGAATAATAAAATATTTGTTTAAAGAGAATTAAATAAATCATCATGATTATTAGCATTATGCATAGTTAAATAACTATAGAAATCCTCTCTATCGAAGTAAGCACCACACATTCTTCTCTTACCAGTGGTCGTACCGATTCTAGCATGGAAAACTCTCCAGTTATCAAAGATGACTGCAGTACCAGGAACTAATCTATGTTCAAAAATATATTCATCTCTATGAATTAACTCATTCCAAGCTCTAATTGCATGATAAAATTTTTCTAGAATATCATTTGATAAATGGAAATTACTTGATCTATCACAATTATTCCAAGAGATTTGAACCAATTCATCATTTTCATTATGAATAAAGATTGGTTTTGATTGGGTTAAATAAACATCACCTAATGAATGGCATTCAACTTTAATATTTTTTAGTAATTCATAATAGCCAGGATATTCTTCTTTAAAGACTTGAGCACATTTGAACCCATCGACTAAAGTAGTATTACCACCTTCACCATCATGGAATAATAGATGAAATAGTTGTAAATAAGGAGTGTTTTCCCAATAAGTACCATCAGTATGAGATGGAATTTCGATTTCTGAATATGCAGTATCTTTCATTGCCAAATCAGTGGTGAAATCCCAAAACCCACCATAATGAGTAAATCTAATGTTATTACCCATTGCATTTAACATTTTTTCAGTATCTTCTGCAGTCACTGGTATATTTTCAATGAACGTGAACCCATATTTGTAGATGTTATCATATAAGTCTTTGCAATTTTTTTTCATTATGTCTTTATAATCCACCATTGGTAGATTTGCATCGATAATATCTTTTGTCCAATAAACTCTATCAGGATAAGAGTTTTGAACAACTTCAATTGGTTTTTCAGTGAACTCTTTTGTATGAGTGACCAACCATTTTTCAGAATAAGCAGAGTTATGGCTGTCTGACCAGTCGATAACCAATGAATCGTCTTTAATTGATGCGGAAATTGGGTGGATATTTTTTGGAATTTCAAATGTATCTAATAGTCTTTGATAAGTATCTGCATTGTAACATTCTGCACACTGGCAGTTGTCTCTCAACCACATGTTAAGGTACTCAATAGTAGCATTATCATAAGTCACAGTAGTGAGTCTTTCATCAGATTTAACGGATTGTAACGGCATTTTAGCAATAGAAAAGATTAAAAGAACGTCGAAATCTGGAGATTTATTTTTATGATCCAAGTCTCATTGCTTAAAGACTTGGGGACTCTCGGAGAGACTTTCCAGGCTTATCAAAAAGTCCGAGACCACGTGACTTAATACCGAAAGCCGATTTAGAACATTTAAGGATTAAAAGGAAAATTTCATCTTTTAACTATTAATTAAATATGCCATATCAACAACCAGTTCCATTGGATGCAAAAGATGGAAGCTTTAAAGGGAAGGCACCACAGGCTTGCAAGACTCCAGACTTAGCATGTAAATTATTCCCTTACAGATTAAGAAGAAGATCAAGTACAAATTATCAAGATGCTTTATTGATAAATAAGTTTGATGCCGTTCAAATAACAAAAGCAGCATCTAAAGTCGCTGAAGAGAATGCCAAATCACCATTTAAACAGGATTACAGTATAACTCATGATAGTCATCATATTCTATCTCCAACTTTAAGCCCAGATGACGAGAATGAGAATGATTTATCAAGATGGTCATCAGAAGGTTCCAAAAGATCAAGACAACGTGCAAGTGTGGACTTGACTAAAGAAACAGATGATAATGACTTAAATGTCGACTATAATTATGCAAGAAACGCTGAAAAATATGAACCTGAAGCTACTGAAGAGGAAAATCGTTTCCAAAAACCAAGATTTAATAGAGAAAGCTCAGTTTATCATTCGAACCAAACAGGTTCTACTTCAGATTTGAACTTGATTACAGACCCTGATAAAGAAATAAAACAGCAAAGCTTCCAATACGATGAATTCAAGAGAAAAATGCAATACGATTAAATCTTACATATACCTACATGCAACAATAAAAATTTAATGATCTTTATGATTCTCAATATAATGTAGAAAATAATTGTAATATAAACTTTGTTTTTTTGGATTATTTCCTAATGCAATCCAAATGTTGCATTTTTCACATTTAACAAAGTAATTTTTAAATGATCTATTTTGAATTATGAATAATCTAACTGGTATTGGTAATTTAAAAACTTTATTAAATTTAACTAAGATTAAAATTCCATGAGAAAATGCTAAGTGTGTTTTAAAGTTTGATTTTAAAATCCAATTTTGTCCTTTACATAAACAACATAAATATTCAATTTCTTTTGAATCTTTATTGATTCTTAAATATTTGTAAAAATTCGTCAATAAATTAACTTGCCTGTTTTTAAAATATGAGTAATTATCGTTTATTACCGTTGGTTTCAATAAATGGTTATGATATTCTCGAGGTTTAACTATATCATCTTTGATATTATTTAAATTTTTATAAAATTTAATTATTCCATCGTTTGAATTGAGTAATTCAGGTCTAATTATTCTTTCTTGGAAGTTTGGTAATTCATCCAATATAAGACTTTCATAGCTACTCAGCTCTTCTTTTGATTGGTTTTTTAGTTTGATATTCTCTTTATCTTCTAATTGTAAATTTGAAAGTTCGATATCAATTGATTCATTTGAATTAATCAACATATCCATTTCATCTAAAGATAGTTTAGACTGCTCAGAACTGTTATTATCTAGCCAGTTATCAATAAATTGCATAGCAGAGAGATCTTCTATGAAACCACAATATTAATTTTACACAATTATTATTTTTGTGTGTGAGTGTGTCTACATATATCCATAAATAATTAGTTTATTAAATCATAATTTGATGTCACAGTTGCATGAGTTGACTGAACATTTGCAAAAACCAGCAGAACATTTACAAGTTGATGAACCACAATCTGCACAAGCACTTGCAGCAGTTTGTCTAATTATTAGTTGTGGGACAATATTTGAAGTATTTTTTTCATCTTTTGTGGTAGTTTTAGTTTGTTTAGAGCAGCAAGTCATCTTGAATAATTAATTAATTGAACAATTGAAAGAATCATTCAAATATTTATACTTGAATTAAATTTATATTCGATAAGGAAAAATCGTCCTAAAACGGAAACTTGAAACACCGAAGAAGAATTTTTCATTTAATTGATTCAGATGGGTCTTTTAGTTTCTGGAAGAGTGTTCAATCTTATTAAATTTGGAAATTATTGCTCATGTGTCATATATTTAAATCTGGAAAGAAAGAACATATAAAAGTGTTGAGTGAATAAGTGAAAAAAGTGTAAAAAATTGTGGTAAAAAGGAAAAGTAAGAAATCAATAGAAGAAAAGAAGTAAAAAATCAAATAAATAATGAATCAAACAGGAAATTAATTAAATCATGAACGAATTAATGTATTTATTTATGAATTAATCGAAGTAATTAATTAAATCAATAAAAATTTCGTTTTTGTGTCACTTTTTTGTTTACATAATATTTCTGCTGATGATTGCAACGGTGGAAGTTTTACTCAATTCGAACGATCAATCAGTTCAAAATCTCGTTTCTCAGGCACTTCCTGTTTATTTGAGATCTCATTACACATGCTTAACGCAAAATGAAGAGATTGAAATGATTGATTTGAGTTATATTTCAAATTTAAATAATGAATTAATCTTAAAATTATTATTAAGTAAAGAATTAATGGATTTATCTAAATCTGAATTAATCATTACGTTATATGTTAAGAGGCTATATTTAAATGAGTTTAAATTGAATTTGAACAATGAGATTGATGTTGATAATATCTTGAATTCATTAAATGATTTGAAATTAATTGAATTTAAAAAAATTAATGAGGTTATAAATATTGAAGAATTAGAATTTGAATTTATTTATTATAATAATTTGAAAGATGATATATCAATTGAAGATTATTTAAATGAACTAAATTTATCAGTTGAAATCAAATCTTTTTTTAATCAATCAATTGAATTAAATTTATTACCAAATTTAAAATTTGATTTAATTTGGAATGATCTAAAATTACAAGATTCAATTAAGCTAAAAATATTTAATCAATTGAACAATTCAATTCTAAATTTTAAAAACTTGATCTTATTAATTTATGGTGAACCTGGATCTGGTAAATCAACTTTATGTAAATCAATTTCACAAAAATTATCAATTTATAACCAATTTAAAAATAATTCAAAAACGTTATTATTAGAAATTTCATTTGATAAAGTTTTTTCCAAATGGTATGGAGAATCATCAACTAATTTAATTAATTTATTTAAAATATTAAAAGAACTAATAGTTAAAAATTCAAATGATTTAATAATTTTAATTATTGACGAGGTTGAAACTTTAGCCAATTCAAGAATTCAAATTTTAAATAAAAATGAAACTTCTGATGGAATTAGAATCGTTAATACTTTATTAACACAATTAGATTCTTTGAAACAATATAATAATTTTTTAATTTTATCAACTTCAAATTTAATTGATTCAATTGATGAAGCATTTTTAGATAGAGTTGATTATGTTTTTAGATTAGATAAACCAGATTTTGAAAATATTTTGAAAATATTCCAAAATGAATTGAATAAATTAATTAAATCTAAAAAATTAATCAATGATTTAATTGAATTGGATAAAATTAATTTAATTTTATTGAAAATAAGTAAGATTTGTCATTCAGATTTAAATTTGAGTGGAAGATCAATCATTAAAATTCCATTAATTTGTCTATCTGAATTTAATAATGAACCAATCAAAGTATCTATTTATTTACAAGTATTAGCAAATCACATAATTACAAAGGTTTTGGACCAAAGGTCTTAATTACAATTCTTCTAATTTTAAAGCTACAAAATTTAATTAAATTGCAATAAAATCTTCTTAGACTCACTAATAAAGCGAGAATCTTATTTATTCATCATATCAATTAGATTTCTTCTTTGTAATTAATTAAATTCAATTCGATATAGATTAGAAAATCCGACCAAAATTTTTTTTTGACCGGAAAATCATCAATTTTCTTTTTTTATAATTTTTCCAGTTGTAATCAAAACTTTAAACATTTAGGGTTAAAATGTTGTTGAAGAAGTTGTTGTTGCTCACTGCTGTTTCATTGACTTCTGCTGCTTCTGCTGGTGTAAAGGATCTTGATTCAAGTCTTTTAAAGGGGCTAAAACCACACAGCATAGTCATTACAGATACTAAAAAGAGAGATAGTCCCGCAGAGATCGAAGTTTTAGACTCAGATACTTTGCCAGTCGAAGATCTATCTGATTCCACGAAGACATACAAGCAAGATAAAGTTTTATCAACGGTTCAAACAATCAATGTTGAAAATAGTAATAATAATAATAATAATAATAATGAAGAATCAAATCAATCGCCATTTTTAATGGCAATTTCAATGATTGCAATCTCAGAAATTGGTGATAAAACATTTTTGATCTCTGCTTTAATGGCCATGCGTCATTCAAGAATGCTAGTCTTCTCTGCATCTTTTACTTCTTTAGCATTCATGACAATTTTATCAGGAGTTGTTGGTCATGTTTTACCAACTTTGATCTCACAAAGAGTTACTCAATTCTTAGCTGCTATTCTATTTGTTGTATTCGGTATTAAGTTAACAAAAGAAGGCTTAGAAATGTCTAAAGATTTAGGTGTTGATGAAGAATTGGCTGAGGTTGAAGATGAATTAACAATTAATGATAGGGCTCATGATTTAGATAATTTAGAATCTGGTAGAACTTCAAACAGTGCTTATGATCAAATTTCTTCAAAGTCAAGTTTATTACAAATTGGTGAAACGTTAAAACAAATTGCTTCTTCAATTATCTCTCCATTATGGGTTCAAGTCTTTATCATGATATTCTTAGGTGAATGGGGTGATCGTTCACAAATCGCTACAATTGCTATGGCTGCAGGTTCCAATTACTGGGCTGTCATTTGTGGTGCAGTTGTTGGTCATGGTATTTGTACTTTAGCTGCTGTCGTTGGTGGTAAGATGTTAGCTTCAAGAATTAGTATGAGAACTGTTACTTTAGGTGGTGCTTTTGCTTTCTTTATATTTTCAATCAGTTACTTCTATGAAGCTTATTATGGAACAGTTGAATAGAATTATTTAATGTATATTAGAAACTTTATAGAATTAATTATTTTCTTCTCGTAGTTTTTTGATCTTTTCTTTCACTATATTCTTAATAACTATATCTGTTTTATCTTCTAAAAGGTCTAAGTCTTCTTGAATGTCCCTTTTCATATCCCATCCAATACTTTTTGGTTTGATTTTATTAATATTGATTTCATTATTTATTTCATTAGCTAGTTTTTCAAATTTTGACAAGATATCATCTTGTATCTTCTGTGTCAATGCTTCGACTGTCTCTGAGTTTTCATCTAATGTGGTAGGTGGTTTTTCAAATCCTTTAATCTCTTCTCTTGTTTCTAAATTAAAATTCCTACTCTTCAATTCAAACTCTGTCTTTTCTATCGTTGGTTTCTTATTTATCACTTCTGTGCTAACATCTTCTGGTTGCTTTCTCTTGTTCCTGAGAGCTGCCAATCTCGCTTTTCTTTCAGCTGCTTGGTCTTCTAAAGTTGACATATAATTAGTTTTAGAGATAAATTTTTTTCGGATTTTTACAATTTATTATTTAATAAACAATTAAATCAATTTTTTTCTATATTTACATTAAATGACTTTTTTTTTGTTCATAATCGTTTCGTTTCTATTCATTTCAAATTCTTGATAAAATTATCAAGATTATATTCTTCTTCATATTGAGACTCATCCCATAATTCTCCTAATTCTCCCACTGCTTCTCCAGCTTTACCTGTTAATCCAGATTCATTAATTAAATCTTGTTTCTTATTAGCTTCATTTTCATTAATATCGTCCTTGGTTTCTTGTTGTCCCTGTTGTTCAACATCAAACAAATCTAATAATTGATTTGTATCCATTGATGATAATCCAGAATTTTGTTGAGAAACAACTGTTGATGCAATATTCATCTTGAATTTTTGTAATCCCATAATCTTTTCTTCTAATGTGTCTTTGGTAATTAATCTATAAACATTAACAACCTTCTTTTGTCCAATTCTATGTGCTCTGTCCATGGCTTGTAAATCGTTCATTGGATTCCAATCATGTTCAACAAATATAACTGTATCTGCACCTGTTAAATTTAAACCTAAACCACCAACTTTGGTTGTTAATAACAAAACATCAATTGACGGATCTTGATTGAATTTTTGGACAATCTTTTGACGATCCCTTGGATCAGTACTACCATCTAACCTCATAAATGTGACTGACGGTAAATGCTTTTTGAATAGATCTTGTTCCACCATGTCTAACATATCTTTCAATTGACAGAAAATTAAAACACGGTGTTGTGCAATGACATCCCCTGATAATGCTGGATTGTTATTCTTCTTCTTTTCAACATCTTGAACACCAATACCACATTCTAATAATAAAGTTTTTAGTGCTAATAATTTTGGCGAATGTTTAATATCGTCTAAAGTTTGTCCAGTTTGTCTTAAATATTTTTGAACTTCATTATATTGAGGGTGATCAGGATTTAAAACCAGTTTTGGATGATTTGTTAATTTTTTCATATAATTTAAAATCTTAAAAATATGATTTTTACCTTCAGCACTTTCAAGCTCACCTGGATTTTGGATTTCTTTTGAAACAACATCTTTCTGCTTTTTAGCAAAATCATTATATAATTGCTTTTGTAAATCACCCAATTGACAATAATAGTCTTGAATAATTTTTGGTGGTAAATCAGACAAAACTTCTTCTTTCAAACGACGTAGCATAAATGGTAAAACTTGTTTATGTAATGCTTCTAGTGCTAATGCACCAGCTTCTTGTTCCTTCGACGAAGTTTTTGAATTTCTTGATGCTGCAATTGGTTTTGCAAACTTTTCATGAAATGATTTTTCTGTACCTAAAAATCCAGGCATTAAGAAATCAAATAATGACCACAATTCTAAAACATTATTTTGAATTGGTGTACCTGATAAAACTAATCTATGATTTGATCTAACTCTTTTAACTGACTTTGTTAATTTTGAATTTGAATTTTTAATAATGTGACCTTCATCTAAAACACAGTAATTATAATCTTTATTTGATAAAAATTCAATATCATTACGAACAACATCATAGCTTGTAACAATAATATCAACATTATCTAATTGACTTCTTAAAGTTTGTCTAACGGATGGACCACCACTATAAACACCTACCTTTAAAAATGGAGCAAAATTATTAATTTCAACTTCCCAATGACCTAGCAATGAAGGTGGACAGATGATTAATGAAGGTAATGGTCTTGTTTCAATAGATTTTGTCTTTGCATAATCTTCAGCTCGAAGATGATGATCACTTGCAACAATACAAAGAGTTTGCAAAGTTTTACCTAGACCCATATCATCACATAAAATACCATGTAAATGATATTTATTTAAAAATGCTAACCAGTTAACACCTTCTTGTTGATATTTTCTTAATGTAGCTTTAATTGCAACCGGTAATTCAAAAGGTTTTGATTTTGATGGATCCATCATTTGTTGAATAAATTCACGTTCTTTTTCTTTACCTTCTAGTAGATCTTTTGGAATATCAACAGGATCAGGGATACCAGCTTCTAATGGAACTAACTTAATAATTGATGCAAATGTAGTTGTAGCTAAAATTCTAACATCTTTATCGAAATCACTCATTCTACCTAATACTGGGACAATCAAAAAGATAACATAAGGTAAAATATCAACTTCCATTGTGTTTGATAAATGATAAATTGCTTCAATACCACCTTGTCTATCTTTAACATCACCAGCATTATTTAATAGAGTTAAAACAGATCTAATAATAAATGGCATAACTTTTGTTGGTGTTATTTTAGCCAAAGCCGATAAAGTTCTTGAAGCCGAATATCTAAACACTGAATAAGTTGAAGTTAAGCAAATTAAAGTTGAAGGTAAAATTTTTAAAATTTCATCGTACAATTCTGGATCAAATTTAGAAGATAAAGCACGTAAAATACCAAAACTATCAATAATTTCTTGACCTTTAGTATCATCAATTTCATCAACTTTATTATTAATCTCTAATAGTGGATTGAAAATAATGCTATGTAATTGAACAATTTTGGTGAAAATATCTTTCTTATAAATAAACAAAAGATTTTCTAATGCAATTTTAGCACCCCTTCTTTTAATTTTAGCTTCATGTAATGAATCTTCATAAGCCTGTAGATCAACTATTTCTTCTTCATTCTTTAATGATAAAATTTCAGACTTTAATTCTTTATTTGAAATAAATTCTGGAACTTCAGAAGTATCAACACATAAAAATCCACATAAGTTTTTAACAACTTTATCAGAAACGTTAGTTTTATTAGCTTCAATCAGTTTTCTAATTAAGTCAGCAATTGCTAATGATGATCTTTTCTGTAAATCTTCTAATTCTTCAGATTTAATACTTCCCATTAATGAACGGATAAACGCATTTAATTTTTTTGGTAAATCAGTTAAAACAATTGCAGCAGAAGCATAATTTGTTAAGATTGCATTTACCCTTTGAGTTCTTAAATCTTGAGCGTCTTTTAGAATTTTTGAGGCTCTTGATTTTGTATCTTCCAAAGCTTTTAATGAAGTCATCTTATTAACAGGTGTTAACAACTTGAATAATTTATCATAAGTTTCATTAACAACAACATTAGCAGTTTCTAAACTAAATGCACCTGGACCAGCATCATCTTCACCTTGGACAACTATGGCTAAATCAGGAATTTTACTATTTGATAAATTACCTTGTTCAGTGAAAACTCTAAATAATGAATGACATTGAGTTCTAACTGCCTTTAAAGTTGGAACTAACTCCTTGAAATAAGGTAAAGAAGTCGAATCATTCAAAGTTTGAAGTAAAAGATCATAGAATGTATTAACAGCAATATTTGAAGGTTTTAAGTCTCTTCTAATCAATTCAGAGCAATATTCTTTGATAACGATTGAAGTCAATAATCTTGGAGTTGAAAACAATGAGTTTAAATGAATTTTTAATAGATCAAATAATTTATTTAAAGTTTCATCATTTGAGTATGATAAAATTTTACCAAATGCAATACAAGAAGAAATTCTTGTTCTATAAAAGACATCGACACCAAGAAGTGTAATGTCACCAATAATCATTGGACCATCAATATTAACTCTATGATCTTCATTAATTGGAATTTCTGGTTTTTCTTTTTGGACAGAAGGTTTACGTTTTCTACCACGTTTGGAATTTGTTGGTCCGCTGATTTCAAATTCTTCATAATCTTCAACTTTTAATGATGGAGGTGGTGAAATTGAATCAGTTTTAATGCTATAATTATTTGATGGTTTTAATAAATAATTTGAACTCATACGGAAGTTGTATCTTGAAACACCAATTGGTGTCATTAATAAATGCATCATTGGCTCAAAGCTTGAAGATAAAATATCATCAATTTTACCAATATTTTCTTCATTTTCAGAAGTTTCTATTAATAATTTATCAAAAACCATTTCTGATAATTCTAAAACTTGGATATTTTGTTCTAGTAATAAATTTTGAAAAATCAATCTATAAGCAACGCCATCAATCCAATTTTTAGATGATTTATCGGGTATTGATAAAAATGCTAATAAGGTATTTAAAACTGACTTTCTGACATTAACAATTGAATGCCTTAGAAATGGATATAATTTTGGAACTAAATTTTTAAAAGAATTCTCTTTATTATCTAAAGCTTGTTGTTTAATAATTTCGAGAACTTCTGGATGAATACATAACTTTGATAATAAATCCATAACTGAACCAATTGAAGCACTTAAATCATCTTTCAATTTAGTTAAACATTCCCATAAAGTTGTTATTATAGTACCAATTGTATTTTTTTTTAGTTGAATGAATTCGTCAGTAATTGGCGTCAAAGTCGCAGCAGCAACAGCTTGAACATCATCATCAGATTCTTTAAGGCCATGTAAGACCATTTTTAACACATCATCTAATAACTCAGGTTTTGCAGCTAAAATATCGGTACGAACACTAACAAAATATCTTAAACCCAGCATACCACCATGACTTGCTTCCCAACAAGGTAATCTATTCTCATCAATTTCAATATTCTGTTGCAGAACCAAATCATCTAGACAATTGAAAACTTTAATAACTAAATCTGTGTCTAAATGTTTTAATAAAGCAGCTAAAGTTTGAGCAGCAGATTCACGAACTGGTGCAACAACTGTATCATAAACATAATCACCAAATCTGTCTAAAGCAAATAAAGATAATAATCTTGAAGCTAAATCTTCTAAAGTTTTTCTGTTTTTAAGATTATTTTCTTCTAAAGATTTACCTTTAATTCTACCAGCACCTGGTGCTTGCTTTTTCATTAATTCTCTTAAACCTAGCACAGACCCATGTCTGATTTCCCAATTTTCAGCAAATAAATCTTGAATTAATAACTCATAAATACCTTGGAATTGCCAAACTAAACCTGCAACCTTTGAATGTTCAGATAGGATTTCAGGAATTTCTGGTAATTTGGATTCAACAACAATTTTATTACCACCAGATTGATCTGTTATATCAATATCTGGAGCTTTTGGAGATGCAGAAGTTGAATTTAAATCTAAATCATTATTTTGGACTAATTTCCTTGAAATTGAACTTTGAGAAACATCAACTGGTTTAGATTTTCCAGGACCATTTTTAGCTGTTCTTTTAGCTTTTCTCTTAGCCATTGCTTTTAATCTCGCATTCGAAACATTTGATTTATCATCTTCAACTGGGGAAACTAATTCAGATTTAATATCTTCAGATTTAATCTCAGTTTTAAGATTGGGTATAGCTGTATCATCATTACTTTCTTTTGAAGATAATTTTGGTTTTTTGGAATCAGCTTTATAAACATCATTTTCAGAACAAGATAATAATTTTTTACCCGATTTTAATAAAATATCTAAATTCCAATCATCTAAAGAAACCAATTGCTGTTCTTCTTCATCAAGTAGTTTCATTTCTTGATCGATTGGCTCTTCTTTAATTTCTTGTTTGATCTCTTCTCTAACCTCTTCTTTAATCTCTTGTTTGATTTCTTCTTTAACGGCAATACCATCTTCTTCTTCATTATCTTCTTCATTTGGATTCCAGTCGGAAGCATGACTGACAATACCACCTAACGCTCTTGCTGCACTAATTCTTGTTTCCCATTTTTTAGATTTTAAATATGGATAAACTCTTGATATTAAATTTAAAATTTCTTCCGGATGAGACTTTGCAACATCACTCAATTGATCAGCTGCTGTATTTCTTATAAAAGCAGTAGAACCTGCATCCAATAGAACAACTAAACGCTCTAATCTGGACATATAAAAATTGTTTATGTAATCGCTGACTAAGCGATGCTCAATCGGGTTTTTAAGTCGTCTTTTTTTTTTATTTTTATTTTTAAAAGAAAAAACTTCTGTTTTTATACAAAATTGTGGATTCGGCGGTAAAATCAAAATTTGAAAATACGTGTTTATAATTAAATTTTGATTAAATTAACATAATTAAATTTCATAAAATTTATGTTTAAAGCGTGTTTAATTAAAGCGGTTTGGCATCTTATCATATATATAGTCTTTTAAACACGTTTTTTCCCGTTCTATTTCCGTTCTTTTCGTGTCATAAATTGTTGTACATAAATAGTAGTACTAATTAAATTTCGACTGCATTTATTTACTTTTCATGTGGATATATAAAATTTATAAAGAAAGATACTAAATTTGATTAGCTTTTTAATTAACTACTGTTAATTCTAATAAATCAAATAATTCAATTATTAATTAATCATCAACATCATTAATTTCCCCTATTTCCATCAGCTTCTTTGTTGCCTTCAATAACAACAACATGCGCAACCGTAATTTGGTCATGAGCCCGAATTTCCGGTGACTGCTTGGTGTATGGGTTAGGGAAGATATGAGACTGGTCTGATAATTACTCCGCGCGCGAACTAACTCTTTCTTTTTCAATAAAGTGAAAAATTAATTTTTCTTTTTTCTTTTCTTCATCTTTAAATCAAGTCAATATGCCTCGTAAGTACAATTTGCAAAAGCTTTAATCATTAGTTCATTCACTGGTTCATACTATGTGACACTGTCTATTGCATTAGCTGTGAGGATATTCGGGCCCTCTTATTATTGTTCTGTTTTAAACTAAATTGGGAGCTAATTTACAAAGATTGCATTGAATTCCCGACACTTTGATGTGATTCTTTAGCTTTTAATTTCAGTTTGGGTTTAGTCTTGCACTATTATCAAGTCACTGACTTGTGGTTGGACTTTCTAGTTTTAATATTTTTAGTTATTTAGTTAATTATTGTTGAATTATTAGCAATTTATGCTAATTAATGATTTATAAATACGTGAAGATCCATGCCCCATCTGAAATTAAGCTCCTACTAAAACATGAATAATTTTAAGAAAATGTCCCTCCCTCGTAGTATTTTGAATCTGTAACTAACAAAGAATAGGTGCTCCAAGAACTTACTCTAAAACTTACTCCGTTCCAAAACGTCCTTTTGAATTAGCTCGTTTAGATGCTGAATTAAAATTAGCTGGTGAATTCGGTTTAAAAAACAAACGTGAAATTTACAGAATTAACTTACAATTATCTAAAATCAGAAGAGCTGCTCGTGATTTATTAACTCGTGATGAAAAAGATCCAAAAAGATTATTCGAAGGTAATGCTTTAATCAGAAGATTAGTCAGATCTGGTATTTTATCTGAAGACAAAAAGAAATTAGATTATGTCTTAGCTTTAAGACCAGAAGATTTCTTAGAAAGAAGATTACAAACCCAAGTTTACAAATTAGGTTTAGCTAGATCTATTCACCACGCTAGAGTTTTAATCTCCCAAAGACACATTGCTGTTGGTAAACAAGTTGTTAACATTCCATCATTCGTTGTCAGATTAGATTCTCAAAAACACATTGACTTTGCCAAAACTTCTCCATTCGGTGGTGCTAGACCAGGTAGAGTTGCCAGAAAAAACCAAGCTTCAAAAGGTGGTGATGAAGCTGCTGAAGACGAAGAATAAATAATTTGATTTATTTATTTATAGTTTTGGTATGCAATCGTTTTGTTTTTAATACTTGTTTATAATTTTTATTAAAAATGTTTTTTTTTGTGTGCTTTAAACTACTGTTTGTAGTTTGTGTATATTAATGGGATATGAAAAGTTAATTTTTGTATGTGTCACTTCTCTATTATCTATTATATTAATTTCTCTTACATAAGAAAATTTTCCAGCTCATCGCAGTGAAATTTTTTTTCTCAAACAAATTTGAAACGAATTAAATTTATTGTTTCTTCATCATGGGAAAATTCGAAGAGATCGAGAGAGAGGCAGAGGAATCAATACCGTATTTATCATCAGATGAAAAATCTTCAACAACAAAACCATCAAGAGTGATTGAAAATCATACAGAAGTTAAACCATGGGTACATTTCGTTGCTGGTGGTATTGGTGGTATGGCAGGTGCTATCTGCACATCTCCTTTTGATGTTGTTAAAACAAGACTACAGAGTGATGTATATAAAAATCTTTACAAGAGTAATTTAAATAACAATAAGAATTTAATAAGTCAAGGTTTACAACATTTTAGAGAAACTTTTGGTATTATTTATAACGTTCAAAAATTAGAGGGATTCAAGGCTTTATTTAAAGGATTAGGGCCAAATTTAATTGGTGTCATTCCTGCAAGAAGTATAAATTTCTTCACTTATGGTTTAACTAAAAATTTAGTTTCCAAAAATTTTAATGATGGTAAAGAAGAAACTTGGGTCCATCTAGTAAGTGCATTTACAGCAGGTATTGCTACATCCACCGCCACCAATCCAATTTGGATGGTTAAAACAAGACTGCAATTGGATAAATCTGCAAACAAACAATATAAAAATTCAATTGATTGCATAAAATCAATTTTACAAAACGAAGGCATTAGAGGGTTATATAAAGGTTTAGGGGCCAGTTATTTAGGTTCTGTTGAAAGTACATTACAGTGGGTTATTTATGAACAAATGAAGAGAATAATAAAAGAGAAATCTGATAAAAGAGAAAGAAATGGTATCGAGAAGACCAAATTCGATGGATTTTTAGAATGGGCAGCAAGATCAGGCTCTGCAGGATTTGCGAAGTTTGTTGCCAGTTTAATAACTTATCCTCATGAGGTTATTAGAACAAGATTGAGACAAGTCCCAGCTGATGGTAATAAACCAAAATATACTGGGGTTGTTCAAAGTTTTAGATTAATTGTTAAAGAAGAAGGTTTGAGCTCGATGTATGGTGGATTAACTCCTCATTTATTAAGAACTGTTCCTAATAGTATAATTATGTTTGGTACTTGGGAATTAGTTATTAAATTATTGTCATGAATTGTGTATATAAAGAAAGAATCTTGTAAATATTATAGAACATTTATCATTATGTAAGTGTATCTGGTAATGTGCCTTGATATATTAACTTTAACACGTTGTCAATACTTAAAGTTGGTTGTATTTCATCAGCTTGGATTATTTCATCTTGATCAGTTTCTTTTAAACCAACAAAGGTATATTTTTGCTTTTCTTGTTGAATTAACTGCAATGCCCAAGTTGTTAATTCTTCATCATCTTTGCTATCTAAATTTTTAATAACTGATTCTATATTTTCTTTTGATTCATCAATCCAATCAATAACTTCAGGCAATTTCTTTTTTCTTAATAAAGTCGTTAACAGACCTTCTTGTTCAGTTGTTGGGAATTCTGATATTGGATAGACCGTTGTTCTTTCTAATATTTCACTGTAGTTTAATAAAGTTGAGCTTAATGCTGTTAATTGTGTTAAAATAATATTGAATTGAGATTGCAATGAAACCCAATGTGTTGTTAGTTGCTGGTGTGTTTGGAGCTCTGCATGAAGCTTGTTCAACGAATGTGTGATTTGTGTGAGACGTAGACGTAATGCTTCTAAAGCTTCAACGGGGACTTGACTGAAGTCCATGTTTTTAAAGAGGTGGAAAAAATTTCTATTGATGAGTTCTAAAGTACACAAATTTATTAAACCGACAAACGAAACCGAAAACTCTTATTTAATCGAATTTTCTTTATCATACTATAACTCACCATTAAAACAATGTTTAAGAGTCACTAGAAACCAAAGAATCACTGAAATGCATAATGCTAAAGAATTCATTTAAAAATGGTAATCAACAAAAGACAGATGTTCGCGTGTTCTAATACAATAAAGAATATATAATCATATGTATTGTGTCTTCTATATCAAATAATCCAACACAAGTAATCTACCAAATCTCTAATATCGTTTCATTCATACTAAACATTGATTCTTTTCTTTTTATTTTCATTTTGTTCATTTATATATATATCTATTTAGCAGCAGCAAAGATTTTTTCAACATCAGCAACAGCTTCAGCTAAAACTTTTTCTTGGAATTTGGCAGTACCAATTTCTTTTTCGATTTTAGAAATAATGGTGGAAGTTAATTGTTCTTGTTCTAATTGACGAACAGAAGCTTCGTATCTAACCCAAGAGTCTAAAACAGCTTTGGCTTCATGAGCTAAATCAACTTTTTGTTTCAATTCGAATTTGGCAGCTTCTAATTCAACGGTTTCTTTAGAAATTTCGAATAAAACTTTGGTGGTTTCAACAACATCTTTTAATTCAGAGACTGATTCAATACGTTCTTTAACAGATTCAGTATGTTTGACTCTTGAGGAGTTTAAGATATCAGTAACTGATTTGATTCTTTCGTCAGCCCAATTGGAGTATAATGGAGAAACATATTTAGCGACAATTGCAATAAAAGCACCAAAAGTACCTAATAAGATGGTTTCTTCATTTAAGACGTATAATTCATTGGAGATGGCATAGACGGCAGCAGCAGTACCAGTAGCTAAGATACCGGTTTTTGATAAAGCAGAGTTACCTGGTAATGAATCAATGATTGAGGTAGCTTTGGCTTGCTCTGGAGTTTGAGTGGATAAAGCACGGATACCAATGGCTCTGGAGGAGATTGAGGAGGTAGCTAAAGCTCTCTTGGACAATAAACGAAGACTCATTCTGTTAATCTCTGTTGTTGAAGTTAAAAGGGGTTTTTTCAATGTTTTTTTCTTCGAGTCTTGAAAAAAATCGAATTTGATTGGTCGGCGCGTTACCCGGAAGAAATCACGTGAATTGGGGTTTTACTTTTATTAGGAGATGATAAAAATGGATTTACTTGTTGTTTTAGGGCTGGTTTTGTAGATATCTGAGGTTGTTCTTAATAGGTTTATAGTGTCTGATTATCATGGTATCATTTTTCCCTTTTGAATTCGTCTTTCCGGTAATTTAATCGAGACTCTATTACAATTTTAACAGAATGTTATTAATTGATTATACACCTTCGTTATGCTTCCAGATATGCAGAGTGTTATCATTACTTACACTCGCAATCATCTCATTATGCAGGTTCCAGGAGATATCATTAATGCCTGCCATATGCCCAGAATGTTTAAAAGTCAAAGGTTCTGGATTATTCAAGTCATATATTTGAACAGTTGAATCAATAGAACCTGAAGCTAAAACATTTGGTTTTAGTGGATTAAATTCTAAACAAGTTATAGAATCATTATGAATTTTATCAAATTTTAAAATTGGTTCCTCCAAGTTTCTTAAATCCCAAACATTTATAACTCCATTAGAATCTCCTGTACTTATTAGAAATTCATTTAATTTGTTGATCGATAAACAGTTAACACCCCCGTTGTGGAATTCTCTTGAAGAACTTAATGCATTATTATTTCTGATATCAAATATTTTGAAATCATTAGATTCATTAGCACTCAAAAATATAGAACAATGATTCAAACACCATTTCACTGAATTGATACCATTTTTATCACCGTTGAATTTATTACTTTCAATCAGCTTTTCATTACTTCTAAAATTGTTCAAATCAAACAATTTGATTTCTCCATCAATTGTGGATGTTATTAATTTACCAAAACTTTGATAATTGAAATTCAAGCTTGTTATTTCTGATTTACTTCCATTTAATTTCAAATCAAAAAATTTGAAGTTACTAGTGTTTTCCATTTCTAAATTTGATGCATGTTTTGTCTTATCAATTAAATAAATCCCACCATTAGAACACCCTAACCCAATCAGGTCAGGGTTCTGTGGCATATATTCAACACAATTGATATCCCCTTCTATTGTTGGGACCTTTAGATTCTGTAATATTTGAAATTTGTTGCTTGATCTATTTTCACTTTTAAATTCTTCTAAAGCTGCATCATAATTGTTTAAATTAATCTTTTCTTGAGTTTCATCATTAGTAGTGTATTTACTAATCCTTATAAAATCGTTATCTTTTTGTCCTGATGAGTTTAACGTTGTTAATAATCTAAAAGAGCTTATACCTGGTACATTTGAATGTTCTAAATCTGGTAAAAATTTTACCTGCAATGACGGCCAAACGGTATTCTGTGTATGTAAATGACTATAAAGCTTAGGTGTATTCACTTTCCAGTGCAAATAGCGTTCTTGCACTTCTTCCATCTCTGTCATTATTGATTTAATTAAAACTTTGAAAACGCGTAATTGGTTTTTTTACCATGACGCGAAAATGAGATGAGCTTGAACAACATTAAAGATTAACTATTAAACGCTTTTTAATTAAACTATGATGTGTTGCGTCTTATTAATCTTGTGTAGCAGTTCAACCATTTAATACTTTCAAACCGTTTATTTGGTTATTGATGAAGTTAATTAAGGCCTCATATGTTGGTCACAATTTGGTGTAGACAGTAGCAGTACCACATATTACTCTCAAGCTTTTGGGTTATAATAGCAATAATACTAACGATTGAATTGAAAATTTATCAATTCTGAGAACCATTAACTCCTATATCGAAGAACTGAAGCTTACTGAGGTTCATAAAATAATCGATAAAATGGGCTTATTGAAAATCAATCCAAATTACTCTGAAAGACAGTGAGTAAATACAATTAAAGATATATTCAATCAACTACGTGTGTATTCATTCATATAGTTTATATATTTATGCCCATTCTTTGAATTTGTTAATTAAACCATTTGTACTTGGATCATGAGAAGTAATTTTGTCATCGTTATCTAATTCTTTACCGATAACTTTAGCTAAAACTTTACCTAACTCGACACCCCATTGATCAAAAGAATTAATGTTCCAAATAGCACCTTCAGTAAAAGTCAAATGTTCATAATAAACAATCAAAGCACCTAAAACACCTGGAGTGAATTTTTCAACTAAAATTGAAGTTGTTGGACGATTACCACTGAAGACTTTATGAGGAGTTAAAGATTCACTTGCACCTTCAGCTTTAACGACTTGTTCAGATTTACCTTTTAATAAAGCTTCAGCTTGAGCAAAATAATTTGAAGCTAACATTTTTTGATGTAAATTTGATTCAATTGGATTATGAGATTTAGCAGCTAAGATGAAATCAGAAGGAATAATTTTAGTACCTTGATGAACCAATTGGAAGAAAGAATGTTGGGCATTAGTGGCAGGTTCACCAAATAAGATTGAACCGGTTTGATAGTTTGTAAAATTTGAATTTCTTGTAACTGATTTACCATTTGATTCCATTGATAATTGTTGTAAATAAGCAGGGAATCTATGTAAATATTGATCGAATGGAACGACCAAATGAGTTTGAGCGTCAAAGAAGTTGTTGTACCAAACACTTAATAAACCACCTAAAATTGGGATGTTATCTTGAATTGGAGTGTTAAGGAAATGTTGATCCATTGATTCAGCACCTTTTAAGAATTTTTCGAAATTTTCATAGCCAACGTATAAAGCAATTGAAGTACCAATAGCTGACCAAACTGAATATCTACCACCAACCCAGTTTTCGAAACCGAACATGTTTTTAGTGTCAATACCGAATTTTGCAACTTCAGTGGCATTTGTTGATAAAGCAACGAAATGTTTAGCAATATCAGGTTGTGTAGCTTTTGATAAGAACCAGGACTTAGCAGAATTGGCATTAGTAATTGTTTCTGCGGTTGTGAAAGTTTTTGAAGCAATTAAGAATAAAGTAGTTTCTTGATTCAAAGGTTTTAAAGTTTCAGAAATGTGAGTACCATCGATATTTGAGACGAAATGGACTTTAATATCGGTAGCATAATGTTTTAAAGCTTCAGTAACCATGACTGGACCTAAATCAGAACCACCGATACCAATATTGACGACATCAGTAATTTTTTTACCGGTATAACCAGTCCATTGACCAGATCTAACTTCAGTGGAGAACTCTTTGATGTGTTCTAAGACTGAAGTGACTTCAGGTTCGACGTTAACACCATCAACAGATAAAGCTTTTTTGGAAATATTTCTCAAAGCAATGTGGAAAACTGCACGATCTTCAGTGAAATTGATGTGTTCACCTTTAAACATTTGATCTCTGAGACCTTCGACATTTGATTCTTTAGCCAATTCTAATAAAGTTGACCAGATGTCTTTGTTAAATAAATTTTTAGAAAAATCAAAGAATAAAGATTCACCATCAGAAGTTTTAAATTCTTTTGAGTAAGTTTCGAAACGAGCTGAATCTTTTTGGAACTCATCCAAGATGTTATAATCTTGAGCGAATTGCTTGTGAAGCTGTTCCAGTTGTTTGTAGGAGTTCAATTGAGTAAATGAAGACATATTTGAATAGAAAGGAAAGTTTAATAAATTCGCAGCACAAAAACCCGTCAGGTGTTGTTGGACCCGTCACGTGCAAAAGGTGGTTGGAGTACTTCACCTTCTCATTAGTTGACTCACGTCTTTTAACTCTTGTTGGACGTCTTCAAAGACTTGTTTCATGTCATTAAAAACGTCTTTTTGTTCGTTGATTTCTTCTCGTTGCTTCATTAATTCCACCAATTTCACTTGTTTCTTTCTTAATTCCTCCCATTTCTGCTTTCTTTCAAGGTTGTCCTCGTTTCTCTGTGATGCCATTTGTCTAACATCGTCTAGAACGTCGATTTGTGTCCACAGCTTGTCCTGTTGGTCCACTGGAATTGTGACTTTTGCTTCAACTGGGGAGTCCATTGTAGATTCCATTGTAGAGTCCTTTGTAAATCCTTTTGTAACCAGCAACTAAAAAATGGACTAATAGAAAGAGACCAGAATAATAAAACCCCAAGAACTCAGTAAAAGGTTGCTAAGAATAAGAACTTAATTAGAGAATATTGTTAATAAATAGTAAATACTCATCGCGAAACTTTATAATATCTCGAAGAATTAATGCGAAGAAGGTATTCGCTGATTCGTCAGCCCTGGAGGAAGTTGCTTTATATCCAGCAGCCGTTCCCAGACAACCACACAGACTCATCGTTCCTATCACAATTGAAACGGAACTCAACGGTGCTGAGACACTCATTCTGGAAATTGTGTTTTGATTCAACTTTAATCTCTGCTCATTTAGGTCTATTAGCATTGATTGGATTGGTGTTTTTAGGCATGCTCGAAGGTAAAAACGAGATCGAGATGTCTCTTGGACTAACCATACTGATTTCTTCAATGATGATCCATTTAATCATATCAAAAGATCAAGTCACTAAAAAGAATTTCTTTAAAATATTGAAATCTTCATTACTTATCACTTTAAGCATATTAACGTTATCACCAGTCCTTAAATCTTTGTCAGAGTCAACATCATCTGATTCCATTTGGTCCTTGTCATTCTGGCTAACTTGTTTAAATATAATCCTAAACGATTATCAATTTAACTCAACAGATAATAATAATTTAAAAGGTTTTTTAGGCATGAATATTTTAATATTCAACGTTGTTTTACTAGCATCAAGATTAAAGACGAATTTACAAGTATTCTGTTTCATCTTATTCAGTTTTGAAATCTCTTGCTTTTTACCATTATTGATTAATAATTTAAGATTAAAAATTGAATTTAACTTAAAGAATTTACAATTAAGAATCTATTTGCTCATAATCGTTTTTTTGCATTCCTTGAACTGTTTTTTGATTTCAATTAATTTCAATCAAAATTTCATAATTGGAATAATTGGTTATTTATTTTTAAATTTTTGTGTTTTGGTTTGTTCACCACTTTATTTCCTAATGCTACAAAAGTACAAAGATGAACTACAAGGACCATGGGATATAGCTCAGCCAGTGATATAAAATTCTTTAAAAGTTGACAAAATAATCCGAATTTAACACTAAATTAATTAATGATTCATGAATTTGTCTTTCTGTAAGATCATTATTTTTAACGATTCGATCTTTATAAACCATTATATCGTGTAGTGCCATCCAAAAGAATTTAGATAGACCAATAAGAACGTCTTGATGATCAGGTTCATTTTCATCTAATTTAATAATGACTCCTAATTCAACTAATTGAGAATATAACTCAATTTTTGATAAATTTCTTAAATTATCAAGGTTTTTCAATAATGACTCTGCATTATTGAATCGAATTATTTCTGGATTCACTTTATTTGGGTTTCTTTGAATCTCAATTTCACTTTCTGATGTTGATTCACTTTCTGATTCACTTTCTGATTCCGATTCAATTATTCTTTTCCTATTCCCTTGCAGCCTTTTAGATATTCTTGTAGGTGCAACTTCTACTTCTTTATTTATTTCCTTTGTTACTTCTTTAATAACTGGAGTCGTGTTTGGTTTATTTGGATCTCTCATCACTCCATCCCAATGGAAACTTGGTGTTTCTATATCCCTTCCATGACTATCAACATTTGTAGTGA
Organism: Millerago galiae; assembly: GCA_030568845.1. NCBI lineage: Eukaryota > Fungi > Ascomycota > Saccharomycetes > Phaffomycetales > Phaffomycetaceae > Millerago > Millerago galiae. The sequence continues at coordinate 129,327 of JAJMIZ010000017.1, read as the reverse complement.
AATCAAGAAAGAATTTCAGCCTATCTCTACCTTTATAATTATTTAAATTAATTTTACCTGATTCAATTGCTTTAGTTAAACATGAATCATTTGACAGTAATTGACACCTATCAAATTTGAAAGAAACCTTCCAATGACGCAAAACACTGTACAGAGTTCTACTTTTCGTCTTTTGCTTCTTAAATAACTTCTGACAGAAGTTGCATCTGGCATAAACTCCACTGATTCCCATCTATATTGGTATCCTTATTTGGTTGCGAGTGTTTGCGACTTTTTTTTTGGATTTTTTTGTTTTTTTTCTACCATAAATTTCTTTGATTTTTTGCATCACAAGGAATAATTAAATTTAAATTTAATTTAAAAAAACATAAAATTCGATACAAATTCGTTCCAAATCCATCGTGATGAACTCTTCCTCAGTTGATGCAACTAGTATATCCAAACCAAATGGCCAGAAAACATCCACGGAGTCTTCTAATGAGGACCACAGTTCGGATAACCTTGGAGTGCCTAACAATAAAGATCCATTAAATAATTCAAATTCTTCTGGAAAGAATATGTCAATCAATTCTATTATTAACGAGAACAGCCCTAGTCAAAAACCCCCAACAATGATCAAAAGAATAAAAGCTCATGTCAAGCCTCCAAATGCCGCAACTGCTATCATCCCAAAATCACAACCAGTGAAACCACAACCAAATTCAAATAAGCAATCAACAAAACCAATATCCAGACCTAACTCAAGATCAACATCAAAACCAAACTCAAGGCCCACTTCTAAATCAGAGTCAAGACCAGCTTCAAGACCGAATTCCAGATCAAATGTCAAAATAACAAAACCAATTCCAAAATCAACAACAGAAAAAAGAATAACAAGAGCGAATACCCACACTTCAAAATCTAAGCCAAAACCAAAGTCTCATCCAAATGATTATGAAGACTCATCAAAAACAATAGAATTACCTTATATAAACCCAATGGAAATTGATAGATTAAGAGCTCATGATCCAGAATCAGAATCAGAACCTTCCTCTGATGAAGAGGCGATATCAAGTAATTCTTTAAGAAATAGTATTGAAGTGAACTTGTTCAAGAATTTAAAGAAATTGCAATCCATTAACGATCCTGAATATTTTATTAATAAAAGTTACAACCCATTTTCACTAAGACAAAATGAAATTCCATTAATAATCTCTGCAATCAAGAGAAATGACCATGAGTTCATTAAAGAGTTTTTCAATAAATTAGAAGAGGGTTCAACTAAGTATAAATACGATGTTCGTTTATGAGGGTAAAAAAGTGTTTTAATAGCTAATGTATTATTTGTGTTATTTTACAACTACGTAGATTTGTTTAAAACTTTTATTAATCATCCATTAAAAACACCAGCTGCTAAACATAAATTACCTCTTGTAAAATGAACTTTATAAACACTTGTTCTTTTTGTGAAAAAACTGCACATATGATCAGTTGTTGGTATAACTTCTTTTCTTCTTTTAACTTCATCAACTTTACCAGTAGATGATTTACCGTTCATGTTAACTGATGTGGTGTTATCTGATGTATTGATTGGGAATGGATCAGGATGTGGTCCTGATTCTCCTGTACCTTTTTTAATATCCCAAACTCTGACAGAATTATCTGATGCTCCAGAAACCAACATCGTACCTTCTTTATTAAATGATAATGAATAAATTGAACAACGTCCATGGCCTCTCATTGATTTTAATCTTCTACCTGTACCGATATCAAATATATTGATAATCGAATCTTCACCAGCTGAAGCTAACCATCTACCATCAGGACTAATAGCCATTGTATTAATTGCACCAGTATGTCCTTGAAATATACGAACGGATTGACCTTTCGAGATATCCCACATTCTGATTGTTTTATCAGATGAACCTGTGAAGACATAAGTGGAATTTGGATGAAATTCAACACAATCAACATCATTTAAATGTCCTGCGAAAATTCTTAACGGATAAATATGATCACAACTCCATAATCTTGCAGTTTGATCGTGTGAAGCAGTTGCAAAGTAATGACCAAATGGAGAAAATTTAACATCCCAAACTGGATGATTATGACCTTTATAACTAACTAATGAAGTATAGGTATCTAATGACCACAATCTAACAGTTTTATCTTCGGATGATGATAATAAGTATTTATTATCAGGGGAAAATGATAAACCATAAACTGAACCATTATGACCAATTAATTTTCTTGATGGTTCATTCAAATTTTTAGAGTCTTTTGATAAAATTGAGTTTATCGGGGAACCATCCAATGACCATAATTTAATGTAAGAATCCTGAAACCCACCAGCAATTAAATTTGAATCTTCATTAAATTCCAGTGTTGTTAATTCATTATTATGATTATGAAATGTATACATACAAACACTTGGAGATGAAACTTGGAAAGAGTCTAGTTTAATTGAATCTCTTGATTCTTTAATTTTAATGATTTCTCTTTTAATGTCTAAATAAGAATGCTGAGGTAAAGGTAGAGACTCTTTTAAAGGAGATTCTTCAGTTGAAACATCATCATTTAATTTTTTATATTCATCAATCAAACTTGGTTTGACATTTTCTTTTAAATCTCTTCTTTCTAATTCAACTTGAACTTCTTTTTCAAAAGATGGATCTTTTGGGAATGGACCTAATTTAACAGGTTGACTATTAAAATTTTCAATTTCATCAATTGATTCAAACTCTTTAATACCATCATCTAGAGACCCTTCACCGTTATTTAAATCATTATTATTTATAATAATTGGAGTTATAAATCCATTGATTAAACTGATTAATAAAGAGGCACCTAAGGCTTCATTTTCATGAAGGAAATATAATAATAAGTTTAAACAAGTCCTTGTTATATAAAGAATATATTTCTTATTTCTATAAGATTTTGCCAAATCATTTTCATCAAGATGATCTAAATTCCCAATTGAGCTAAACTTTGAAATCTCTGAACCATGTAAGATTTCATGGTCTTTGGAAAATTTATTGAAAAAAACTCTTGCTTCAACTGTATAGTTCTTGGAAATCAAATCTAAATAACAATGAACAAACAGTGGATACAAAACTCTGTATAGTTCAAATCTATAAATTTCTAAAGAGTTTTCGACCCATGCTTTTAACAAAGAATAACCACGTTCATATGCTAATGGGTCAATCTTTTCTCTTGTTGTATTTGAATAAACACCTTCTGTCGTTATACTTCTTGTGATTGAAGCAGATGGAATAGTTGGTGTATGTGAACTTTCAACTCTAAGAATTGCCTCTGTTCTATGGTAACCTTTTTTATTTAAATATTCTAAAACAATTCTATTCAAATCTGCTGGTGAAAACTGTTGATTACCTTGTCTTCTTTGCTGTGCCTGCTGCTGCTGTTGAGGTGTCATACCTCCAGCAGCTGAATTAGGCCGTATAGCATTTCCAGCAGAAGAAGGAACCTCCTGTTTGATGTTGTTTGACATTAATTTCGTTGATTAAATACTTTTTTTTCTAATTTAAATAAACAAAAACTCGAAAACCAAAAAAAAATAACGAAACTAGAAATTAAAAAAAGGTCGTACCCGGATTCGAACCGGGGTTATCCGGATCAAAACCGAAGGTGATAACCACTACACTATACAACCAAATTCAATGTACCTTAAAGGGCTCTCAATTCCCTTAAACAGGGTTTAATAATCACGTGATAAACTCATACAATTTTCAACTGATAACCAATATTTTTTTTTTGTTTAGAAGGTTAATTTAGGTATATACAATGGGTAATGCACCGTCTAAAGTGACACAGCAGGATAAAGCAATCCTCCAAGTAAAGTTGCAAAGGGATAAGATGACTAAATATCAAAAATCAATGTCGTATAATATTGGTCAAGAAAAGATTAAAATAAAAGAATATTTGATTAGAAAGGATAAAAACAGTGCAAAGATAATATTGAAAAGAATTAAATATCAAGAGAAATTAATTGATTCTCTTAATGATCAAATGATGAATTTAGAAAATATGATAAGAACTTTAGAATTCAAATTAATTGAAAAAGAATTCTTAAATGGTTTATCAAAAGGTAATGAACTATTAAAAAAATTAAATAATGAATTGAGTATAAATAAAGTTGAAGATCTATTAGACGATGTTAGAGAAAACATTGAAATTCAACAAGAAATCGATAATCTATTAAGCAATAGTGTGATTGGTAAAGACTTTAATGATGAAATTGATGAAGAATTAGAAGAATTAGAGAAACAAGAATTATTGAAACAAACAGGGGAACTACCATCAGTTGTTGGATTACCAGTTTTAGAGAAAGCTAAAACTTCAGAATTATCAGAAGTACCAGTGGAGGAACCAGTTGTGAAACCTGTAGAGAAAATTGAACAAAGTAAAGTTCCACTATTGGCTTAAAATTAAACATATAATATTATAGCTATAAAAACATATTTAACAAAACAAAATCAAACAGCAAAAACAAAGAAAAGAAAACGGTGTATATATGTTTTTAATAATATAATAATTTAAATAAAAATCATAAGAATTGTAAGATTTGTTGAGTTAATCCATATAATTCAGATCTTGGATCTCCATTAATACCATCGTCATCGTTTGTTTCATCGTTTGTTTCATTATTATTATTATTTAATGCATTTGGATTGTTTAAGTTAGCTAATTTAATAACTAAATCCTTTAATGATTCATTTGATTTATCATTTTTAATCAATTCAATGATTTCTGAATCATTTGATTCTAATAATTGTACTAATGACCATAATGCAATATGTTCAAATGTTAAATTTCCACTTTTTAAGAATCTTGAAATAAATCCATGAATACCTTTTTCGTTATTATCATTTTGTTCATTTTCAACTCCATTCCAAGATTTTTTAATTTCATCATAGTTTGATAATCTTGAACACAAGTTCGCTAATGCTGCAGCTGCATTACCACAAACTTCTGCGTTATTTGAATAAGTTAATGGAATTAATACGTCTAACAAGCCTAATGATAATAATTTCAATTTCAAATCATCAGCCAATGCTAATATAGCAAAGCAAGCAGAAATTTCTGATTGAACTGGAATTGAAGCATCAAGTACTAATTCTTTACATTTTAAGACAGCATTTGATTCTAATAATTCTAATCTGTTTCTTTCACTTGATGCAGCTAAGTTTCTTAAAGTTGAAACTGCATGACATTGAATTTCTGCAGAGTCTGGATATGATAATAAAGAAACTAAAGGAGTTAAAAATCCTGCATCAATTATTAAACCTTCATTTAATGGATGAATTGAAATATTTCTTATACAAGCAACTGAAGCTAAGATTAAAGGTTGATGAGTTGATTGTAATAGTTTAACTAAATGAGGTAAACCGCCAGCTCTAACAATTTCTAATTGATAACCAGGATCTGAAGCTAAATTTCTTAATGCTAAAGTTGCTTGACATTGAACTCTTGGAGAAGTTGAATCCATTAATTGAACTAATTGTCCAATCAATCTAGGCTCAGTTTTCGATAACTTCTTTCTATTAATTTCATCAACTGCAATGTTTGAGATTGCAGTTGTACAATAATATTGAACATCTGGATCTGGAGAACTTAATAAAGAAACTAAAACAGGCACCGCACCTGCATTAACTAATTCTTGTCTATTTTCATTTGAATGTGTCATGTTTAATAAAGCCCCTGTTGCATTTCTTTGAACTCTTAAATCTGAAGATTTTGCTAATTTGGTTAAAGGTACCAAAGCACCAGATCTAGCAATTTTAGCTTTATTATCATCTTGAGTGGCTAAATTGGTGATACAACCAACTGCATTACATTGCACTTCAATGTTATTACTCAACATTTGACGGATTAAAGGTTCTAAACCACCCATTTCAACTATTAAGATTTTATTTTCGTTATTAACAGCTAAATTACCTAAAGCTGCACATGCAGCTCTTTGGACTTCAGAATCTATACTTCTCAATAAAATCAAAATTGGTTCTAAAACTTCTCTATCAACGGGTCTAACATCTTTTTCTGTAATTTCAGCAAATGCTAAAGCAGCAGAACGTTGTAAATCAATATTGTCAGAGTAAACTAATGTGGATAAGGCTTTCAATGGGCCATGGTTGAAAAAATCAACTTCTGAACGGTTTTCTAAATATTGTAATAATAATGAAATAGCCTCCCTTTCATTTTCAGCTAATAAAGGCTGTTGTTCCTGGGAAGAAGAAGAGTTGCTACTCTTTAAACAGGAGAAACAAAAACCCATCTGAGAAGAGAGTGAACAGATTCAGCAGCGTTAAATGAAGGTTTTTAAAAATAAAATTAAAGTTTTTATCTTAATTTTGTTTTGATATTTTTGTTCGAAAATAGGAAATAGAAAATTTCTCGCTGACATAATAATTTCTTAATCTCTTAATGTTAACTAGCAGTTGAGAAAATCATTGATGTTAATTGGTAGAAGAGTCATTACAAATGAAGTGGTTGTATAGTCTTTGATTGAGTTATATTTACTAGGTTAATATCAATGATAATATCACTAAAAGGTATAATTAATTCTGAAAAAACAATAGTCAGATTTAATATTCTAGATATAATATGAAGTTGTAGTATTACTCATCATTACTGAATTCTTTAGAGCGAAATTTTATTTTCATTTAAAATCTTACAAACAGGTAATGAAGTAAATACTTATATTTAGTTATATTTAATTATTAAAGATCTCCCTAATTAATATAACTAATTATAACTAATATTTAAAACGTTTTCAACAAATTTGATATTTTCGAATTTTTTCAAACTTTTAGTTTTATAAGCCAATCTTGGAATACCTAAATCAATTAAGTAATGTCTAAAATCTCCTTTATTAATCAATCCGTTTTCATAAATTAATTGTAACCCAATTAAAATTAACCCAAAACTAACAATATATTTACTTTTAACAAATATTTCATTGGTTACGCCTGATCCTGAGTCTATTCCTGATGGTATATCAATTGATAGTACACTTGCGTTGGAGTTATTAATCCAGTTAATCATTTCAATTATATTCTCATATGAATTCTTTTCTAAATCATTTAAATTCAAATCGTATCCTTGAATTGAATCGATTATCAATTCTGGTACATTGTTTTTTAATTTCTTATTTAAAAGTTCAATTGAATTTATAATTACTCCAATTGATTGAAATAATTTTAGTTGTTCAGTTAATTCAATTTCAATTTCGTCTTCATCTTCTTCATTAAAATAAACTAATACTTCAAATCCAACATTAATTAATTTCCTTGCAGTGGCCAACCCTCTTGCCCCTGTCTTGTTATTACCAATAACAATAACTATAATTGGTGCAGAATTATGATTAGTTGAACTAATTCTACTTGTACCTCCTAAGATTTTAATAATTAATTGTGTTAATCCAATTGCCGCAGTTTCTGATAATAATAAACTTGAATATGAATATGTATTGATTGCAATATTCTCTGCTTGAACCAATTGTAATGGGGTTGCTAGTGGTATTAATAAATTATTGTAATAAAATCCTTTTGAAGCTTCCTTTTTATTGTTATTAATTTTTATTAATGATTTAATTGCATTTGTTGCTGTTTTATCAACTGAGTCTAAAACCATTTCGTTATGGTCAAATTTAGTCTTAACTTTATTGTGTCCAACTAATCTTAATGAATTATCAATTGAATCAGTTTCTTCAAATTCTTTTAATGCTGATTGTTTATTAAAATTCTCTGTTGATTGTGCAAAATCAAAATCTCCTGATTCTTTGATCTTATTAATATTTTCTCCAAACTCATCATATTTCTTATATTCTTCTTTATCCTTTTTATTCTTCTTCTTTTTTTGTAATTGAACTGGTATTTCTAAAACCTTTAAATCTTTAATCTCTTCTCCTTTAAACGATGGACCTTCCTCGAAAAAAATCTGCTTATCAACACATTCTTTGACAACACCATGGACTTGACCACCATTATGAAGTTGCAAAAGAACTTTGGATCCAATTACTGAAACCATGTTTTTGGTAGTGTATTATTATGAATTCCGAAAATTTTATTTCGAATTCTTTTTATTTTATATATGTGGCCTGAAGAATACAATAAAATAAGGAAAGAATTAGACGAGAATCCTGATTCTTTGCCTCTTTGGACTTCTTTAATCGATTTAGTCGAGGATTCTTTTTCAAAACAAGAATTTTCAATTGATTTGAAAGTTTCTTTATATTCAAACTTTAATGAATTTTTATCAAAATGGCCCTTATTATTTGGTTATTGGAAAAAATTAACCTCCTTGACGTATCAATTAGATGGCCTAGAAGCTAGTTTACTGGTGTTGAAGAGATCTTTAGAAGTTTTCCCAAATTGTTTGGAATTGTGGATTGATTATTTAGTCATTTTAATAGGTCAAACAGATAATAAATTAATGCTTCAAGATCAGTTAATCGATGAAGAATTTATAAGAAATGAATTTGAAAAAGCTGTAAAATTAGTTGGTAATGTGTTCATGGGCCATGAGGTTTGGGATAAATACATATCTTGGGAACAATCAATAATTAAACAAAATAATCAAGATAATGAAAAAATTGTTAGAATATTATTTAAATCCATTCAAGTTCCATTATATCAATACTCTAAAATGTACCAAGACTTTGATAAAGAATGGGAATCATTATCAATTGATCAGTTAAATTCAATCACAAATTTTAATTTACAGACAAAACCTGAATTTAAAGTAAAATTCAATTTAATTTTTAATAATACTCAACAATATGTTTCAGAAATTTGGAATTTTGAAAGTTTAATCAAGCAAAAATTCTTTAATAATGAAATAAATGAAGAAGATTTAAAAACTTGGGAAAATTATTTAAATTTCCAAATTTCCAAATATAATTCCAATAATTCTGTTAAAAATCAAGTAATTTCAACTTTTGAGCAATGCCTAATTCCAATGTGTAAGCTAGATAAGATTTGGTATAAGTATTTATCATTTTTGAATTTCATTGCAAAAGAAGATACCAAATTTATTAATTCAGTTTATTTCAAATGCTGTAATTATTATTTATCATTAAATAATTTTGAAATCAGATTAAATTGGGCATTGTTCATTGAATCAAATTATGATGATGAATTTGATAGAATCAATGAGATTTACTTATCAATTATTAAAAACAACAGTTTAAAATTCAAACCAATTTCAACTTATATTAAATTTCTAGTTAGAAATAAAGTCAAAATCTCATTAGAGAATATAATAGATTGTTATTTATCAAACGATGATTCAATTCTTGATATTAATGAAAAAAGATTGTTGAATCTTATCAACGATAAAACGTTATCAATTTTAGTAACTGAATTATTCAAATTGAATGAAGAAAAATTAAGATTATATGGGAAATATTTTAAATTAGAACATTTGAATTATTCAGTTTCATTTCATTTACAAATATATAATTACTTCAAACAACAAAGAGATTTGGATGAATTAAAATTAATCGTTCATAAAATTTTAAATTCAAATATTTCAATTATTTTCAAAAATCTAATAATTAAAGATTATAACGAATTTTTGGAATTCAACCAAGAAAAAAATGATAATCTAAATCAATATTACATGCTGAAATTAGATTTGCCATTCAATTTAGTTTCGCCAGATAGATTGATTGATCAAAGTACTAACAAAAATTTAATTTATCCAGGTTTCCAGAAAATTGATTCCCCAACAATAACAAATATGAATATTGACGAAATTGCAAATATCAATAAAATTATAGAATTACCAACTTTCAAAAACGTCGAAAAGGCAACCAAAAAAGTTTCACCAATTGATAATGAATGAATTTAACGTTTTTTTTTCGTAGTTCCAGTTTCGAACGGGAAAATTTTATACAGAAAAAAAAATTTATGTGATGAGATGAGCTTTAATTAAATTCCATCAAACTTATTAAAACTGCATTAAATCATGGTGGAAATCACTTTAGATAAGAGAGATCGTTCTCCTCCACGTTCTGAAGATACCCCTGCATTAAAGAAACAATCACTTGCGAATTCAACCGAGGAATCTCATCATGAAGAGATAACCAATAATATTGAAGATGATACTAAACAAAATAAACCACAAAAGAAAAGAATCATCAAGTATAAAAATAAGTCTTGCGATCCAACATCACCAACAGGTGTTCTTAAATTTGAAATTCAAGAAATCTTGAAAGAATTCAACTTAGAAATTAATGATATTTCAAATAATATGAATGATTTACTTAATGATGAAGATATAATGAATTTATACCATAGAGATGTTAATGATGTCAAGATTTTGAAATTGACTTCAAATGGTGATGGTATTGCTTTAGTTCAACATCCAAATTCAAGTAAGAAATTCCAAATTGTAATTATACCATTTGCAATTCCTGGCGATACGGTTAATATTAGAATTTTCAAAACACATCCAAATTACGTTGAATCTGATTTATTATCAATAATTACACCATCACAAGATAGAAATGACAGCTTGGTTAAATGTGGATATTTTGGTCGTTGTTCAGGCTGTCAATATCAAATGTTAAACTATTCAACCCAATTAAAATGGAAAAGAGAAACAATTTTAAATGCTTACAATTATCTAGCTAAAGATTTAGTTAAAAGTGGTAAAATTCCTGAGATCGGCTCTACATTTGCATCACCAAAAGAGTTTAGTTATAGAACAAAATTAACTCCACATTTTGATATTAAATCAAAACGTCGTGGAACTGGACCAAAATTAACATTAGCAGAGAAAGGTGTTGAAGTTAGACCAAGTTTTGGATTTGGTGCTAAAGGTAAATCAAATTGGAGAAATTGTAAAATTGGAGGAGATCAAGCAACTTTGGATATCGAAGAATGCATAATCGGTACAAAAATCGTTAATGTTGGTTTGACTAATGAAAGAAATAAATTTGTAAAGAATTGGGGCAATTATAAAAAAAGCGCAACAGTTTTACTTAGAGAGCATACAAAAGTTTTTAATAAAGATGATATAATTTCAAACGAAATAGTTAATAAAGAAGAAAGTTCAAAAGATGAAGAAGATAACGTTAGTTATATAACCGAAGAAAATGACAAAGATAATTTGGTTAAAACTTGTGTTATTAACCCAAGACAAATAGTTACAGAATACGTTAATGGGTTTACATTTGAATTTTCTGCTGGTGAATTTTTTCAAAATAATAATTCAATTTTACCACTTGTTACCAACTATGTTTGTGAGAATTTACAAATTTCTAATAAACCAACTGATAAACCATTGTATTTAGTTGATGCATATTGTGGATCAGGATTATTCAGTATAACTGCATCAAAAGGTGTTGATAGGGTTGTTGGTGTCGATGTTTCAAAAGAAAGTATTAAATTTGCTAATTTGAATGCAGAGCGTAATGGAGTCACAAATGTCAAGTTTATAGATGGTAAAGCAGAAAAGATTTTTAATGAAATTACAACACCAAACGATTTGACTTCAGTAATTATTGATCCATCAAGAAAAGGTTGTGATGATGTATTTTTAAACCAATTATCAGATTACAAACCTGCAAGAGTTGTTTATGTTAGTTGTAATGTTCATTCACAAGCAAGAGATTTACAAAAATTTATACAAAATACAGAAAATGGTCGTCTTTATACCATTGAAAGTATTAGAGGGTTTGATTTTTTCCCACAAACTCACCATGTTGAGAGCGTTGCTGTCATTTCAAGAAAAGTTGAATTTTAATAGATTAAGACATTAATATTTATTTTAATTATTGTACTACAATCTCTCAATCATACATCTATATGAAATAAGAGCCACTACACAATTATATGAAAGGTTCTTTTTTAGCCTTTTAATCTTTTAACCGCACTGAAAATAAGTACCTTTTTGTAAACCCTAATAATCGATCACGTGAATTAGCACAGGTTTTAAACAATTACATAATTTTATTAGTTCTGATTACATCAGCCAAACAATTTTTTTTGACTTTTTTCATGAAAAAAAAATGAAAAATTAAATCTTCTTAAATATCAACATAAATTAATCAAAATGGAAAACGATAAAGGTCAACTTGTAAGTGAATTATTCATATGGATTAATGTGAATGTGGAAATTATACATAGAGAAGAATAAAGTGTATCATATAGAAATGTGTAACTCAAGAGTGTTAAAGATTGTATTTATTATTTAAAGAGTACCTAAGTGAACAATATGTTTTAATTGTTGGACAAAAGAGAAATAAGAGAAGAATGAAGCCAACATTAGATGAATATTTATAACAGTCACTTCATTGTATTGAGTGTCTATGTGTCTAATATTCTCAGTATCCAAGAAGAAATGTATTCAAGTCAATCAAATAGGCATGTGAATAGGTATGAATAAAATCAATAAAAATAATAAAAACAAGTACTCTATACTTCATTCTTTGATTAACACTTTGCACTCCATGTTTTAAGTTCTACAATCACTCCACCAGACATCCACCACATCCATAACCATTACTAACTCCCACCAGGTCGAATTATACGTTCCACGTAAATGTTCAGCTACCAACAGAATCATCAAAGCTAAAGATCATGCTTCTGTCCAAATCAACATTGTTAACGTTGATGAAGAAGGTCATGCTATTCCAAACTCTGTCACCACTTACGCTTTATCAGGTTACGTCAGAGCCAGAGGTGAAGCTGATGACTCATTAAACAGATTAGCTCAAAGAGATGGTTTATTAAAAAACGTCTGGTCTTACTCCATCTAAGTTTATATAAATTTCTAATGTATCAGTTCATTTAAAATCCTCAGATGATGTAGCATGTTTACCTTTTGCCGTATGCGGATATTTTCGCGGGGAAAATAATATTATATCCTTAAAATTTTAAAATTTTATTTTTTGTCTCTCCCTTATATATTTTCTTCCTTATTTATTTATAATCGAATGGTCAACGCCGTTGCTACTTTGCTCTTCTCTGCCTCTTACTTACCTGGTGCCTTAGTTCTTGCTCATACTTTGAGACAAACTGAAATCTTCAATGAAGAGTTAAAATTGGTTGTATTGTTAGCTACAGATTTAACCGAATTTGAAAAGAGTCAATTAGGTGTATTCGATGAAGTCATCCCAATCAGTCTAATCCATTCTAGATATGATTCCGATGAGTTTAAATCTTTAAAAAGACCTGAATTGACTCCAACTTATTCAAAAATTAATTTATTCAAATTGACTGAATTTGAAAAAGTCTTGTATCTTGACTCAGATACTTTGCCATTGAAGTCAATTAGTTCAATTATTGACCAAGATATCGGTTATGGTGATATTGTTGCTTCGCCTGATTCTGGTTGGCCTGATATTTTCAACTCTGGGGTCTTTTTAATCAAACCATCAGTTGATACATATCTTGCATTATTAAATAAAATTCAAACTTCAAACTCTCCATCATTTGACGGTGCTGACCAAGGTTTATTAAATGAATTCTTCCATTTGGATGGTACTTCCGGTTATTCATGGAAAAGATTACCATTTTTATTTAATGTTACACCATCAGGTCAATATCAATATCAACCTGCATTTAACTACTTCCAAGATAAAATTAAATTAGTTCATTTTATCGGTAGTAAGAAACCATGGTTTGAGGTTGAAGATAAGGAAGGTTTAAGATATAATTGGTGGTTAAAATACTATGAATTTTTTGGTGTTGATGAAAATGTTCAAAAGACAATTCATGGTATTACACCAGTTTATTATGAACCAGAAAAAGAGGAGGAAAAAGAACCTGAAGTCAATGATAAGGATTTATTATTAGATCCTAATTCATATAAAGGGTTTGATACCATCAATTCGTCAAACCAATGGAATGCTGAGTTTGAAGAACCACCTAAATCAGGTAAAGCAGAGGCTGAATTATTCCCAAGCTCATTACGTGATGACTACGGTACTTGGAATAATGATTCTTATCAATCAAATGAAGAAGAGTTTTGGAGACCTGAACCAATTTTCCCATATGAAAGAGAAAATCCATACCTCAAACCTGACAGAGTCTTTGATGAGCCAAAATATAAGAACTGGGAATCATTGCCATTGATTAGAAAGATTAAAGATAAACAACAGGAAGAGTTAAAAGCTCAAGAGCGTGCAAGAAAATTAGCTGAAGAACAACTTGAAGATAGTGAATTTGATCTAGAGAAGAAAGAAAGATTAAAAGAAATCGAAAGAAGATATAGCGGGGATGTCATTTCTCCAGCGTCCATTGAGCAGGACTTAATGGACTTAGAAGACCAGGATGACGAGATCGTCACTGCATTAACTGATATCCACATTGATTAATAAATAATTATATATATGATTTAAAACAAAACAAATTTGTGTCAAATATATCGATTCACGTGACTACTCACGTGATACCACGAAAATTTCCCTTTTCTGTTTTTTCTGATTTAAGTAAAAAAAATTTTTTTTTGTGAAAAATTTTCAATTAAATAAAATTAACCTTCAAATTTAAAAATGGCTGAAGGAATCACTGAAATCGACTCCAACTTAATCGAGTCCAACTACGACAACGTTGTCTACTCATTTGATGATTTAAACTTAAAAACTGAAATTGTTAGAGGTATTTATGGTTACGGTTATGAAGAACCATCAGCTATTCAACAACGTGCAATTTTACCAATTACTGAAGGTCGTGACGTTTTAGCTCAAGCTCAATCTGGTACTGGTAAAACTGCTACTTTCACCATTTCTGCTTTACAAAGAATTGATGAAAACTTAAAAAGAGCCCAAGCTTTAATTTTAGCCCCAACTAGAGAATTAGCTTTACAAATTCAAAAAGTTGTTTTAGCCATTGGTTTACACTTAGACGTCCAAGTCCATGCTTCCATTGGTGGTACTTCATTAAAAGATGATATTGAAGCTTTCAGATCTGGTGCTCAAGTTATTGTTGGTACTCCAGGTAGGGTTCAAGATATGATTGACCGTGGTTTTTTCAGAACTGATGATATCAAAATTTTCATCTTAGATGAAGCAGATGAAATGTTATCTTCAGGTTTCAAAGAACAAATTTACAACATTTTCACTTTATTACCAAAAACAACCCAAGTTGTTTTATTATCAGCTACCATGCCATTAGATGTTTTAGAAGTTACTACTAAATTTATGAGAAACCCAGTTAGAATTTTAGTTAAAAAAGATGAATTAACTTTAGAAGGTATTAAACAATTCTTTGTCAATGTCGAACAAGAACAATATAAATTAGATTGTTTAACTGATTTATATGATACAATTTCAATCACTCAATGTGTTATCTTCTGTAATACAAGAAAGAAGGTTGAATATTTAACTGATAAATTAACTGAATTGAAATTTGCTGTTTCTGCCATCCACTCTGAATTAACTCAACAAGAAAGAGATACTATTATGAAAGAATTCAGAACCGGTTCTTCAAGAATTTTAATTGCTACTGATTTATTAGCTAGAGGTATTGATGTCCAACAAGTTTCATTAGTTATCAATTATGATTTACCAACCAACAAAGAAAATTACATCCATAGAATTGGTAGAGGTGGTAGATTTGGTAGAAAAGGTGTTGCTATCAATTTTGTCACTGATAGAGATGTTGCTGCAATGAGAGAAATTGAAAGATTCTATTCTACACAAATTGATGAATTGCCAGAAAATGTCGCTGATATTTTCGCTTAAGTTTGAATAAATGATATATTTAAATTGCACCCGTAGTCTTCTAGTCTTTAGAGATTGTGCCTTGTTTGACAGTTTCTCCATCAACTCCAATAATATAGATTTTTTCAATTAAAGTTTTAATATCTTCATCATCACCGTCAAAGAACAAATCTAAAGTTTTAACTTTTTGAAATCTAACAAATTTTAATTTGAGCTCTGCAAACCCATCATCATTGAACTCTAAATCTTGTAAATCATTTAATGAATTCAATTGGCTTGCATCATCAAACGAAATTATATTACTGTTATTAATCCAAATCTTAATTAAATTTGGTTTTTGGAAATCATCAGTACATTCTTTTGATTTAACTAGAATCGAATGGATTTTAGAGACGTTAATCAATGGGATATGGATTAGAATTTGGGAATCTATATCTGAATTAATTGTTGAAACTTCATCATTGAATATCTTTTTAATCTCTGAACCATTTTCAACATTCATATATTCCAATTCGTTCAAAAATATATTATTGTTCAAACTTGTAAAGCCATTATTTATATATTTTTTGATTTCATTATTGATTGTAACTTCATTATTGAATTTAACTGCATTTAAATTCAAATTATTTAGTTTATTAATTTCTTCGTTAAGTTTAGTAATATCAGCACCTCTAACTCTTTCTAATTCTTTCCCCTTGTTAACAAACAGGAATGTTGGAATGGAACTGATACTGAATCTAGAAGCTAGTTGTTTATGTTCATCAATATCGATTTTTAAGAAATTTATATTTGAATAACTGTTTGATAATTGATCAATTATTGGTGAGATTTGCTGACATGGACCACACCATTTTGCAGTGAAATACAAGACTAATAATTCGGCTTTGGTGAAAATCACTTCAAATTCATTGGAATTTGTTAAAACTGAGATTGTCATAATAAAATTATTAATTAATCAACAAAACAAAATTATAACGGAATTAATTTTAATAAAGTTAATTAAGGTTGGAAATTGCGGATTCCGGAAAAATCTTATAAAAAAGAATGGAGAGACATTATTAATTCATTTATACTTAAATTTATAATGTTCGATTCAATAACTGATTTCATTTTATCAATTTACACTTTACAATCTCATAAATATTCATTATCAAGTCATGAGCTTTTATCTTCAATTGTCACATTGCTCATCTTGTTCTTTATTGGAATAATAATCCTCGTCTTCACAATCACAACCATTTTTTTATTAGTTAAATTGTATAGATGTAATGAACAGGATGAAGAGGCAATGAACTATGATGATTCAGATTCTTATTCTATTGATTTGAAATTTGATTCAAAATCTGACTAATATAGTTTTATATCTATCCATTCGTTCCTTCATGATACCCACGTTATTGTCATTCGTTATGCCTGTTATGCCCCTTATGATACCCACATTATTATTATGATCCTCATTACACTTTATTCATTGATTGAAATTTTGCACTCCATTTTTCATTTGTTTCTAAAGCAGAATTTAAATTATCTTTCAATAATTTAATCTCATTTTCTAGATTCAATACTTTTGGATTTTTAATAACTTTAAATTCAACATCATTTGAATTAATTAAATTATATAAATCATCTAAAGATTTAAAAATTAATTCTTTGATTTTATTTATTGGTATTAATTCAAAATTAATTGAATTATTTTCAAAATTCTCAAAGTAGAAATTTGGAGTGGATTTTAATAAATTTTCTTTATTATTATTTAATAAATTTAAATAATTTAATAGAAAATTTAGAAAAATTGTTAATTTTTCTTGTTCAATTGATAAGTTTTCAATTTCATTTTGTAATAAAATTATCTTTGTATCGTCAATCGATTCTCCTGAATTTTTTATTCTATTATTTTTTAAAATAATTCGATCTTGTAAATATTTAATCAATTTTTCCTTCTTATTTAAATTAGTTTCATATTTTTTCTTTAATGAATTGTTCAGTTTTTTTTCAAATTCAATCAATTTATTGAAATTCTTATTTTCTTTAATTAGATTTTCATTTTCTTCAAGTAAAATGTCATAATTATTACTTATTTGTTTGAATTTATTAATATTTTCTTCATTTTGTAAATTAATTAAATCAATTTTGGATTGTAATGATTTGATATTCTCATCCTTTTTAATCAACTGTTTCGATAAGTTTTCTCTTTCTAATTTACTTTTATCCAGTTCTTGTAATAGTTGATAAATTGTATTGATAATTAACTTATCATTTGAATAAACTTCATCTTCATTAATTTCATCAGTAGTTGAGAATTTCAACTTCTGTAAACTCTCAGACTCGTTGAAATATCCCTTTGCATATAAAGCAGAGTTTATCAAGTCAGAAGCTTGAAGGATCGACGATTTTTCATTCATTTTTTTGTAGTTTTAATTGAAATCAAAATCTTGTAAACAAAACAAGACAATACAATTTTGTAAACAAAGAAAAAACATACTAAAACTTCCAAAAAAGGAAATTTCCATTTTAAGAAAAGTCAACGAAACGAAGAAAATTTTTATTGAATTAAAAAGGATTGAAATTGAGCTGAATTGATAGGTTCATCTGTGAGTTAACTAATGGGTCATTAATATATCTCTTGTTTCGATTTCAAATTTGGCTTATTTTCTTTTTTCCCCATTAATTTAACACAGTTATTTATTTCCTTTAAAATATAATTAATCCAAACAATTCTTATAATTCATATAAATCAATTCTATCAATTCTATAAAATGTATGAACTCTATCAATCCAACCATCCTTACCAATCCAATCAATTCAATATTTATCTACACTTCCTTACCAATTCCATTTATTATCTCATAGTCAATATTCTGATACCATGAATTGATAAATCTAAAAACTCGTATCTTCTAATTTTGTTTGTATTTATAAATCATTATCATCAAGGTTTAAATTTAATGATGGTTGTCTTCTGGTTCTTGTAAAACAAACCATTCTTGAGCAGCAGCTTCAGCTTCACTGGTAGCAGAAACAACTTCAACTTCAGCAGCTTCATAATCACCCAATTGAGTGGCAGCATCAACTTCTAAAGCTGGGATTTGTGGAGCAACTGGAGTTTTCCAAGCTCTAACTGCAGATTCAGCATCAGCAGCAGAAATTGGAGTTGGCTTAAAAGCTTTTAATTCTTTAATGTATAAATCTTGAATAGCATTGTTTCTAACTGGAGCAGAAGAGAAACTTCTAACAGCAAATTTAACACTGGAATTTCTAACAATTGAAAACATTTTCAGCTTTTAAGTTTTAAGGGTGAAAAAAAATTGATGTTTTTTTTGTTGAAAAAAACTTCATATAAAATTTATCCGGGTAAAAAGAATAAATTTAATTGGACGTCAAAAGAAGTTTTTATGGGAAGATTTTACTGCGATTATTGTCAATGTGAGTATATTATTGGATTCTACGTGTTGTGTTTACTAACTATATCAAGTGTATTTAACTCCTGATGCTGCAAGTGTCAGAAAAAATCATCTAACTGGTAAAAACCATATTAAACTAGTTTGTGATTATTATGAAAATCAAGCTAAACAGTTAGGTATTTGGAATGATCCTGGGTTCAACTATCAACAGGTTAATGACTCATTGTATAAAAATATCCCTGGTTCTTGCAATTTGAATTTGGATGAGTATTATACTTTTGTAAATTCAGTTTCATTACCTCCACCGCATACTCTTCAAGGATTACCAAACCCTCCTGCTAAAGTGCTTCATGAATCTATTAAAGCAGACGAGTCAGTTTTAAACGTGTTAAAATAAGAATACAGTACAAGGTCTAAGACCTATATAAATCACGTATATAAAATTAAATAAAAATCATTCCAAGTATCAACATAATTGAGCTTATTCCTAGTCTATTTGCAATACCTTCATATGTAATAACACCACTACTTGTTTGACCAGTTGTGATTGAAGTACCTGTGGTTGCACTTGAATTAGCGTCTGTTGTGCCTGTATTCGCTTTGGTGCCTGAGGTACCTGTGGTACCCGTGGTACTTATGGTACTCAACGGAAAGTAAGTAGTATAAGTTGTAACAGTATTGTCAAATGAGCTAGTGATAACAGTGACTCCTGTAGTTATCGTCTTAGATGAGCATCCATTGTCACATGTGGTCGTTATTATCTCTGTGGTTGGAATATCATCTTTTGTAAATGTTGAGGTGGAAATTGGTTTCTTTGAAGAAGTAAAAGTAGTCGATGATCCTGCGAACGAAGTACTTGAAGTAGATGTACTTGAACTTGAAATCGAAGTCGAAGTAGAAATCGAAGTCGAAGTCGAAGTCGGAGTAAAGGATGAGGATGAGGTTGAGGTAGTTGATGTGGTTGGTAAAATTGTTGATGTGGACTCTGCCTCGTAGGACGAGGTGTTTGAATAAATAAATGATGAGAATGAGTATGAAGATGAAGATGGAGATGAAATGAATGATGAGATTGAAGAACTTGATGATTCCGTAGTTGAAGATTCAGAGATTGAGGATTCAGATTAACTTTCAGAGGAAGAAGATTCAGAAGAGGATTCAGAAGAGGATTCAGAAGAAGACTCAGAAGAAGACTCAGAAGAAGACTCAGAAGAAGACTCAGAAGAAGACTCAGAAGAAGACTCAGAAGAAGACTCAGAAGAAGACTCAGAAGAAGATTCAGAAGAAGATTCAGAAGAAGACTCAGAGCTTGAAGATTCAGAAGAAGACTCAGAGCTTGAAGATTCAGAACTTGAAGATTCAGAACTTGATGATTCAGAGCTTGATGAGCTTAATGCAATTACAATTGCATGCTCTAATTCAGTTGCATCAACATCATCACCATCCAGATCTGCCACTAGACTAAATACAGTTTCTCCAGAATCTGGGGTTGCAACAACAGAAATGTTTAAATATTCATCTTCTGAAATTTCCATCGCTAGTGCACTATAGTCAACCAAGTCTCTCTTTCTAGAACTTGCTTCTCTATTAATTGGATAGTCTTCACCATTTGAGAAACTACCAGCAACCGTATCAATAGTGAAATAATCTCCGGATAAACTCATTTCTAAACTTGACCAAAATGTTGGACCAGGGACACTTAGAGTCCATGTCAATAGCCCATCATCACCCGCGCTACCTGTTAAAGTTGGGTCTGTTGGTGTCACTGGAATTGTAAGCTCAAGCGTTAATGTTTCAAGATATTTTCCATTAATATTAATATCTGCAACTAAATTGAAAACATGATATCCACTAAATGGTATACCGTAAACATAAACTTTCAAAACGTCTTCTTCTGTATCTAATATAATATCATCTCCAGAATAAATGTGGTCTCCTTCGTCATTTAATGAATAATTACCAGCATCAACTGAACTAATATTAAAAAAATCTGAAGTAAGTTTAAAACTTGACTCATCCCAAAATGTCGGTCCTGGAATAGACAGAGTCCATGTTAGTGTAGTATTATCTGTTGAACCTGAAATTGATGGGAGTGTTGGAGTAACGTCTAAATCAATTTCATAAGCAATAGTTGTAAAATAAACACCATTAATTGAAATCGCAGAACTTAAATTGAATTCGAACCCTGTTATTGCATCTGCATAGACAAACATTGTTAGCTTTTCACTGGAATCGTCTAAGGAAATTGAACCTCCAATATATGAACCATTATCAGCTTGTGTAAATGTATGATCACCTCCATCAACTGAAGTAATTTCAAAATAATCTCCACTTAATTCAAAAGATGATGAATCCCAATAAGTAGGACCAGGAATTGTAATTGTCCATGTTAATTTATCGTTAGAATCTGCAGAACCTGAGATTGATGGCGTTGTTGGATCATATTCAAGAATGATTTCATACGATAATGTTGCTAAATACGAATCATCCACTGTGATAACCGAAGTCAAATTGAATTCATATCCTGTTATTGGATCAGCATAAACTAGCATCGTTAACTTATCATCTGAAGTTTCTAATTCAATTGCACCACCAGAATATGAGCCATCACCATTATTAGTAAATGAATAATCATCACCATCAACTGAAGTTACTGAAAAATCATCACCAGATAATGCAAACGTTGAGGAATCCCAAAATGTTGGGCCTGGAACTTCAATGGTCCATGTTAAAACACCATCACCATTTGAGGAACCACTAATCGTTGGCTCTGTTGGCGGAGCATTAAGAGTTAATTGATATGATAAAGTCTTGTAATACTGTCCATTCATACCAATTGCAACAGTTAAAGTGAAAACAAAACCTTTAATTGGATCTGCATAAACATATATAGTCAAGAAATCATCAGAAGTATCTAAAGAAATTGAGTCGCCCGTATAATCATCATCGTCCACAGCTTTAGTTAAAGTATAATTCCCTGGATCAACTGAAGTAATGATAAAATCATCACCAGACATCAGGAAGTACGAAGATTCCCAGTATGTCGGACCAGGAACTTGAATTGTCCATGTTAACTTGTCATTATCATCAACGGAACCAGAAATAGTTGGGATAGTCGGTGCAATGTCTAGATCAATTTCATATGATAAAGTCCTGAAATATGATCCATCAATTGTGATAGCAGAGCTTAAATTGAAAATGAAACCTGAATCTGGATCAGCATAAACATAAATTGTTAGTTTATCGTCTTCTGTTTCTAAATCGATTGAACCACCAGAATAAGAACCATCACCATTATCCGTCAAAGAGTAATCCCCGCCAGTAACGGAGGATATTGTGAAATAGTCTCCAGACATATCAAAACTAGAAGAGTTTCAGAATGTAGGGCCAGGAATGCTAATTGTCCATGTTAAATTTTCTTCATCATCAGCAGAACCAGAGATTGAAGGTTCAGTTGGATCAACATATAAGATAATTTCATAAGCTAAAGTGGTAAAGTATGCGTCATTGACTTCCATTTCTGCATTTAGGTTAAAAGTAAAACCAGTGATTGGATCAGCATAAACATAGATAGTCAAGCTATCAGCTTCTGTTTCTAAAGAAATCGCACCAACAGTGTAGTAACCATCGTCATCAATATCAACTGTGTAACCAGAAGTTTCAACTGAGGTAATTTCAAAATAATCACCAGATAATATAAATGAGGCAGAGTCCCAATAAGTCGGACCAGGAACATCAATTGTCCATGTTAGTTTATCATTTGAATCAGCGGAACCAGTGATTGTCGGAGTAGTTGGATCTAGGTCAATATCAATTTCATATTCCAAAGTTTTGAAAAAAACACCGTTAATAGTAACATCAGCAGTTAAGGTAAATTGGAACCCAGTGACAGGGTCAGCATAAACGTAAATCGTCAAGCTATCAGTACTATAAAACATTTCAATTGAATCACCGGAATACGTATTACCACTCTCATCAGTTAGAGAATAATCACCACCATCGACAGAGGTTATTGTGAAATTATCACCAGAAAGATCAAAAGAGGAAGTGTTCCAATACGTAGGGCCTGGGAAATTGATCGTCCAAGTCAATTTATTCTCATCATCAGCAGAACCTGAAATGGTTGGAACTGTGGGTGTAACGTCGATATCAATTTCATATTCCAAAGTGGTGAAGTAAGAACCATCTGTAGTAATGTTCACAGATAAAGTAAAATTCCAACCGTAAATTGGTGATGCTGCAAATATAATATATAAAGTGTCACCTTGGTATATGACTGCAGAACCAGCAGTATAAACGTCAGTTTCATCATTTGATATCACATAAGATGTTCTCCAGGAGGATACATCATCAACTTCATAGTTATCATATGAATTGAGATCCAATTGGAGAGTATCCCAGGACGTAGGCCCGGGAAATGCTAAAGTCCATGATAGTTGGTCATTTGAATCTGATGAACCTGTCAACGTTGGAGTTGTTGGATTGTTCTCAGGGATATCGACTTCTGAGTTTAACTGATAATCAAATGCACCATTTGTGAAGACATCAACAATTAGAACAGCCTCAACACCTTCAGAACCAGTAGCATAAATTTCAATTACAAGAGAATCACCAGAAGCTATCGAATAAGCAGGTCCATAGTAGTAAGTATTCCAAGGGTCCTCAGTTAATGCAAGATCAGGGGAATATACACTATCTATAGTAAATTCACCTTGCATTATCAAATAGAAGGTAGTGGTTTCCCAACTAGTTGGACCTGGAATTGTCAAAGTCCAGGTAATATCGTTACCATCTGCTTCACCAGTTAAAGTTGGTGATTGCGCAGAAACACCGAGCAGCATTAGCAGCAAGCAGAAAATGTTTGCAAACATCACCTTTGCCAGTAAAGAGAAGAGTTAAAGCTTCAGACTACAAATTTTTTAGTTCAAGTCAAAAAGGGAGTTGTTCACCGAACAGAATTAACATGTATAAACCTGCAGCAGAACACTAGTGAACTGCATGGCCAAATTAGAGTTTAGATTAGCCAATTTGATTGGTACAACAAAGAGAAAACATGGATTCAAGTAAGCATCAATGAAAACTCATGATAATCACTATCAATCTGATCTGATCTTATAGATTTAATGGTTGGTGATAATATTCGGGAATCTTGGTTCCAACATCTTGAAATTTTAGGCAAAAAAAACCAACCATTTTTGGTACTTCCCAAGTTCTACTTGCATATGCATACCTTGGGCCGTGCTTAATTCAAGAGTTACACAAAAAGTTACTGTATTTACAGAATGGCATATACATGTGGGTTACCAAATTTGGAGCTTCCAGGCTCTGACAAAAATTGTGTCTGGGTCGAAAGTTAACTCAATTTACTGGATCCTGCTTGGAATGTTCGTAATTGTTCACATGCATGTTCCGGAACTAAGTTTAAATTTGTGTGTTGGTTGTTGGAGGTAACTACATTCGTAATTCTCATAACTCATTAATTAAAGATTATTACTACTCCAACAGTTGGACGTACTCTTCTGGTACAAGTCCACTCAATTCATTATCTATCACTCCAAAAGTTCCGTCTTCATTTTCAGCGTCTTCGTATCTGGCTGCCACCAGCCAGCCCTGGCCATGTCTATAATTAATCCAAATGACTTGCCCTTCTTTCAACTCAAACTCATTGTCATTCTCAGGCACAAAATCGAAAAGTGCTATGGCTTTGCCTTGTATACTGTCGGAGTTGTAGTCGTATTCTGGTTCACCCAGTATATCTTGATCCTCATCGATTTCCTCATTTTGGCTCTCCCATGGAATTTGATCCGTTTCTGGCAGTAATGAATGTTCCTGAGCGTATGTGACACCGTAATGTAACGGATGGTCGTGTTGATAAGCAAAATCACGAACTGAAACCGTTTTGGGGACGTTCAAACTTTGCATTTCCTAATTGAATTTATTAATAGAATAAAAATTTTCGGTCTTTTTTTTTTATAAAAAAAACCAATTTCGATGACGACAAACCATAAACCGACTTTTGAGAGCAGAAGAGCGAGAGATCCATATGCAAATGGTGGTAGTAGCATTCAACACGGTGGTGCTACTCATAGAAAATTGAAATATAGAAAAACAAGCAAAAATGAGGATTTTAGTGAACATCGCAAGAAATTAGATGAATTAGATAAAGAACTAGAACAAAGAGAAAAGAATGGTAATATCAGCAAATATACAAAGACAATAACTGATTCAATAAAGCCTGTGGAGTTAAATTATGATGAAGAGTTAGAATCTGAGTCAAGAATTGAGTTGAAAGATGAAAATGAAGTAAAAAGTGATATAAAGGTACAAGAAGATGAAGATAATGATAATGAAGACGAAAGTGATGATAGTGATAGTGATAGTGATAGTGATGATGAACTTTTGAAAGAACTCCAGAAATTGAAAGAGCAGAAACAAGAATCTGTAAAAGAAACTGCCAAAATAGAACCAAACACATCAAAGCCACTCAAAAAAAGTTGGAGACAATCAACATTAAGAAACAAACCACTCCAATCTCCTTCAATAGATCAGAACCTCAACAACACTCTGAAAAGTCGCTCTCACCAGCAATTTATGGATCGTCACGTGAAGTAAAATCCAAACACCACGAAATTTTACGTAAAAAAATTATTTATATAAAAACTTTAATAAATTAATGAATTCAGAAGATCTTGAAAAGTATTCTAAAGCTTTCAATGCTTATGTACATGACTTCTACAATGGTCTTACTGGATTCCAACGGAATGATGAAATTGGAGAAATTCCAAGTGAGGAGGAAATAGCAGAGCCAGAAGAAGAATCAGAATTAGAATCAGAAGAAGAAGATTATGACGATGATTTGATGCCAGATGAGGAGGATCAAGAGTTCCAATACATTGAAGACCATAAAATCCATAAAGTGGTAAGGTCTTGGACAGAATTAGAAAAATGTCAATTTTATGAGTTTCTTGGAAGGTATGGTATAGATCAGATAGAGAAAATTCAATCAAAAATTAAAACCAAGTCAATTTTGGAGATTCGAATGTATTATGATTTATTGAAGCAAGGCCTTGAATTTTATAAAACTTATCCCATTTACCAAAAAAGTTTAATCAAATACAAAGATTTACCAAGTGCAATCGAAATCGATGAAGCTTCAACAAGCTTGGAAGATGAATTTGCTTCTTTGCTAACTCCTATTGAATTAAATAATGATGAAACTGTTGATGATGAAAACAAGTTAATTGATTTCAATAAATTATTGGACATTTCAAGGTTTTATTATGGAATTGATAGCTTGAACAATACTTCAATCAAACCAAAATCTGTACCAAACGAAATAAAAGAATATTTAACAAATTTAATTAAAGAAATCATCACTTTATTCATTGAGCAGGTGATTATTGAAACTTATAATAAAGAAATTCCTAAATTTCCCACTAAAAATTCTACTAATACAAATAAAGATAGAAGTAAAAAATCCAAGGATTCATCAATTTATTTAACGAGAAATCAAGTTATTTTCATATTCGAGCATCTAAATTTAAAAAGATCCTTTCACCTAGTAAAGCAAATCGAAGATATTTCTGATAGATTGGATTTTGAAATTATTGATTATGAAAGAGAATTTAATGATAAGGAATTAATGAACAGAACCTTCTATTACGAATTTTTAGATAATTTTAATAGGAATCTTCTAAATTTAATTAATAATTTTCCTTCTAAACATAATAGGCTCATTTATTCAAATGATAATTTAGAATTTGAAAAAAAATTCGAAAATTCTGAAGTTTACAAACAATTGAGATTAAGCTATCATTCAAATGAAATTGATAGAGAAAATAATGAGATAATCTTGACAAATGATTTAATGTATGAGAAGTTTTGGAATAATATAAATGAGCTAGTTAATTTATATAAAAGAAAAGAATTGGAAGAAATTAATCCCCCAATTAGACCAATTAAGAAAAGATTAACTTCAATTATTTCAAGAGTCATGGCTAATGAATTTCCCAAATGTGATAATAGGAATATTCAAGAGTTAATAACCGAACAAGATGTTCAGGATGATGAACTTTTACAACTTCCAAATGGGGTTGATACTAATGAAATACCACCATCACAAACAGAAATGGATGGTTTAAGTAATGATAATGATAATGATTTACAAAATGCATATAATGAGGAAGGTGTTGATAATGAAGGTGTTGATAATGACGGTGTTGATAATGAAGAAGATGTTAGTGAAGAAGATGTTAGTGAAGAAGATGTTAGTGAAGAAGATAATGATGCTGATAATGAAGAAGAAGAAGAAGAAGAGGAAGAAGAAGAAGAAGGATTTATTGTTGATAATTTACATGATAATTGCTTATTGGATGATGATTCAGCATGGTTGATATTGTCACAAGAGACACAAAATTCAGATGTTGTTGATATGATATCAAGAATTAATGAACAATATAAGTATTTGGAGGAGTTTGGATTATTGAAATACTTTAAATTCACATCTATTGAAAGTGTTATACAAAAAGATAAAAAGGAAATTGATTTATTTAAAGAGATTGGTTCAAATGAACATTTGTTCCAAAATATTTTAAGAAAAAGCGAAGAGATTTTAAATGAGCTGATTGAGGAGTATAATGAATTGAGTAGATCAACTATAACTGATAAAATTAAGAAGAAGTTACAAATTCTGAAAAGGAATATCGTTAACGAGAAATTATCAATTCAATTTTTTGTCTTGAAACTACAAAGCCTAGAGTGTAGAACAAAACCTAAAATTTTTGATAATTATGATAAAGTTCAAGATGTTTATGATTTGGTATTTGACAATAATGATAGTGATTATTATAGTGATTTGTTTTTAGAAGAATTAAATGAAGAAGAGTTGAAAACTAACTCCAAAGCAGTAGAAGATGATCACAATGATTTAAAGATCGAAACTGAGTCAGAAGAAGAATATATCGAAGACTTTGAAGAAGAAGAGAATTCTAAAAAGAGAAAATACGTTGATATTTCGGCAATACAAGAAAGTCTTCCAATTAAAGAAAGAAAAATTTCAAAAGATTCAAACTACAAAGAATATTTAAAAACTTATGATTCTCAATTTTTTGAGACATCAAAGAGAACAAAAAAGAAATCAGTTTCATTACCATGTTTCAAAAATCAATATCATAGAAAGAAATATCTTGAAAACTTTCAGTTTGCATTAAAATTTCCAAGTTTTAATTCAATTGATAAAAAAAGAAACTTATTCGAAATCAGTTCAGTTCAGGAAGATTATTATGAGTTTAAGATACAAAAATAAATAAATGATATCATGTGTATAAATTATATATAGTACAGTTTATTTTCTATGCAAATGCTAAATGTAAAGAAGTGAAATAAAATTTAGTCTAATTAATTAGCACCAAATAATCTTTTTTGATAAACTTTTAAAACATTTTTGGTTAAATTCCAACCATTATCACTTCTAACAGCATCACCGTTTTCTTGTAATCTTCTTAATAGATAATCCTTTGTTTCAACTGGAGGACCCCATGGAACGTATTTAATAATATTTTTAACACCATTTTCTTCAATCAAATTATAGGTTAAATCATCACACATACCTAATAATTGAGCTAAAACGACATTTGCTTTTAAGTAAGTATTTTTTTCATCTTTTGCTAATTGATCAACGACTAATCTTGAAGAGTTTGAATTATGGGAAGCAACGATTAAATGGCCAATAGTTGAGTTTTCTTTGTTTTTAGAAATATCATTTAAAGCAAATGAAACACCTTCATTGTAACAGTTATCAGTATCTTGTTTAGTGGAGTGAATAACATTTCTATCTTTTTCAGAATGTATGTAAGCACCACGAACTAATTTTAAACCTAATCTATAATTTAAAGCTTTAGCTAAAGAATCTTCATATTTGATTTGTTCAAGAGAATCTTTTAAATACATTTGAACTGTACCAACGACTTGAATTGGTTCATTTAATTTATTGAATTTTTGAAATAAATTTCTTTGCAATTCATAAACACCATCTTTTTGCAAGTCATACTTTTCAGCATCAACACAAGTCAATAAGAATGGGGATTTTCTTGTTGGATATAATTTTTGTAATTCTTTGTTAACTTTAACGATTTCTTCAGTAATGATTGAGCAATTTTCGTTTAATTCATTCCATTGTTTAGCAAATTCAGGCTTATTATAGTTTAACAAGACTTGGTTTGGGTTTGAAACGACAGCAGAAGGTTTTAAAACAATGTAACCTGGTGGAATAGAATTGATTTCATCTTCAGTTTTAGCATCTTTTAATAATTTTAATAAATGTGGTTTCAAAATTGTGTGAATTGAAGATAAAGTTTCATCAATGATGTATTTGATATCGATATTTTTTGTACCTTCAGCATCCTCAATAGTTAATGATAATAAGAAGTTATTGATACCTCTTTTTGATAAATTATTACCAGTTTGTAAAACTTGATTTGGGGTATTACCACCAACATAAATTTTACCAATAAAAAAATCTAATAATTTAGTTGGAATTAATGGGAATAATTTGATAACTAAATTTAAGATTGGCTTGTTGATTGTACAAAGACCAATTGAAGCATAGGAAAATAATAACTTATTGGACAAAGAATCTAAATAAGTTTTATTACTACCAATAGTTGAAATTGATGGACCTACTGAAATTGTAGCTTTTGTTGCTGGTGTTGTATTAATTGCTCTTCTTAATAAAGGTAACTTAGTTCTGAACATTATTGAAGGGATTAAACGAATAAACTGGATATTTTCCAGTTTAAATACACATTTTATAAAATCACTTAAATCACAAAAATTTATACTTAAAAAGTTAAAATAAGAGAAATAATCGTTTAATTTGTCTTTTTCGGATAAAATTTCTGAATTGATAAAATTTTCACCGATTCGCTTTTTTTATCAATTTTAAAATATTTTGATTTCGGAAGTGAAATTTTTACCTTTCTTTTTAACTAATTAAGTGGTTAGATCGAGGTGAGATGCCTCCAGTTAAGACTCAACATAAACGTACAGCCGTAGGATGTTGGACTTGTAGGCGACGTAGAATTAAATGTGATGCTAGAAGGCCCAGTTGTTTAAAATGTGAAAAATCAAAATTAAAGTGCGAAGGTTATGATGTTAAATTGAATTGGTCCTCTATATTATGTGTTAAAGATGGAGCTATGATGGAATTGAACTTAAATAGTGATTCTTCGAACGTTTTTCAAAGAAGTAATATTGAATTATGCAGATGGTGGTTGTACGATTATTATAATGATATAGATAATGACTTAGATAAAGTTGATCGTGGTGCTAATCATTCAGGTCCATTTAGATCTTTCAAATATAAAGATCCATCCATTGAATTCATTTCAAGACCTTTTTACTTATCCAGATTAGCAATTAATACCATCGTTAATAAATTTGATATTTTAAATGATATCCATTTTATTAATTCATTCATCAAATTAGAATTTTTACCAAATTTAGATCTATCAAATGATATCAAGTTGACGTTATCAGAATACTTTTTAAATGACGATAATTCTGTTGAATCAAATTTAAATTTTATATTATTGTTATCAGTTATAGTTATCCAATTAATGAAATTGAATGTGACAAAAGAAGTCATAAATAAAATTTATAATTACTTTAATAAAATTGATTATTATTTAATCCATTTTGATGAGAAAATCAAGAATATACTAAAAGATTCAAAAATCTTTGATAAATTTTTAATTATTTTAGTTTTAAAGATTTTTATTAATTCAAATCTTGGAATATATCAAGATTTTTTATTCAATTTGAAAAAATTCAACAATAATTCTTTAATTTATGATTATTATAAGTTTTTCCAATCAACTAATTATTTTTTAAATCAATCAAAATATTTATTATCAGATAAATACAAAAAATTTTATGTTGATTTATTGCCAGATTATAATTTATTAAAATTTTTATCATTTAAACCACATTCAAACCTACCAATTGAAAAAAAAGATAATATTGATAATAATAAAAAGCTATTTGATTATGAATCAAGAAGAATTCCCTCGACAAACAAGCAATTTAAGGTAAAAATTTCTTTGTTTGATACTCCAAACGATCAGGTTATAAGGATACCGAAATATAATAATGATGACAATAACACTAAGGAAGAACAAAATCCTCCTTCTTTTAGAATTTTATTTGATAATAATATAGATGATGATGATAATGCTAACGAAGATAATGATAATGATGATAGTGATGATTACGATAATGAAGAAAATCAATATGAAAATTTGTTTAAAGAGTTTAAAAGGATAAATAATAATGAGATTTCAGTATTTGGAATTTCATCAAAACTAGTTTATTTATACACAGAATTATGCCATTTGATTAACCACAGAAGAATTTTTAATAAAATTCAACAAATTTCAAGAAATTGGATGAGAATTATTTCTGATTTTGAAGATTTATTAATTAGGCAAATTCCAAAATTCATTAAATTGAACAATGAGAATAATGAAATTTTTTATAATTTTTTAATTTTTTCTTATTTTAAATATGTTAAAAATTTCCCATTAAAATATTTACATTTGAATTTGTTAAAATTTCAAAAAAATGATTTGAATATTGGGGTTTTAAAATTTTTAAGCCATAATTTATTAAATGAGAAATCAAATAATAATAATAATGAATTTATTTTCAATAACAATTTTAATTCAAAAGAATTTTTGAAAAATTTACCAAAAAATGATTTTGAAAAATTTAATGATTGGGATTCAAATGAGAATGAATTCTTTGTTGTATAAATTTATCTTTTAACTGATGTATGTAATTTATATTCTTTGATAAATAATGTACCCAAAAAAGTTAAAATCGCTGCGCCAAATGCAAACATGAAAGAGTTTTTAGCACTTTTATCATAACAAAAAATTAAAGTATTTTGAATAAATTTCGGTGCTTCAGTTCTAACATACTCAGAACTATGCAAAGATTTGTAATAAATGTCATTTAATTCAATTTCAGTATAGCCTTCATTCAAATATTTAAATATTTCTTCTTTTAGATAAACTTTTAATGATTTATTAAAAATTTCAGAACCAATTGAAACACCTAAGGTGGAGCCGCAAGATCTAAATAGATATGAAATTGATGTAGTTGAAGCTTGATGCTCATGTGGAACTGCTGCAATTAAGGCTAATAATGTAATTGTTATTAAGATTGAACCACCAAACCCTGGAGTCAATAATAGAATATATTGCTCAAAAGTTGAATATGAAGAATTCATTGTTAAAATTCTATAATTACCAAATATGATAAAAAAACAAGAGCTTAATAATAATTTTTTATATCTACCAGTAACTTTAATATAAATCCCACTACCTAAAGAACCAATAATAATAGATAAAAAATTTGGTGAAATTCTTTTACCAATTTCAACTGAATTTAAATCAAATATAACTGTGAAATAAATTGGTACAATGAACACAACTGTGAAAAAGCTCATAGTGCTAAAGAAATTTGAAGTTGAAACACCTAGAACTGTTGGAATCTTCAAGAAGCTTAACGGTAAAGTTGGGTTTTTAACATTTAATTCTATTAAAGCAAAAATTGCAAATGAAATTATTGTTAGTAGGACTAAAAAGAAAAAATTCAAACTGTCATATTCAAAATTTTTAGAACCACTTATTGAAGTTGTTGTTAAAAATAATAATAAGGAAATAATTAAACTGATTGAACCATACCAATCGATTAAGTTTAATTTTGTTTTAATGTAATTTGACTTAACACCTAAACCTGATGAACCTTTTGGTAAAATCAATTTTGTGTGGATTAAAAAGGTTGAAATCAAACTTATCGGGACCTGAATTAAGAAGGCACCTCTCCAACCACCTAAATCTTCATTATCAGCAAATAAACCACCAACATAACCACCAATCGCAGTTCCAACACCAAAAGCAACATTTAGACAACCTTGAACTATACCTCTTTGTCTTAATGAGATCAAATCTGAACAGCAAATTGAAGCTAAAGAGTTTAAACCACCACCACCTGCACCACTTATAAATCTACCTAGAATTAAAATATTGATATTTGAACTGATTGAACAAATTAAACAACCAATTGTGAATAAAACGTTGCAAAATAGTAATAGTGCCCTTCTACCAAATATATCACTCAGCTTACCATATAAGGGCTGGAAAGTAGCAGAAGCAACTAAATAAGCAGTTGCTATCCATGATAATTTTGGTAATGAATTAAATTCACTAGCAATCTTCCCACTTAGAGTAGTAACGATAGTTGAGTCCAAAGCAGATAAAAACACACCAACGTACATTGACATTATGATGATAATCACTTGCTTTCTCGGTAGAACTTCCATATCTTCGTTATCAGTTTCAATGTCATGATTATCTAAATAAGTTTGATTTAATAACAATTCATCCTGTTCCAATTCAGACGCAATGAAACCAGGCACGTCTGATGTTGGATCCATGATAATGTCGCTTCTGATCCCCTTTAGCAACGGGGAGTTCTCAGTGGCCATTTTGAAGTGTATTTCTATTTTCTATAAGGTTATGGCTGGCTATTTGCAGGAAAATTGAAAATTACCGGTTTGGTACTATTAAGTTTTAAAACTACAGTCAAATCAATCATAAGTCATCATTTAAATCTATTTACAGCCTATATAATCCATTTTTATTTTATAACTCCATTAATCCCTTTTGAATGCCTTTTTGATAAAATCGTAATATTCAGTTAATATTGAAGATTTAACATTTTCAGCTTCTTTTAAAATAACTTCAGTTTCTTTTACTAATTCAACTTTAACTTTATCAATTGAATCGTCAACTGTTTTAACAACTTTATCTAAAGATTCATTAATTTCAGTAACTAATAGCTCACTTGATTTTTCTAATTTCTTGAATTCATTACTTGCTTTTAAATATTGTTCATCAAACAATTTTAAAACTGAGTCAAAACCCCTTTTACCCTTTTTAGCATTCTCCCCAAATCTTTCAACGGACCAATCCTCAATTTTATTACAAATTCTTTGGAATGTGGCATATGCGGTAATTTGTGCTTCCTGATGGAATAAAGTTGTTCTTAAATCATTTGGATTTGGTTTATAAACAACAGTTTCAAAAACTTTTAATAAATTAGACATTGTTAGATTCACACTCTTCAAAGTTAAAGTTTTGTCATTTAAATTAACAACAGAAACTTCACGAACATAACTAACTTCTTTACCACCGACAAGAGTCAACAACCATCTAGGAATAGATTGCTTGCAAGTGATCAATCTTTCAGTAGTTAAAATTTTACTTGTTGGATCTAATTCTCTTCTCAAAACGTCAACTGCAACGACATGAGTAGACACTTCATTCGGGTATTTACACCAATTTGCGGCAGTAACTTGCTCCCATGGATAGCTGAATTCGCAGTTGTTGCTAAATATCTTCATATTATTCTAATGAAACAACAAAATAAACTTCAAATAATTCAAAATACTTAAATTTAAGTACTTTTTAAATACGAATTAATAAAATTTGTTTCGAAAGTGAAATTTTTTTTGATTCGTTTTTTTTTTTCTTTTTTTTCTTTTTCGGTTAGAGCACTATTTTGACACAATTACGTAATTAATCGATAATCAATTTACACCTAATTTATTTACTTAATTATGTTATTAAATGGAATTGTCACTGTTATATATCGTGTCCCTCTTAATATATGAATTTTGATTTTTAATATGTTTTTCTACAATTTTTAGTGTTTTTTGATCCAATATTATTTCAAATGATTAATTTTTGTCGAGAAATTATTTTTTAATTTTATAAACAAAAAATGGTTATTTTAGTATTTTTACAAATTTTACTAGTTTCATGTCAATTAGTAGAGTTTGTAACACTTCAAGAGCAGATAATTCCAAACAGTTTAATTAAATACGAAAAAATTTCATTTGGTTTTAGTATTAATGAGAATTCAAAACCAGTAATTAGTAAAAATTCAATCATTTACATAAATAAAAATGCGATTGAGAGCCAATTTAGGAGATATCAAAAAACTGAAGGTATTTTCAGAAATGATATTGAGACTATGTATTATTTACTAAATGATTTAGGTTATTCAAGTCAGTTTATTAATGTCTCAAATTGGTTAATTGATGACGAATTTATATTTAATTCAAAAGTTGTTAATTATCCCTTAACAACCACAGAATATCCTACGTTAAATTTATCAAACCCAATCTTAAGATTCCTGAATCTTAAAATAAGACCAACTTTAATTATAATTTACAACTATTTTAATCAATTACTTAACTTTATAAATAGTTTCATTGGTTTGAATATCAATTTACATGATGCCTATGAAAAAATAAAATATTCGATAATATCAAAGACTTATGAATGCCATTTCGGTAATTATTTGTTTCATAATGAAGAGAAATCAATTGCAGTTACAATTTCATCAATTCAATCTAAAGATGAATTAAATTGTGAAGCTCTTCTTGATAACAATCTAGACCTAATTAAATCATTTTTTGATAAAGATACTGATTTCTATCAAGCCTACATCCATCAAAATGATGAAACAACTATCAAATTTTTCACTTCAGAAATTTTAGCATTAACTCAAAAACCTAAATGGGAAATACAATGTTTAAACATTACATTATAATATATATTACATACCATCTTCAAACCTTTGGTCTCCCTTTCTATAGACTTCTCTTCTCCTTACTGAACTATAACCCCTTGAATGTGATAAATTCTTTATAAAATTCCAAATATCATTGTCACTGAATGGATTTAAATTATTTTTTGAATCTCTTAGAAATTCTCTTGTTGTCTGCTGTGTGAATAATAAATAAATATGAAATAATAACAATAATAGAGGGTATAACATTATTAAATTTGATAAAATTGCAATAAATAAACTAACCGGATAGTTAAACCCATTTTTAAAAACTTTATAGTAACTCATTACTGATAAATAAATACATGAGATTGACCCAAATAATAGAAAGTTAAAAAAATACTTATAATTTCTGAATCCAATGCAATTTCCTAACCATTTACAATGATGATCATGAATTAAAATACAATTATTGCAAATTGAGCAATGAAATGATCTTGGAGGCCTCCAATCGTTGCAACTCGAGCAGAATTTAATTAAGACTTCATTATTACCTCCTGGTAAAGTGATTGAGTTCAAATATTCAGTTGGTAATTCTTTTAATTTATGAATGTTTTTAGGCAGAATACCAGAATCTTGGTTTGATGCCTTTAAATATGAAAAGAATGAAATTAACCAACAATATAAGAATATAATAACACAACTTGGATGAACATTAAACCAAATCCATTTAGCTTCAAATACTAAAAACAAAATTAATGGTAAAAACAAACAAATTAACGTTATTATTAATATTGGAAATCTATTCAAAGTTTTGAATCTTCCTCCAAATAAAAAAACTGTTTGGCTATTATTCCAAACTTTGTAATTCAGCACTTCTGGTTCTTCTCTAAATTCATCAGAAGGCAATAAAATTAACCATTTCAAAATTTTTTTAGCTAATTTCATTAAAGAGAAAAAAATTCAATTTTTAATTATTTTAGTATGTGGAAAAGAATAAACAGAATAAATTCAAGATTTTACACTACAAAAGTTGTTCAGTCTAAACCAAATTATCCAATCATAATAGCAAGTGTGGTTTTAGCATCAACGAGTTTTTATTTTTATAATTTAAATTCAAATTTATCAATTTTAAATCAACTAAATTTTAAAAAATATCAATATTATGAATACAAAAATGATTTAAATAACCAGAATCTTCAGCTGAGTAAAATATTGAAGGAAATATCCAAAGAAGAAGGAAATGATCACTCTGAATTGAATGATTCCCAATTCAAATTATTGAATTTAAAACAATTAAATAAAAATCCTGAATTTAGGTCAGAATATATTAATTTAGTAATTAAATTAATTTTAATTAAATATAAATTGAACGATTTCAAAACTTGCTTAAAATTGAATAACTATATTATCAATTTACCTTATGATTATGGTTTGATCGAAAACAGAATTAAATCTTTAAGAATTCAATCAAAATTGGATTTTTCAAATTCAGAAAACTATTTAATTGATTCAATTAAATTGAATAAGTTGAATAACAACAATATTCAATTCAATTCGCTTGATTCATACACTTTAACAGACGATTCCTCTTTAAATAATGAACTAATCAATTCAATGATTGCTTTAAGTTATAACTACATATTACAAGAAAAATATTTAAACTCATTTGAACTGTTATTGAATTTAAGAAAGCTTTTTGAAATCAATAATTATGAGATTTCAGATCTAAATAATTCTTTAATTAATAACTATCTAGGTTATTTATTCAAGAGTCAGCAGAAATATTCAAAATCCATTGAATTTTTCAACAATTCAATTTCAAACAATGAAATAATCAATAAGAATTCTTTAAAAAATTTAATTGAATTATATAAATTGACAAACGATAATAGATTGGATGATACGGTCTTAAAATATAAAGAAAATGATTCAGATGAATCAAATTTCAGGTATATAACATCGATATAAAATGATTATTTATAAATACTACAATGTAATATAAATATTATGAGTTATGCTATTTTTTATCTTCATTAATGTTTTCTAAATTCAAAAAAGGTGATGATGGCATTGTTAGTTTTTTACTATCATTAGCTTTAATTTTTGGTGTATCTATATCATCAATTTCATCATCTTCATTACAAGGTAATGTATTACATGTAGTTATATCTTTTGGAGAATAATCTTTTGGAGTTTGATCCTTTGGTGTTGGTTCTTCTTGCTGTTGTTCTTCAAAAAATGTGTTCATCCATTCAGATGGTGATGATAAACCATTATTTGAGTTTGGCAAAACTCCACTAAATGATTTCGTTAGCATTTTCTCAAAAGAAGTTTGCTTTGTTGCCTTTTCTGGTGATGGTTGTAATTGTTGCTGTTGCTTTTGTCTTTGCTCGTGATATTCTTGTAATTGAGCAGCTATTGATTGTTTTTGAGGTGGTATATTTTCTTTATCTGTCTCTTTTTCAATTACTGGAAAAGGATCGATATCAGTTAATGGGCCACAATGAAATTCTATCTCATTGATCATATCATCAAACCCATTTAAGGAATCAGAAGATAAATAGGAAGAAGATGAAGGTAACTCTTTATTTTGAATAATTGAAGTTGAAAATTTAATTGGAGTTGTAGCAGGCGTTGTATCATTTTCAACGTTACTATTTGGAGATGATGATGATAATAACTTTTTTGATTTCTGTAATTGTTGTTGTTGTTGCTGTTGTTTAATAAATAATTTCTTTGGTCTCATTGTACCTTTTTCTCTTAGATAGTTGAAACATAGAGAACACAACAAACCTCTTTTTGATAAATCTTCAGATTCATTCCATTTCCAGCCTTTAGCATCTAAAGTTTTACAGTTGAAACATGATTGATATAAATTATGATCATCTTTTTTAGTTGATGACTTTTTTTGTTTCTTTTTTGAATTGGATTTAATAAAATCTGTTGAAAATCTCTTTGCAACGTTTATGTCATTAATTTTCGAATTGTTTTTACCTTTATCAGCCATATAAATCCTTAATGGAATTGAATCAATTGGGAAAGTTTCAACTGGTTTACCATTAGTTGGAGGTTTCATCATATTTTCAAAAACTGGTAATGATTGGGTTCTTGCAGCTTTTGGAGCAGGGTTATTATTAACAAATCTTGTCATTTTTGGTAAAGCTTGTAATTTTGGCTCAACAAATATTGGTTTTTCAATATCGAATTCATTTTCTGTATCAGAAGATTCTTTCTGTTGTTGAGATAGAGAAGAGCGACGATAGTTTTTCTTCTTTTGCTGTTGTAATTGAGGTTGTTGCTGCTGCTGTTGTTGTTGATGGGGTGGTGGAATTTGCTGCTGTTGAACTTTCTTAGTTCTTGCCAATCTTAATTTAATTTCTAAAGTTTCTGTATTTGATTTATTTAGTAAAGTAACGAAATTTGAGCAAACTCTACCGGTGACCAATAGTTCCTCATTTACATTAGGTAAGTTTGAAATTAAACCATGACCAACAAAAGGTTCATCCTCCTCAGAAATGTCTTTAACATAAACCGAATAATCCCAATTTAGATCATTAAATAGCTCAGGACTTGATATTAAGATTGGTTCCAACGCATCTTTGATGTTTACTATACCTATTGTTATTAAATTTGATTGATTTGGAATTTGTATCTTGGTTGTTTTCACATTAATTGAGTTTGTAGATCTTGCTAAGAAGTTGTTATCATCTAAAGAGTATAAGATTTTTAATTTCATTAGTTTGGATGATGATATTGATAGGTCATTGTGTAGATGCTCCAGTGGCATTTCAGGCAATGAGGGCATATGAAAAGCACGCATTGGTGAAGATGAGTTATGAAGAAAATGAAATTGGAATTGAAAATGTAAACAAATATTTTTTTTGAAATTTAAACGCGATTTAGCGCGTTTTGAAAGTGCAGAGGGCAAACAAGTGGAATTTTTGGTCTTTTTATATAGATATTTTAATAGAAACTAGCAATTATAAGATCCTGTTAATAACCCCCTTTCTTTTAGACCGATGAAATGTCTTTATCATTCCACTATACAATAATCTCTCAATTTATCTATACTTATGCTGCTCAAACCATTACATAAATATTATATCATCAATAGATTACATAACATTTTAGTAATATTCCCAATTAGGAAGTTGACTTTTCTGAATTTCGAAGGAGCTAAAAAACTGTAAAAAACCAAAATTCATAAACTGTAAAAATCTGCGCCGTTTTGTGTTAAGCTTAAAGTGGACAAACCGGAGAGAAATTCCCGGTATCGGAGGAGCTTTTGGTATTTTGAGAGTTGGTTCTATTTATTAGGTTAAAAGAGCTGGAATTGATGTTTGGATTTCAATGGACCGGTTACTATTTATATAGCGCAATTGGACCCTCATTTCATAGGGTTGCTTCTTTACGTTAGCCGTTAAACCTTCCATTTATGCCGTTTGTCTTGTATTGTTTTCTGTAGTCATTGGTCCCCCGGTCTTTTCTTTTTTATCTAAACCATCGGACATCTAGAATGTTGAGCGTGTTTTCATTCGAAATTTTGATAGTTCAAATGATATTATATTCGATAGTTAAATAAAGGAACAGTTATTAAGTATATACCGAGTTTTCTGACCTTTTTCAGTCGTCTTTATCTCAATTATCTCAATTTGTCCTTTTTGACCTTCATTTAATTGGCTGCAGATTTTTAAGATAATTTTAAATTAAAGAAAAAATTTTCTTCATTTTTAAGTCAAGGAGACAAAAACCACTCGTTTCGGAAAGTTCATTGGTTGGAACCTCAATGACTACGGACAAATCTGAAATTTATATAAAATTATTTTTTCCATCAGTTTATTTACTCATTAATATTTGCTCGTAATTTTAGCATTGATTAAGTTCATTGATATTTACTCGTTAATAACTCATTCCAATATCCAATGTCTTTACCACGTATCACCTCTAACCAGGAGATAATGGATGCTTTGACTCCAGTCCCTGATTTCAAGTCAAGAGATGATATCAAACCTTGGGTTATTGAAAAAATGGAACCAAGAGGTATCAATTTAGTGATTGAAAGGTCAGATGCTTCAAAAGTGGTGTTTAAATGTAAAAATATTCATAGAAAATCAAGTTCAAATGCAAGACTAAACAAAAACATCAAGGTGAACCCAAAAAATAAAAGACTTAGAAGTGTTCCAGATGATTCTTGTCCATTTAGATTAAGAGTGAGTTACTCAGTTAAGCACAAAGTTTGGGCTGTTAATGTTATTAAATTTGAACACAATTCTTCAATCTGTTGCAACTTTGGTGATCATTCCCCATCATACTCACCTGCTTCATCTACACCAGGTTCTACTAAAAGATCTTGGTCATATACACCAGTCTCAACTGTTTCGCCAGCTTTTTCAAGTCCAATTAATCAATTTACTCCATCATCAGATTATAACTCTTATGATTACATTAATTCAGACTTTCTTAAAAAGCAAAGAAAATCGTCCTCAAGTACTTATTTTGATTCCCCATTATATCAAGAAATTGATCCATTATCAGAAAACTTATCTTTATTACCCGAAGATTTAAGTGATATTAACCATTTTTATGAAAATACTCAAGATTTAAGCTTAATTAACACATTACCATTAACAAATTTCAATCCATCAACTACTGAAGATTCAAAAGATTTGGATTTATTCAATGAATTTAATAATGAATTTGAATTAAATGATTTAAAATTAAAAGAAAAATTAAAAAGCAATAATTATTTTAAAACTCCAGTTCAACCAAAATCAAACCAAACAAAAACAAGCTTATCAGTTAAAATTCCATCTTCATTAACTGAACCTTTAATACTAAATGATGACACTAGACCAATTTCAACGGATCCTTTGAATTTGAATTTGAACTTACATTCAATTCAAGAAGAGGTTGATGATGATGATGATCCTTTAATGCATTTATTAAATGTTAATGGTAATGTTACTGCTAATTCAAACTACACTTTAGAAGAATTGGAGAATTTAGATAAAGCAATGGGTTTCGATGCAAATGATAAATTATTAATGAGTATGTTTCAAGGTATGTAAAATGGATTTTTGATATTCTTTATGAGATTATGAAATCTTATGATTATGTTTTTATTGTAATAAAGTTTAATGACTTATGAATAAGATGTAGATAGCGTTCTTTCAGGACTCGTGACATCCAAGCTGTGTAGTAAAGTAGAATACAGTTGGGATTAAATCATTGACCGTGTCTGTTGCAGAATCTTGAGTCAGTGGTGTTTAATTTGTTACTAGAGGAAGATATTCATTTAATACATTTAAATAACTATTAATATTACGAAAATCTTCAACGGAACCTTCAACAGGTATTGCTAAAACTCAATTAATACATTTATTGCCCATTTTATTGTGTTTGTCAGTATTGGCTAAGACAACGGAAAGCGAAGTTACAAGATAAATAACAATAAACAAAATCTATTTACGCGATACTATTTAAAACTAAATCAGATAATTCTGCATCATCAGATTTAATGACTGCTTTTAATGTAATACCACTTTTTGAACTTTTAACAAATTTTATAACTGAAGCAACTCTGTCACCGTTAATTGACTTACCAAATAATTTCAAGTTATGGTTTGATTCAGTAAATACAATTTTACCTTCAATTGGGTTTAATGATAATAAATTGACCAAGTAATTAACTGAATCTTGAATTGTTGATAAATCTAAGTTGAAGGTACCAACTTTTTCGTTGTCTAATTCATCAAAGATGGCATCAAAATTACCAATAAATGTTGGAATGATATAATCACCTGGAATTAATTCTAATTCTTCAATTTGGTATTCATCTTCAAAACCTTCTTCTTCAAATGGTTCAAAAGTTGTTGGGTCACATTCTTTTGATGTGAATGATAAAGTGTTTGAGAATGTACTTGTTAAAATACCTTCTGGTTTTTTAAAGGAAACATAAATTATACCTTTATCATGTGGAGTTAGTTTATCAATTGATAAAATGAATTCTTCTTCAAGGTCTTCAGAATCTGGACTTGAAATGACTGAAATTAATTCTAAGAGGACATCATCTAAAGTGTTTTCAACGTTAAATTGTAAAACTAAATGCTCTTTAAACACATGTTTGATTGCGTTAACGACAAATTCAGTTTCTTGCTCTGTTAATGAAATAATTTCTGAAGAATGTAGGATTTCTCCATATGATTTGAATTCTTTAATTGATGATAATTCTTGTAAGTATTGTTGTTTTGACAATTCCAAAGTTGTTGATTCTTCAACATTTGAGTTTGAAACTTTTGAAGCTTCTTCTTTTGGTTCTTCTAATTTTGATTGTTTTTGCTTTA
Organism: Millerago galiae; assembly: GCA_030568845.1. Lineage (NCBI taxonomy): Eukaryota > Fungi > Ascomycota > Saccharomycetes > Phaffomycetales > Phaffomycetaceae > Millerago > Millerago galiae. The sequence goes on along the minus strand of JAJMIZ010000017.1, from coordinate 86,275 downwards.
ATTCAATTGATTTCAATTCATCTTCTGAAATTCTTGTAATAGAATTAATATCAAATGGCTTGACGAAATTAGAGGAATCATTTGATAAGTAAAATTGTAAATTTGTTTCTAATAAACCTAAATCAAAGGTATATGATGGCTTTGTTAATTCTTTAATTTCATTAATTGAATTTCCATCATCTAATGAGTTTAAAAATTTTAATGAAATAATTGCACGATCTCTAACTTCATCATCAACGTCCTTAACAATTCTTTTCAATAAAATTTTGATTGATTTTTTAATACTTTCATTAATTAATGCAAATTTTGATAATGCAATGACTGCACTTGATCTAATTATTGAATTTTCTAAAACAACTCTATTATAAATGTGTCTGATGTATAAAGTTGGATTACTCGTTTTTGGACCTTCATTACCTAATAAGTTCAAGATTCTAACGGTAATTTCAGTAAATTCACAATCTTCAATAAATTCACATAAGTTTTCTAATGCTAAATCTCTTGATTCAGGTATAAATTTAATTAAATCAAATAAAGCCTCAACAACGTTATTTTTAAATTCATAGCCACCTTCATCATTCAATAAATCAATTAAGAAATTTAACATTGTTTGATAATTTTGCGGGAATTTTAATGTTAAAGACTTGATAGCTTCAATTATAATAATCTTGAATTCATCAGATATATCATTTAATAATTTTGAAACGACTTTAATTAATCTTTCAATGTTATCTGAAGAACCAGTTTTCAATAATGTTGTAATGGCATAAGTCGCAATTGATCTATTAGAATCAGTGATCAATGATTCTAATTCATTATTAACACTTTTGATTTTTTCAGGATTCTTTAAAGAAATTTTATTCAAAATCCTAACTGCAGCAAATCTTGAAACTGATTTTGGAGAAGATAATAAAAATTGCAATCTTAAGATAGCTAAACCAAATTGTTGATTTGTTAAATTTGGTAAGTTAACAACTACTTTAATTGCTTCTAAATTAACTGAATGATTTCTATCGTTTAACCAATCTTCTAATAATGGGAATAAAGTTGGGATTAAAGAATTATCATTTGTTAATAATTCATTGATATATCTAATTAATTGAACAATAGCTAAAGGATTTCTTAAATTTTTAGCAAATTGTTGAATAATTTTTCTTAAAGCCATTTTATCATGGTTTCTTAAAGCATATAATAAGCCTAAAGCGTGATATTGAGTGATTAAAGAGTCATTAATATAGCCTGTTTCGCTAGAGCTTGGAAAGTTTTTAACAGCTAAAACAGCTTCTTGAGTTTCGTTTGTCCAACGTTTGACAACATCTTTTGCGACTGGTAATAAATGGTAAGAACTGACTAAGGCAGCAGAAGAAACTGAAGGATTTTTATCAACAATAGCAGTCTTCATTAATCTTTCAGTAGCATGAACAGTTGAACCATCTAAGACCCTTGATAAAGTTCTAATAGCATTTGGTTTGTAAATTAATTCACCATTTTGTACATCTTTCATAATGGAAGAAGTAACCATTAAGACATCATCAGAAATTGAAGATAATTCTTTAATTGCTAAATAGACAATTTGTCTTAATGAGGAATCTTTATGTTGAAATAATTTTGAGATTGAAAAGAATAAAGTTGTTGCTTGTTCTTTTGGGAAATTTTCTCCTGAATAAATTAATCTTAATAATCTTGCAATTAATAATCTAGATTTTTTAGCATCAACTGGAGATTCATTGAAAGCTCTTAGACAATCTTGGAAGACAGTCATCTTATCTGGCAAATTTGCCGGATCTGAATCTTCAAATTTTTTATAACTATGAGTTGACATTATCCTTGAAATTTAAATTTTGAAAAAAAAAATATGATCTAATCAATTTAAAAAGATGATTTGAAAACAATATTGAAAATTGAGTTCTTAGTAACCAATAGATATAAATAATTGACTAATTTAAATTCAAATTAATAATTAATAAATTTAATTTATTTTCAAAATAAACAAATTGGACGAAAAAAACTTCGTGTTCAAAAATCGGGAATTTTGAAAAAGTTCCGGTTTGATTACACATTTCTTACATAAAGATCCGAGGATTAAATAAATTCTTCTTCTATTTCTATACAAAATTCATTAATGCAAGTTCATTTATTCATTATATTCTTTGTTCGTTCATTGCAGCTTGCTGTGCAGCTTGTTGTCCTTCGTAGTCCCCTAAGTTTAATAATAATTGTGCCAAACATTTTTTGGAAGCAGGATCATCTCTTAAAACTAAATGGAAAGTACCATCTTTCAAAGATTCTGGTAAGCATTGTCTTAAAGCTTTTCTTGCATCAGGGTTGTCACTTAATCTCAAATAACATCTTACAACGTGTTTTAATAATCTTGAAGTTGGTTGATTGATTAATTGTTCAACCATTGATTTCAAAACTTGTGCAACGGCAGCAAATCTTTCATAAGTTTGACAAACGTAGGATAAGCCATTGTCATCTATTAAGATTTTTTGAACGATGAAAATAGCCACGGTTTTTGATAATTCAGATGAAGATTCCATTATTCTTAAACACAAAGGAATGATTTCAGTAGTCAATAAAAATGAGATAACTTCAGGGGTGTCGTTTTTGACTAGAGCACCAATGACACCTAAACTTGTTAATCTCAAATATTCAAAAGGTCTATGTTTTGAATTGGTATTTAAAAAAGGATATAAAAATAAAGGAATATGGGCATTTAAAAACAAGTTTCGAGTTTCTTGGTGTGCAGCAACACATTGTAACAATGCTAATGCGTTACAAACTCTATTTGATGCTGATGATGATAAATTTGGTGGTGATAATAAAGGATAAACTGAAATGATTTCATCTAATAGAGAAGTCATTACACCAAATGAATTCCACAAGACTAAAGGTAAATCTTCATACTGTTCTCTTTTTTTACCTAGTTCCAACAACGCTTGTTCTCTATTTGGTCCATAAGATAATTCAATTATCCATTGGTAAACTTTTTCATCATCTAGAGCCCTGGATCCAGGGATTGGCTGTTGAGGCTCAGTAGGAGGATTGATAAAAGGAGGAAATTGCTGTTGTGTGGTCGTGGTGGTAGTGGTCCTCCTGGTAGAAGGATCTAAAAATCCAGGACGTTGATACATTTCAGTTTGAATCAACCTTTTGTTTGTTTTGTTCGTTGAAGGAGAAAAAAGTTGAGAAAATTGAATGAATTTTCTCCAGTTCCGGTCAGGTCACGTGTGTTAAGTCGGATTACGGCCCTAATTTGGTTTGAGATTTACATGTCATGTAAACAATGAATTTCTTGGTGGACAGATAAGCAAGAATTATTGTGACCAAATGGAGCCACCTGAATACCCGGATCTTCCCACATTCCAAACTTCCAGCAAAAAATTGTCTCGCAAAATTAATTTTTATGCAGAATAATGCAAACTTAAAAATAACAACAAGAGAAAATTCTAGTATAAAAGCAAGAGTTATCGCCACTTTTTTTATAATAAAATAAACAAACAGAAAATCAAAATGTCCACTGAAGAACAAGTCCAACCAGTCGTTGATGCCGTTGAAGCCGAAGTTGAAGCTGTCAAAGAAGAAGCCGCTCCAGTTGAAGCTGAAGCCACTGAAGCCGTTGAAGAAACTGAAGCTAAAGTTGAAGAAGTTAAACAAGAAAAGAAATCTTTCTTCAAAAAATGTTTAGCTAAATTAAAATCAGTTGTTGATTCAGTTAACTGATTAGTTTTTATTCCTCTTTTTTGTCTATGGATGTAACATTCCCATTATGCTTTAATAATTAATATTTACTTTATACTTCTTATAATTACTCTGTAGGTATTGCGCGTGTGCATTGCATGACAGGTCGTGTGATGGGCTGTAGCATATATTGTATTTTGTTTAGGGTTAGCGCTGACTATTAGTCTAGTTGTATAGATATATTGTCTACCTTTACAGATTTCAGATCTGCATCAATATTATGAAGAGCCAGCAATTTTATTCTGGAATATCATAGAAATTTCCTTTGAGAAGCGTTAAAGAAAAAAAAAAAGACAACAAAAAGTGCTTGAAACGCGTAATGGGCAATTTGTAATGGATATATGAATGCGTTAAACATATATTTATATATATATACCTTTAACGCCTTTTTTATCTCACTGTTGCATGGTTTAAACTCAGTTTGCTGTTGTTTACCTTATTTTAATTCGGAGAAAAAAAACATACAAAAATATCCAAAAAGGGTAATTCTTGCTGGCATTATTTTTTGGGATGTTTATTGGTACCAGAGTGTTTCTAATGACTTGCAGAATCCATATCTTTTCTCACTTATCAGATGATTAGAAAAATTTTAATGAATTGAGGTACATTTAATATTCACATGGGTCAGTCGGGTAACAAATGTGCGAGTCATAGTCACGTGATTGTTCCTTTATTTTCAATTATCTCAACCAATTGAAGGGATTGAAAGATAAAAATTGGATGAAAAGAAAACTACGACTCTCAGAAATTGATTTAGTTTAATAGGATTAGTTTCAAGATGTTCAATTGTTAACAAGTTCAGTTTCTTCCCCATTTTTTCTCGCTTCATTTGCAAACGGAAAAAAAATTTGATTTTCAATCAAAAAAAATCTCCTTTCCAATAAACAAATTCTATTGATCTTTAACTTAATTTGATCTTTGAATCAAATTTTCTTGATTGAAACTTTACTTGCTTGGGATTTTTTTGGCTATTTGCGCATCAGTTGTTTTCAAATTTTATTTAATCCCTTTATTTAAAGATTTTATTTAATTGTGTTTTTAATTGCCACATAGGAAAAAAAAACCCTTCATTAATTTCATTTAAATTCCAATTAAATCATTTAGTTATTTCAAGTATTTCATCATTTGTGTTTTTTGTGACAACTTTTTTCATTTGAAAATCTTTTGTGTTTTAAAATAAATTTGTGGTTTTTTTCTTCCTAATAATGTCAGATAATAATAACAATATGGACTTAAGAGTTGGGAGAAAATTTAGAATTGGGAGAAAAATTGGTAGTGGTTCATTTGGTGATATTTATCTAGGTACAAATATAATTAGTGGTGAACTAGTTGCAATTAAATTAGAAAATGTTACTGCAAGACATCCCCAATTAGAGTATGAAGCAAGGGTCTATAAGGCTTTAAGTGGTGGTGTTGGTATACCTTTTGTCAGATGGTATGGTACAGAATGTGAATATAACGCAATGGTTATTGATTTATTAGGCCCTTCATTAGAAGATTTATTCAATTATTGTAATAGAAAATTTAGTTATAAAACAGTTTTGTTATTAGCTGATCAATTATTATGCCGTATTGAATACATTCATGGAAAATGTTTTATACATAGAGATATTAAGCCAGATAACTTTTTAATGGGTATTGGCAAAAGAGGTTCTCAAGTTAATGTTATTGATTTTGGTTTAGCTAAAAAATATAGAGATCCAAGATCTCATTTACATATCCCATATAGAGAAAATAAAAACTTAACTGGTACTGCAAGATATGCAAGTATAAATACTCATTTAGGTATTGAACAATCAAGAAGAGATGATTTAGAAAGTTTAGGTTATGTTTTAATTTACTTCTGCAAAGGTGCTCTACCATGGCAAGGGTTAAAAGCTGCCACTAAAAGACAAAAATATGATAGAATTATGGAAAAGAAGATGTCAACTCCAGCTGAAATCTTAGGTAGAGGTTTACCAATCGAATTTGTTCATTATTTAAATTATACAAGATCTTTAAGATTCGAAGATAGACCTGATTATATGTTTTTAAGAAAATTATTTAGAGATTTATTCTTAAGAGAAGGTTATAAATATGATTATGTATTTGATTGGGCTTTACAAAAACAACAAATGATTCAAAAGAAACAAGAAGAAAAAGAAGGTGAAGAAGAACAAGCTAACGCTGCTGCTAATAATACTACTCCTGCCCAAGCAGCTGTAGAAACAACTAGTCAAACACCTGTTCAAAACCCAAATAATTCTGCTGCTCCTGGTGATATAATAAATCAAGATTCTCAATTTGTTAATTCAATACGTCGCCCTCAACAAAAAATTCAATCAGCATCCCCACAAATTGAACAAGAATCACAGCAACAGCAATCAGCATACCAAAAAGATAAAACAGTAGTGGATAATTCTCAATTACTAAATTGGAATCGTAATCCTGATATGGTTTCTTATAATGAAATAATGGCTGAACAAAGACGATCAAAAGCTGAAAATGCATCTACACAACAATGGAAACGTGGTGATATTACAAATTCTGCTCAACAACCGCAACAGCAGCAGCAGCAACAACAACAACAGCAATCATCAGGTTATGCTCCAGGCCATTGGCTTTAAATATTATAATTTCATGATCTTTAATTAATTAATGTAATTTTTTACTAAGCAGAAAATGCGCAGTAAAATTTCTCGAAACTGATTAACTTAAATTACATTAATAATGAACAGACTTAAACAAATTAACAATCATTTATCAATGGGTTCTACTAGCATTTTTTTTGGCTCTGATTGTTTAAATAGGGTTTCATTTCTCAGAACTGATGATGCATTTATTGAGTCTGCTCTTAAGAATGAAAACACAAAATTTGTCTTATTTAATAATGGAAATCCAATCGGTGATGACTCAATTAAATATTTTCCTTCAAATGAGATTGGAACTGAAATCATTAATGAATTAGCAGAATCAAATAACTCAAAGAGATCAATCAGTTTGAATATAAACTTTGTATTTTTAGGTTTAAATGAAGATGAAAATGGTTTCACTTATAAAAACTATAAAGGATGCCCATATTTTGCAATAAATTCAACAAATCTACCACAGTTCAATCAATTACATACTTTGAATTCAAGAAATTTAATCTTTGATCTAAGTTTGTTTGATTCGTCAATTTTCAGCTACTCAAAAATGTATTTAGACTGGTTAAATAGATATAGATTCTGTGCTGGCTGTGGTTCAAGAGTAATTCAAATCCAAGCTGGTACTAAGCTTTTATGTACTTCTACTGAAAATTGTCCTGTTAAGTCTGCTTTGGTTTCAAATATTTCATTTCCTAGAACTGATTCAGTTATAATAACTGCCATCGTTAACGAAAAATTTGATAAGATTTTATTAGGTAAAGGCAAAAGATTCATAAAGCCAATGTATAGTTGTATTGCAGGATTCATCGAACCTAGTGAAACAATTGAAAATGCTGCTAAAAGAGAAATTTGGGAAGAAACTGGTCTAATTTGTTCGCATGTAAAAATTTTAAAGTCCCAACCATGGCCTTATCCATCAAACCTAATGATTGGCTGTATTGGTTACATCAAGGAAAATGGTGTTAATGAAGTAATCAATTTAGGACATGATCCTGAACTAGATGATGCAAAGTGGTTCAATATAAGTGATATTAAAGATAAGATTTTGACTAATTCAAAAAGCGACTGGGAATTACCTACAAGCAAATCAATTTCTTTTGATTTAATTGATTATGTTGTTAAGAAATATGATGAACTAAATTAGATATATTTATAATATTTGTAGGATCTTTTTCAAGAAAGAATGGCGTCCAGCTAGGCCTTCATGAGTAATCTTATTAGGATACAAGAAATTTGAAAAAAAAAAAAAATATTGAAGCAGTTACAAATATTATCAAAGTATCTACAGGATTGGAAGTTAGTTATTTAACACAAGATATCCATTGATGTTGTTGTTGTAAGACTATAAAGATAAAACTGCTCTAATAAATTCATCATCTTGAATAAAGTCATTATATTCATCATTAATTAAATTTTTTAAAACTTTAATAACTTCATCATTTTTCATTTCATTTAGATTAATTTTTTTCTTCCAATCTTTCAAAATTTTTGTTAATTTAACTAAACCAATTGAAATTTCATCATTGCTTAATTTTAATTTTTTGTTATTATTATCATCTAGTTCTATTGATTTTCTCTTTGACATATTTATAATCTTTTGTGGAAATTTAACAACTTCTGCAACATTGATACCAAAAGATTGATCAGAAATACCAGGTTCAACTTTGTATAATAAAGTGATGTCATCATTATTTTCATTATCAATATGAGCAATAACGTTTAAATTCTTAACTTTTGGATTTTTTTCAGATAATTTTGTTAATTCATGAAAATGTGTTGCAAATAAAGAAAAACAATTCAAATTTGAAGATATAAATTCGCTAATTGACCAAGCTAGACCAAAACCATCATAAGTGGAAGTCCCTCTACCTAATTCATCAATAATTATTAGGGAATTTTCAGTTGAATTTTTTAAAATTGAAGAAGTTTCCAACATTTCAATCATAAAAGTTGAAACACCTTTTAATTGGGAATCACCGGCACCAATTCTTGATAAAATCGAATCAAATATGGAAATCTCAGAATTTGAATCTGAAGGGATAAAGCAACCAATCTGTGACATTATTGAAATCAAACCTAATTGTCTTATATAAGTTGATTTACCACCCATATTAGGACCAGTTATAATTAAAAATTCAGTTTCATTTTTCTTGAAATAGAAATCATTTGAAATAAAGGAAATATCATCTTGCAATTCAATACAAGGATGTCTTGAATTTTTTAAATTGATTGTTCTATTCGAATCGTCGACTGAGTATAATATTGGTTTTGTATACGGAATTGGAGCAAATGAAGAAACATGAGCAAATGAAACAATAACATCTAAATGTGATAAAACCAATGAAATCTTTTCTAAAACTGGTGAATAAGTTAAAGTTATATTGATAATTTCTTTAACCAATGAAGATTGCTGCTTGTTATAAGCTTGTTGGAATTTTGAATTCTCACTTGAAATTTCTTTCATTTCAGAAGTTGTAAAAAAGACACCAGCTTTAACAGTTTGCAATTCAATGAATTTAGAGTTACCTCTAATTGAGCGTTCTTCAGTTCTTGTTAATCTCATACACCAACCATGAATTGGATGGATTTCTAATTTTAATTTCTTCTCAGCATCAATGTTTAAATCATTTGCAATATCTTTATGAATTCTATTGATTTTTAATTCATTTGAATCTAATTTGTTTCTTAAATCCATTAGAATTTCATCATAATCAGGTTTAATTAAAAACTCATGTCTGTCCAAAGCAGATAAATCAACAGTGGTTTCAACTAATTCTTGTAATTTTAGTAGAGGTTGATAAAATTGCTTTAATGGATCTAACCAACTTGATAAAATTAAATCATTTTGAGTATCAATATATTTATTTTCAATTAATTCAATAATATCAGGAATTTTAATTAAAAATTGGTAAATTCTAACAATATCTTCTAAGTTTGAGAATTTCTTCTTTTGTAATTTTTTAATTAATTTTTTAAGATCAGGTATTGAAATTAATAAATCATTGAATAATTTTGTTTTTAATTCTAAATCATCAATCATTAGTTCCACCAAATTCAATCTTTTCTCAATTTCATCTTTATTAATTAATGGCTGTTTAATCCACTGATATAATAATCTTGAGCCACCAACACTCTTACAATGATTTAATAAATCAAATAAATTTGAATTTTTTGATGAATTATTGGTTAATGAAGGAAATAAATTTAAAGATTTTAAAGTTGAGGAATCTAATTTCATAAAATTTTGTAAATTATGATTAATTAAATTGAATTTACCAAAATTTTCATCATTTGATAATAAGTTCAAATATTTTAAAATTGAAGAAGTTGCATTCAAAGCTAAAGATTGAGTTGTAATTTCATTAATGGATAAAGACAACTCATCATTTAGTAATTTCATTAGATCTAATTCAGTATCCTTATTATTAAAATCAGAACTTTTTAATTCAGTTATAACTGCCCCAGTTTTATCAATAACGTTGATTAATTTCAAATAATCTGGATCTTTTGAATCTTGAGGTTCAGGAATTAAAACTTCTTTAGCATTAATTTGAATTAATAAACTTTCTAAATTTGAATATAAATCATTATCAATTACTTCAGAAATTGATAAAATTTTATCATTATTGTTAACAAAACAATAACCAATTTTTTTATTGACATTATTTAAATTGTTATTAATCTTTAAGGCAATAACAACAACATTATTTTCAAAACTGGACAAATTAATTAAATCATCAACTGATTCAAAATTACCAGGTGAAGCAAATTTAGTTAAATTCCAATCTTTATCATAAATTTCGATTTTGAAACCTAATTCAAACAAGCAAGTTTTCAACAAAGAAGTTAAAACCTGTGGAGATAGAGTAACATAATCAATACCTTGTGAGGTTTTTTTAATGATTGAATTAGTTTTATAAACTAATTCACTAACAAAGATTGCATCATCTTGGAAAACCGAATAATAATCACCTTTATCCATAATTCTGACAGTGTTTGAAGGTTTAGAATCCAACTTGGTAAACCCTTGATGGAATCTTCTCTCATCCGAACCATCACTGAACTTTAAATCAGGACGACTTGAACTCATTTTTTTGTACGTTTTACAAAAGAAACTAAACAAAATTTTATACGCGTCGCGTTAAGTTTTTATTGATACAGACACGATGTTAATTAAAATTAGGAATAGTTGAGTTTCATTCAGTCCATCATGGAGCCTTTATCAGATATTATTGGAGGTTGTCCAGCATAATGAGAGTTAAATTCATCAAATAATGATATAAAAATCGGTTTAAATGATACTTTCAGTCTCAGTGTGATCAAAGATTCGTTTGTTGATAAGTTCATTAATGATTCACAGGCTGAAGCTATGAAGTTGATATGTAATGGTTTAGAATTGGTCCATAAAGATATTCAGCTTACTAAATACTTCGAAAAATAATTATTTAACGTGACAAGCTATGCAATATTTAAAAATTTAGATAAAGACATGAGATACGTCTTGAGTCTACAAATTCAGTTTTAAATATAACTATAAAGTATTAAGAAATGCAATTTTATTGTTCATCTTCGTCTTCATCTTCGTCACTAATCTCATCGTAGTCGTTGTCGTTGTAGATAAAGAACTGGATAAAGATGATGAAATCTAAAGTTAAAGTACCAATTGAACCCGCAAGCCAACTTGATTGAATTAATAAAAATTTTGGATCCATACTTATGGCGAAAATTGAAATGACATAAGTTAAATTACCTAGAACGGCACATAAGAAGAATAAGAATGAAATACCATCACAAGATTTTCTTTGGAAATTTAATAAAATTTGTGGCATTCTTGAACCTAAATATAAAATGGCACTTAACCAACCAAAAAATTGGGCTAAAGGATCAAAAGTTAAATCAGGTTCACTTGGTTCCTTTGTTGGGTCATAAGAAATGTACCAGCCAATGATACCAAATAAAACGACTAAAATGATTAAAGAAGATTCAATAAATTTTTTCAAATGAGTCTTGTTTTCTTTAATTTGAGCAGGTTCAGTAGTTGTTTCATCTTCACCTAAAACATCTTCAGCAATCTCATCAAAAATATTTTCACTTAATGGATTTGATGGGTTTAGATGAACATAATCAATGTTCTTTCCATCGCCGTATAAAAAGATTTGACCTAATAAGACCAAATCTGCAGCTGTATAATAGATAGCTAAAATGATCATCGTCGGTAGTACATGTTGTAATACTGCACCTAAAACGTTAAAGACATCACCAGCTAACCATAAAACAACAAATAATAAAGATAATCCTTCACTTGACTTTCTGTAATAGTTTTCATATATCTGAGGCATAAAAACGATAATCCAGAAAGAGATGGAAACAGATCCCATAATACCACTGACGGCTTCCCCGTCTAGTTGTGGGAGGTGTGAATGTGCTGGCATAATAAATAAAGTGTAAAGTGATGCTTTTCTCGAGATGAAAAATTTTAAGCATGCAGTAAATCACGTGAGTAGACATAGATATAATCTTTATTTACTGGCAAGGACTCGATTGTTTGATGTTGCTGATGTTAGTTTTTTGTGTATTTCATTCATGCTTAGCTTCTTGTTGTTCTTTGTAGAAGTTATGTATTTTATGAGTATTTAATATTAATGCAGGTAATAAAATATAAATTTGACACAATTTATCCGTTAATTCCCACTAATAGACCAATTAAATTCAACAATAAAGAAGTAAATCTTCCACTTTTTTTGCAGCCTTTCAACGCTTCTATATTATTAATTCTTATAATCTTACATTGGTGAAGAGTTTAGAGAAATCAGATTCGGGCACGTTCTTTATTCTTTAACATGACCCTTATTGTTGCGCACAGAGGTTATAGAGACCAATTTGCTGAAAACACATTTGCAGCTTTCCAGGGAGCCCTTGAAGTTGGTGCTGATGTGATTGAAACAGATTTACAACTAACTTTGGAAGGTTCAATTGTTCTTAATCATGATCAAGAAACTGGTAGAACTTATAATGAGAATTTAATCATTTCAGAAAACACCGTATCAAGGCTAAAACAGTTAGTTAATAAACAAGATGAAACTCAAAAGATTGTTACTTTCAATGAATTGTTGGATTGGGTTAAAGATAAAGAAATTAAACTTATGTTAGATATTAAGCCGTATAATGATGTTTCAATTTTAGCTAAAGTTATAAGATCATTAAGAGACATTAAACCAATTGATTTTTGGTATGATAAGATTGAGTTTGGTATTTGGTCTTTACAGTTCTATGACTTTGCAAATATAACTAATCTATTATCAGGTTTTAAGGTTGTTAATATTTCAATTTCTCCAACAGTTTCAATGAGCTTTATTAAGAAATCATTGAATGGAAATTTGAAACTTGATGCGGTTTCTTTATTGAACGTTTCTTTATTATCAAAAGAGTTTAATTCAATTAATAAAGTGTTAATTGAAAATAACATTAAACTTTATGTTTGGACTTCAAATTCAATTGAATTTTGGAAAAACGCTTACCAATTCAATCCATATGGTATTATCACTGATAAACCTTTAGACTTAAAAAATTTTATTAAATCAAAAGACTTTAAGTTTATTTATCCACAATGTTTCACGAAAAGTTGGTTAGAATTGAATTTAAGATTTGGATTTTATAGATTTTTCGAGTTCATTCAACTGAGTGGACTCCTTTCTTATGCTCCTATTAGAATATTTATGAGAAGTTTAATTAAGCTGCTTGCTGGTTAAGTTTCCACCGCTTCCTACTATACATTCCCTTCTATATTTCTCCCCGATCCTCAAATATACGCGGCTTACATGAAAGGCGTAATTATCAGAATATCCTAATAATATTTTTTCCTGAAACTTTTAAAGTCGAATTTTAAATTAACAACCAAAAATGATTAAAGTAAGTAAAATTGAAATTGTAATTTTGATTTGGCAATTCTAACAGTTCTGAAGGGATTGAGAAAATCTTTTAAAGAGAAGAAATCTCCTCACACTTCAATATCTTCACCAATAACGAATAATAAAACTTCTGTTTCATCAATTAATGATATCCATGTATCTCAAAGTAATATGTTACAATCACCAAAAAGAGTTATCAAGGCGTTATATGATTATAAACCACAAGGACCAGGTGAATTAGAGTTCCAAAAAGGTGACTTTTTCCATGTGATTGGTAATGAAGATGATAATGAATGGTATGAAGCATGTAATCCATCAAAGAATTTAAGAGGTATGGTACCTGTCCCTTATTTTGAAGTATTTGGCAAGACGACAAGAACAGTATCAAGTTCTTCGTTCACCAGTAGGAAAGTTTCAGTTGATTCAAGAAATTCAAATAATAATACTTTATATGCAGTTGTTTTATATGAATTTAAAGCTGAAAGATCTGATGAATTAGACATTCATATTGGTGAAAATATTATCTTATGTGCACATCATAATTACGAATGGTTTATTGCGAAACCAATTGATAGATTAGGTGGACCAGGCTTAGTTCCTGTTAGTTATGTTTCTATCATTAATATTTTAACAGGCCAATCAACTGGTAATGATGTCAATGACGATATTAATAGTGCTAATTTACCAACTGTTGAAGAATGGAAGAATAAGAATGCTAAATATAAAGCCTCATCAATTCCTTTGGGTAATGTTGATGAAAATGATGAACCATTAAATAATAATTATAATAATAATAGTCACAACTCCAATGCTAATAATAATGCTAATAAAAAGCAACTAATCTCAAATGATACTCAAGTTAATGACTCCATTCCTTATATTGTTGATGCAAGCGTTGAATCATTTCATGTTGATAATGGTAGATATTGGTTTAAAGTCTTTGCGAAATTCTCAAATAATAAAATCCATTATCTATGCAGATATTATGAAGATTTTTATGATTTCCAAATCCAATTATTAGAACTATTTCCAAATGAAGCAGGTAAATCAGTGGACTCAAAAAGAATTCTACCATTTATTCCAGGTCCTTTAACTTATGTTACTGATAAAATTACGCAAAAGAGAACAATTGATTTAAATGATTATATCAAAGAATTGATATTTTTACCTTCATATATATCACATTCTAACTTTGTTAAAAGCTTATTTGAATTAAGAAATGAATTTGATTATGAATCAGATTCAAAAACTGAAGTTTCCAAAATCTCAAGAGTTGAGTCAAGGAAGAGTTCAACCAATTCGGTAATTAATCAAAAAAACTCAAGAAAGAACTCAATCAACGTTGAATCTGTTAAATTAAAATTTTACTATAAAGATGATATTTTTGCTTTATTGATACCTTCAAATATTAATATTTTAGAATTAAGAGAAAAAATAAGCCAAAGAATTTATGATAATAACATTAAAAGCTTTAAAATCTTTGTTAAAAATGATCAAAATGATGAAATCTTGAATAATAATGATCTTTCAATTGTTTTAAAGAACAAATTAAAGATATTAATTGATGATGAATGAATAATAATATTTGTAATACTAATGTTTAATGCTATTACTTGTAGAGCTACAATATATTATATATATTCTGTATATCTATACATCTTCATCCATCATTTCTATATCACTTGATTCATTATTGTAATAATTTCCATAATTATTTGGGATTTTTTCATCATTCATTAATTCGTTTAGTTGGTTCAATTTAAATACTTGAAAATACCATCGTTCCCATATTTTATAAACTAATTCAAATGGATTGAAATATTTAACTAAATTGAACTTTTTCTTCGTATAATAATTATAAAATATTTCATCTTTTGAGTTTAAATATTTTAAAAATTCATCATCGTATTCTAAGTCCACTGGTATTTCAATCTTATTCGCATCTAAAAGCATTTCATTTGTCGATTCTATCACATCTCGATCAGATTGGTTCTGAATTAAAAATTCTTCAATATTTGGTATTATTTCAACATTTGGGTCTTTATTTAATATTTTGACTTCTGGTTTTTTGGCATTTGATAAAGATAAATTGTTTAAGTCATCTAGAAGTTTGAATTTCTTTATATTAAACTGCCTTATCTCGTCAATTGTCGGCGAGTAACTTCTTTTATGGCCCATTAAAATTATAAATTTGATTTTTTTTTGATTTTTTCCCTTTTAATGGATCCACTATCAGCAGAACCTGCAGTAAATGATGATAAAGAATTCATTTATCTGAATAGCCAATTACCTGCACAGTTGCAGCAGCTGGTAACAGACTTCATCAAAGATTTAAAAAAACCAAAGTATTCAAAGCCATTGAATTATGATGAATTATGTCTAATTTTTAAAGAGTTTTATATTGCATTTGAAGATAAATCAAGGGAGTATGTACTAGGATCAATAAATTCGATGAAGATAGAAATGAAAGAGGTTGATCAAGTAGATGATAATGAAGAATTAATTAAAAAATATGTGGAAATTGCAGAATTCAAGCTAACAAATTCATTCTCTGATAAATTAATTTATAAATCAGAAATTAATAATAAAATTAATGAATTTATTAATAAAAAGATAGAAATAATTACAATAATTGAAGATTTAAACTATTATGAATTATTGGATTTGGATTTGGAGGTAATTGATTTGAATTTAATCATTTTTGATAAAATTTCAAACGAATTTCTAAATTTAAACAACTATAAATCACCATCACAAAAACTAATCAAATTAGTTAATATTCATCAGGAATTGATTAATATAAATAATGAATTAAACGGTGACTATATATTACCTTTATTGATTTATTTAATTCTTATCAATTCAAACAAAATTGATTTTTACTTGAACTTTAAATATATTCAAAACTTCAAAAACTTCAAGTATTTTAAAAGTAATGAATTATATTGCTTAACTAATTTTGAAGCAGCATTAACATTCATCAAGACTATAGATTTAAAAAATTACAAATTCAAAGATTTAGTGAAAGAAGATGAATTGATAATTAATGAGGAATATGCAGAACTACCAAAAGTTAACTTCTTATCTTCAGCAATTGAATTTCCTAAAAATGTTTTATATAAATTCAAACCTGATGATGAATACTTAAATTTAAATCCATTGAAAAGTTTGGCGGATGCTATAAAATGGACAAAGTCTACAACGTCACCAGAATCAATTAATCGAATCCGATCAAATTCAAATAGTTTGAATCTGAATTTCAATAAATTCAAAATCAACAAAGAGTTAGATTTAAATAAATTTAACAATAAGGATTTTGAATCATTATCTATTTTGGAATTAAGAGAAATGTTCAATGATTATAAAATTCTAATTAATATGGCAAAAGCTACAGAATCTCATTAAAAAAAGTATTTATTTAAACTCCAGCCGGACCTCTTTTCAAAAAATCTAAGAAATCCATACCATCATCATCATCATCAACACTGTCTTTTTCATTATCATTACTATTGTTACTAGAACTAGTATTATTATTATTATTATCATTATTTTTTTCATTATCATTATTTGTTGTAGTATGTCTTATATAATCAAAATTGTTATTGACAACTGAAAACAATTCAGTGTCAAACATTGTTGAAATATCATGATTGTGCAGTTTCGATGGTAAAAATTCATCATCTAATTGTAAATTAAATTGGTTTATATGTTCTTCTGTCTCATTGTGAACGTTATCATAATGGGTAATTAATTCACTTGGTAATTCATACAATGGTAAAAATTTGATGAAGTATCTCCATTTTGGTACTAATTCAACTTCTCCAAATGGTCTTATTATCTTGGTGTATGTGTGTAGCCATGGCTTTTCTCTGATTAAAAACACAATACAATCAACAACCCCATTTAATGGAGTTACAAGAGCTAAAGTCACTGAGAATCCATATAAATCAACATATCTATATCTTAAACCATAACTAATACATGGCAAAATCCAGATTAAAAAATAAGAGATTGGATATAAAAAGATTAATTTCATCTGTCTAGAAATTATTTTATATCTTGTTTTTAACTTTTCTGAATTTGCTTCTTGTAATTGAATGTTGATATCCATACTATTTATAATTTGTTGATTTGTTAAAGAATCTTTAGAAACATCATTTGGTCTCTCTTCTTGAATTTTCTTCTTTTTTTGAAACAGTTTTAAAAATCTCTTGTATTTGCTATTCTTATTACCAGAGTGAATATTTTGTCTTTGCTTATTCATTTTCCTTAATTGATTTTGAACATAAAAGTAAATTGTACAATATATCACAAGAATCACGGCCATAAGCACGTATCTTGGATAAAAACTTAAAGCAGCTCTCATCCAGTTCGGGTTTTCAGGTAAATAACACCAAACGTCTAAAGCAACATAACCATACCCGTTGATGAATGCTAAACTTGCCAAAGTCACAGGCACTATAACAGTAGAAACATAGTAATAATGTCTCCAATGATATAAACCACCTCTTCTTTTAGGATTAAATATAGTTAAAGCAGTATGAATTGCAAATGCTAAAATAGCCAAATCACCACCTTCAATAGACATTGCAACGAACCAACCTAAGAAATCCACTGTTGTTTTATTTATCTTTGGTTGGAACACGTTCAAAGCTAAAATAGGATAAACTAACATGGATAAAGCTTTTAAAAAATCATAAATAATTAAAATTAAAATTAAAACATGTCTAAATTTTAATCTTGATGGATGCATGGATAAATAAAAATATAAGAATACAAAGAACGCGAATAATGATGCTGTACTTGAACTTATTGCGACTATTCTTAATGCTCTCATTTGATGAAGAGAGTAATACTGCGTGGTTGTATGGTAATCTAAAGTATCCTCACCAGGATTCAGTAGCCTCTTCTCAAGAAGCGTGGATATCACCTCACCGGACGTTATCATGTCCATCAGCACTTTTTTCTCACTCAGCAACCTCTGACCAATAGTCATTACTCGTTGCAAGTTATAAATTTTAGTGTAGAGTGTATTTTTAATTTTTTTTTTTTTACTGGCAAATTTCAGGGAAAAGTCTTGATGCAACAGGCTAGCTAAGAACGGTACCAAAGATTTATTAAAAATTCTATGGAGATTTGAAGAGACGAAAACTCACTGAAATATACACTGTTATCAGCACCAGCTTCCCTAAATTATGCCGATTCAGCACGTTTTCTTCTTTGTTTTCGTGTAGTCCTAACAATGTGAACGGCCAAAGTAGGAAATATTCGCTCATTTTGGATTTCAATCACCGACAGCATTGTGCATCAAGAAGCCGAATTTGAGATGGTTTTAGTTCCTTCACATAAAAAGGATTGTTGGTGCAAATGAGTGAACTCTTTATAACGAAAGGAATGGAATTCCTAGCTATTGAAGAAGATGAGGATACTTTGGAAGAGGAGCTTATACCCATAAAGTCGATGAGAGAGAGGAGAAGGAGATCTTCAGTAAGGAGTAAATTATCATTTCATGAACCAGCGGATTCAGAACAAATTTCATTATCAATAGATTATTCAGCCGATCTGTCAAGCAGGACCATTACAGATTTTCAGCCATTGAAAGTGCTGGGAATTGGTTCATATGGGAAGGTTTATTTGGTTAAAGACGTTTTCACAAGTAAGTTATTTGCTAAAAAGACTATTAAAAAGGCTAAGATATCAATGGATAAAAAATTATTAAAAACACATAAGAATGAACGTGATATTTTAAGTAATATCAATCATCCTAATATAGTCAAGCTATTCTATACGTTTCATGATGATGATTACATTAATTTTATATTAGAATTTATACCTGGTGGAGAAATTTTTTATCATTTAAATAATAAAAAAAGGTTCAATGAAGATGATACTGCATTTTATCTTGCTGAAGTCTCATTGGCAATAAGACATTTACATAAACTAGGTGTTGTTTATAGAGATTTAAAACCTGAAAATGTAATGTTAAATGCATTTGGTCATGTTGTATTGACAGATTTTGGTCTATCGTCAATGGAAGAGACGTGCAACTCAATTCTAGGAACTCCACAGTTCACAGCACCAGAAGTTCTAAAAGGTGAATCATATTCATATCCAGCAGATTGGTGGTCCTTTGGTATAATGATGTATGACATGTTAATTGGTTCAACTCCATTTAATGGTAAGACTAAAACTGATATTTTTGATAAGATATTGAAGAAAAAAATACAACTACCACCTTACTTATCGTTATATGCGAAAGATTTAATTACTAAATTATTAAATAGGGATGCAAATAAAAGGTTTAAAGTTGACTCAGATTTTAAAAAATTTCAAGAACATAGATTTTTCAGAAAAATAAATTGGAATGATTTAAATGATTATAAAGTACCAATATTACCAGATATTTCAAACTTAGAAGATGCAAATAACTTTGATCATGATTATATTAATGAAATCTTACAGAACGAAACAAAGAATATTGAGCTAGATAAATTTGATAATAAGCTATTTAAAGGGTTTTCATTCATTGCATCAAAAGAAATTTTAGAGGATCATTTCAAATAACATAAATGTTGAAATCTAAATTTGAAATACCTTGTAATATATTCTTTGTATAATCCCATGGGACTCTAAATATACCTGCATTAATTTTGGGTAAATTAATTATAAAATTACCATTTGGAGATGTTAAATAAGGCTCGTTTGAATTTACCAATTGATTGTATAAATCTTGAATGGCCAATCTTGTGTTTAATAAAATGCTATCTGGGGCATCAGGACTATTACCACCTCCTGTACTTGTAAATAGGCATGCAATATAAAATCCATCTTCTTCATTGAAGTCATCACTTTTAATAATCAAAGTAGTCCCTAATAATTCTTGTGGTTTGTATTTGGCACAATGCTCTTCATATAAAGCTTCGGCTTTGGGATATTTCAATGCAAATTGATAAGCAATACCACCACCCCAAATACCATGTGCATTACACGAATGTGCCAGTATCGAGTGTTTGGAGGCCTGGAATAGATCACCAGTGATGTATTTAATTGACATTTTAGAGAATTGAAGGGATTTACTGGATTACAAGGAAATAAATTATTTGATTTTTTTTATTTAAGTGGAACAACCAGCCATCGTGTCTATTTAGCTTCTAATTCCATTGCACGTTTAATAACACCAACACTTGCACTTGATTGAATTTTTTCATTACCACCTTTTGAGATTGCGTATTCGATTTCTCCTAAACCTCTTAATATTTCAGCTCTTGTTTCAACTTTTAGTTCGTAATTATCTAAAATTTCAATAAATCCATGCAATAAATCAATTAAAGCTAACCCTTTGGATTGCTTAATCTTATTAAGAGTTAAAGTGGTTGTACTCCAATCATCTTTCAAAATTGAATCCAGTATAGTTTCAATGTCTTTTGGATGAGGTGCACCAATACTTTCATAAATCATATCAATTGTAATTTCATTATCATCATCAGTGGAAGCTTTACAGGCTTGTAAAACATTTAATGCCTTTCTCATATCACCATTACTTAATTTCAATAAGGATTCTAATGCTTCATTTGATAATTTTAAATTTTCTTTGATGATGATTTTATCTAAATTGTTTTTAATTGCAATTTGTTTTAATGGTTGAAATCTGAATCTTGTACAACGTGATAATAATGCAGGATTCAATTTATGGGCATAATTCGCTAGTATACAAAATCTTGTATTTTTAGTATATTTTTCAATGATTCTTCTCAACGCATTTTGTGCAACGTTTGTCATTGCATCTGCTTCATCTAGTATAATTAATTTAAATCCTTTACTGAAAATTTGCATAGTTGATGCAAAATTCTTAATTTGATTCCTTACAACTTCAATACCACGATCATCAGACGCGTTCAATTCTAGAACCATATTTCTGTAATTTTTACCATAAATTTCTTTAGCAAGTGCAATAATGGTTGATGTTTTACCTGTACCTGGAGGTCCATAGAATAATAAATGTGGTAAACGTCCATCATGAACGAATTTACGAACCGTATCAACAACTTCTTGCTGTCCATAAACGTCATCTAGCGAATCTGGACGGTATTTTTCAACCCTAAAAACTCATGTCAGTATAAAATAAACTATAATCAATTCATTAAACTCACCATGGAAGATTCTCAACACTTCTTTCAACACTCATTGGAAACTAGTAAATAAAATTGAAACGCGAAATTTTTTCAACTTTGAATTCATGCCAATTCACATGACTTTAGTGTTTTGACGCGTTTTCAATAACCAACTATTTAATAGAACATGAAATTAAAAAGTCTTTGAAGTGCCAAATGAATTTAGTAAATAATTAACTAAAAAGATTTGTAGAAACATTCGTATATAAGGACTTTCTTAACAAAATATATAAATAATCCAAATTTCATAAAATTTTGAAGAAAATTAATATAGAAAATTTTACTGTAACTCTTTAGAATCAAGTACTTATTATCTTGATAATTTGAATTTTTTTAATGCTCGTCTTTGAATATATTTAATTAGTTCTTTATGTAGAAATTTTTCCGATTTGTTTTGTTTACTTTTTAGATAAAATTCATTAAAAATGGCACCAAGGAACAATTTGCGGTTGCAATTGAACTGGATGCATCAGACGAAAGCCAATATTCCACAACCCAGCAAGTTATGTGATATCACTAACCTTCAGGCTGTTAATACAAAAAATTCAGGACCAATTAATACAAATAATGAAAATAGAAATAAAGACATGTCATCTTTATTAACTAATGTGGAAAGATCAGGAAGAACTTCATCTCTAATGCTAGCTAGAAGAGAGAATTCATCGTCTTCAAATAATAATAAATCTTCGCCACAACCACCCACTTTTCAACAACCTTTAATACCCACAAAAACTCCAGCAAAGAGATCTATTACTACACCTGCTGTTATCGATTTAACATTTGATGATGATATAATGACTACTCCTTCGACCAAGAGGAACAAAACTCCAGTACAATCAAGTACTAAAAAGCAAAAGACAACACCAGCTATAATTAATGAAAATGATGAAAATGATGAATCTGATATGACTGCTTTAGATAATTATGATTTTGACAGACGATCACATGCAACAACATCTTCGAACTCAACTACAAGAAATACTACAATGGAAGTACCCAAAGCCTCTGTCCAAGAAAGGTTATCAAGATTACAAAAATCTTATATTAAAATTTGTGAACAAAGAATTGAATTATTAGTTAAAAGAGTCTCTATTGAAGAATCTTTAGAGTTATCTGAAAATGATAAAAGAGCTAAAAGAGCTGAGCTAAATAAAAAATTATCTCAAGTTGAATTAAAGCAAGAATCTTTAAGAGACCAACTAACTAAATTGGAAGCGCACTCTCCAAGTTTGGAAGCTGTCACTCAAAAGAATATTTCACAGCCTACCACTCAACTAAATAGAACAATATCAACATTACCAATGTCAGGGAATATTCAAGTCGCTGGCACTTTAAGACAAACTCAACCAAATAAATCTCAAAATGTTATTATTGATGATGATCAAGAGATTGAGATTGAGCCAACTCCAACTATTGTTTCAAATCAAAAAAACACGATTCAAGATGCTATTGATTCAGATGAAGAAATTGCTGAGGAAGACGTTGGTTTACATACTATGGATGGTTTAGTTACGAGTGATCCTGAAGAAGATCATGATACTGATTTAGATGGTTTTATCGTCGGCCAAAATTCTGAATCTGATGATGAATATTATCATAGTGCTTCTGAAGCTCCTAATGATGATGATTTTAACCAAATCGATAATATAAGAGTTTCTCAATCTGAAATTGAAAATTTAAAAAATCTATCTGACTTAGAAGAAGAAGTTGTTATTGATGATAATATCAATGAAAACGATTTTACAAGTGACCCTGATGAAATTCAAACTGATACTTATAGAGCGAGTGTTAGATCTGAAGATGTTCATGAATTTGATTTTGATGATGATGAGATTGATGATATTATTGAAAATATTGATGAAAAATTTGATGAAGAAAGAGAAGTCGATACTCAAGCCGTTGAAATTGTTGATCTTGATGATAGCGATCTTGAATTCAACGATTTGCCACTCGAAAAAATTCAACCAAAACCAATTAATGATTACGATGACGATGAATTCGAAGTTCTGCCAAGTTCTCCTGTCATTCAACAATTAGATGATGATTTAGATGATCTATTGGGTCAATTACCATTAGAAAACACCAATACTAAAAGATATCCATGGTCTTCTGAAGTTTGGGGTAAATTAAGAGAAGTCTTTAAATTGACTACCTTTAGAAAAAATCAATTAGAAGCAATCGATGCCTCATTATCTGGAAGAGATGTTTTTGTGCTAATGCCAACTGGTGGTGGTAAATCTTTATGTTATCAATTACCTGCAATTATAAAATCTGGTAGAACTCATGGTACTACAATTGTTGTCTCTCCTTTAATCTCATTGATGCAAGATCAAGTTGAACACTTATGGGAAAAAGATATTCCTGCTGGTATGATTAGCTCAAAATCTCCTTTAGAAGAGAGAAAAAATACATTTCATTTATTTATTACTGGTCAGTTAAAATTAGTCTATTTATCTCCAGAAATGATCGGTGCTTCAACTCAAGCTCAAAATGCAATTGGCAAACTATATAGAGAAGGTAACTTAGCAAGAATTGTTATTGATGAAGCACATTGTGTTAGTTCTTGGGGTCATGATTTCAGACCCGATTATACTTCTTTGGGCTTTTTTAAAAAAACATATCCAACTATACCAATAATGGCCTTAACTGCAACTGCAAATGAGCATGTTAGAATGGATATTGTTCACACTTTAAAATTAAACAATCCACTGGAGTTAAGACAAAGTTTTAATAGGACTAATTTATATTATGAAGTTTTACCAAAAGATAAGAATCATTTTAAACATTTAGAAGAATCGATTAGAGGCAAATTTAAAAACCAAACTGGTATTATTTATTGTCACTCAAAGAATTTATGTGAACAAACTACTGAGAAACTATTAAATCAAGGTATTAAAACTGCGTTTTATCATGCCGGTATGTCCCCTGAAGATAGGTTATTAATTCAAAAAAAATGGCAAAGTGGTGAAATTAAAGTTATCTGTGCAACAATTGCATTTGGTATGGGTATCGATAAATCTGATGTTAGATATGTTATTCATTTAACCTTACCAAGAACTTTAGAAGGCTATTATCAAGAAACTGGTAGAGCTGGTAGAGATGGTAAATTTTCAAATTGTATAATGTATTATTCATTTAGAGATGCCAAAAATCTACAAACCATGATTTCAAAAGATAAAGAATTGGATAAACAAGGTAAAGAAAAGCACATTAACAAATTGCTTCAAGTTATGCAATATTGTGAAAATAATACAGATTGTCGTCGTAAGCAAGTCTTACAGTATTTCAATGAAGAATTCAATAAAGAAGACTGCCATAAAAATTGTGACAACTGTCGAAAAGGTATAACTTCAGAATTAATTGAAAAAGATGTTACTGAATACGCTAAAAAGATTACCAGGTTGGTGCAATCGATTCAAGATGATAAAGTCACATTAATCCATTGTCAAGATGTATTTAAAGGTTTGAGATATAGCAGGATTCAATCTTCTGGTCATGATCAAAATCAATATCATGGTTCTGGTAAAGATTTAGATAAAAGAGATATTGAAAGAATTGCATTCCATTTAATTACTGAAAAGGTTTTAGAAGAATATTCTGTCTTAAATGGTGCCGGTTTTACGACAAGTTATGTTAAAGCTGGTAGAAATTCAAATTCACTATTAACTGGTAGAAAAAATATTATAATGAGTTTTTCAACAAATTCAAGATCAACAAATAAAGTCCCCTCAAGATCTACAACTGCAACAGAAAAACCAAGATCAAACTCAAAAGTTTTAACCCGTGAAGAATTAAATGAATTTAGATTATCCTCAACTCCAAAAATTGTTAGTGCAAAAGTCCATTATGAGAAAACTTCTTCAAATCTTGGTGAATCATTTAATGAACAACAACAGCAATATCAACAACTTAATTCGAACTCAAATATTCCAAAAAGATATGCACCAAAGCCAATTCAATTAAATGAAATTAAATTTAATAACGAAACTGAAAGACTAAATTTTGCTAAAGCAATTAAAGCTTTAACAGATAAAAGAAATCAGGTTATGGGAAATTTAAGTTTCAAAAATAGTTCATCAGTAATGACCCAAGATTCTTTAAAGGATTTAGCACTGAAATTACCAATTGATGAAGATGGATTCAAATCAATCTTAGGATTAACGTCTCAACAAAAGACATATTTCAAGTTTTTTAAAGAGTTATTAATTAAATTAAAAAATGATCAAAATGGTAATTCAACTAATTCAGCAAGTGCAAGAACTTCTAAATATTTTTCAAATGAAGAAAGAAAAGATGGGCAAGCAATCATTGCACAAATTAGAGCATCACAGGCATTGTCTCAAGAATTATCTCAATCAAAGTCTAAAAAGACAACAGGTAAAAAAAAGTATCCAAATAAAGTTTATAAGAAAAAATCATATTCACAAAAATCACAACGATCACAAAAATCAACAACTAAAAAGGTTATTAGAAAAACTCAAAACGCAATGCCTATTTAAATTGTGTTTTATTAATGCATATGCATAATTATTTATAATGAAATTTGTAGAACAAAATCAAACATAAATTAAGCAGGTAATTATATCTTCTAATTCCGTTAAACTGATTAATCGTATTGATACCAAAAAAAAAGCATTCTTTGTATTTAGAATTATATTTCTGAATAATCAATTCATATTAAAATTCATCGAATAAGGGTACCTGTCGAGATCATTAAGAATTGATGTTGAGAAATAGAAGTTAACCAGTTATCTCTTAGCACACGGGGCATGTGTTCCGGGTTTTCTTCGTTCCTTGTCTATAAACATCCTTGTTTTTTTAGATAATATGAATAATATATATTAAAATATTTAAATTAGTTAATTATAGATTGTTTACATATATGATAACCTCATTAATCAGAGTTCCACTATTTCAATTTATTTTTCCTGTCAAAAGAATTTTTCCGGTGATAAAAAACACATCAACAAAAATTGCTACTGATAAAAAATCCTTTTAAACTTCAATTGAAATGGATTGGAACATGTCAAAGAGAAGTTCTTTCTCTGTTGGTGGGGGCTACAAGCCTTCTAACCACAGTGAGTTCGAACGGTATCCTTCATTCCAATCACAACCTGTTGTTTCCCCACTTCAAGCCCAGTTACCAGCAAGATCAGCATATTATGAAACATATTGGCCTTTATACTATAGTGATTGGAGTAGGCGACCATCGTTGGGTCCAGATAATGAGATCATTGCGCTTTCAACATACAGAGAAGATTCGGTCAATAAGATTGAGATTTTAAACAGTACTACATCAACAATTGAACATGCTAATGG
Organism: Millerago galiae; assembly: GCA_030568845.1. Classification (NCBI taxonomy): domain Eukaryota; kingdom Fungi; phylum Ascomycota; class Saccharomycetes; order Phaffomycetales; family Phaffomycetaceae; genus Millerago; species Millerago galiae. Next base: position 59,509 of record JAJMIZ010000017.1, on the reverse strand, counting down.
AAATACCAGTGATGGTTTAGATTTTATTAAAGTATCGGAAGTTAGTGTTGACTTACCAATTACTAAACTCCAATGGGATCCACATCCATCGAATGTGAATAGATTAATTACAACAAATGATAGATTAAAACTTTGGGAAATTGATTTCAATAATGTGTTAGTCGAAAGGGCAAGTTTAGTGAATCACTCTCAAAATAATATTCAAGGTCAATCATTGCCTCCGTTAACTTCGTTTGATTGGAATAAATTAAGTAGCAACATTGTTATTACAAGTAGTATGGATACTACATGTACAGTTTGGGATTTGAATTCAATTAATGCACCAAAAACTCAATTAATTGCTCATGATAGTGAAGTTTTTGATGTTCAGTTTATCAAAGGTTCAAATGATATATTTGCAAGTGTTGGCTGTGATGGTTCAATGAGGGTTTTTGATCTAAGAGCTCTTGATCGTTCGACAATTGTCTACGAACCTCCATCAATTCCTGAAAATCAACAACAATCAAACTCAATGTCTTCATCAATTAGAGGAAATATTCCATTATTAAGATTAGCTACTTCTAATACAGATCCGAATATAATTGCTACATTTAGTTCAAATTCTGATACTGTTAGTATTATGGATTTAAGATACCCAGGTCAACCAACTGTTATATTAGGTGGACATACTGCTAGATTGAATAGTATCAAATGGCATCCGGCTGAATCTAAATTAATGGCAAGTGGTGATGATTGTCAAGTATTAATATGGGATTTTAACAACATTTCAAAGAGTAAAGTTAAAAGTGGTGTTGAATTTCCTGATTATGCATACAGCGATACGTTTGAAGTTAATAATGTTTGCTGGAATCCAAGTGGTGATTGGATTGGGGTAGTAAGTGGAAAGGGGTTCCAAGGTGTCAAAATGTAATGTTAATTTAACGATGTTTTTTTGTAGGTTATATCTCTCTCTTCTTTAAGTAAAAATCAGAAACACGGTTCCAAAAACGATTCTTTAATACAGTATTCTGAAATTTGAGCTTCCTCTAAACGAGAACAAGATAGATAACCTACTGATATTATTACTTGAATTGTTTCATTCAGAGTAATTAAAAAGATGCTTTCAGTCATATATACTCGTGAATTTTTGAAGAATCTTGGATCAATACCAAATATCCTCTCTACCATCATTGTAAGACTTGTTGTACATTATTATTCAGCCTGAAACTGATGCCTACTGACTGCTACATAAACAACCTGGCCGATTCCCTTCCCGAAGCACATACACATTTTATAATCCACAGTTTATCGAACTCTGCATATTCAATTCCAATTATATAATTGTGCAATCCCTCTAATTTAATTAATATACTTAGAAATGTCTATCAGATCTGTTGCAATCATTGGGTCTGGTCCTTCTGGACTGACATCATTATATGAGTTGTTACATACTTCTGAAGGTGGTGTCACCTCTGTCGGTGAAAATCTCCCGGTAAACCCACATTTTACCAATATTACTGTCTTTGAACAAAACTCAAGTATAGGGGGCGTATGGAATTCTTCTTTAAAATGTACGGATCCACCAGTTCCTACTAAAAATGTTTTAAATTCTGGAAACTACAATGATCCGTATGAATTGAAACCACCAAAGAGAATTCCGTCTTTTGGCTCTGAAGTTGAAATTATAAAGGATTCAGTCCAAAATGATTCGCCCCAATATTCTAAATCTGCTGTTTATAATAATTTATATACAAATATTCCTAGAAGGTTGATGAGGTTTTCATATTCTAAAAGCCATAAAGAAACTGAGCGATATCAAGAAATTAAGCCTTTTCTCACTCATCAAGAAATCAAGAAATTTCTTGATGACTTTACTAAAGATAATGATCTGTTGAAATATATTAGATTCAATACAGAGGTTGAATCAGTCAAGTATGATGACGCTACCAAAAAATGGAGAGTTATTTCAAGAGAATTTATTGAAGAAACTGGTAAAGATACTTGGAGATCAGAATATTACGATGGTGTTATTGTTGCAGGTGGTCGCCTTAACATTCCATATTTTCCTTTGATTCCTGGTCTCTCTGAATACATTCACAAATTCCCAAATGTTATTAGGCATGCTAAAGCATTCAGAACCATTGATAACTACAAAGATAAGAATATTTTGATAGTTGGGGGGAGTGTTAGCTGTGTTGATTTAATCCAATATCTTTATACTGTCTGTAAAAAGATTTACGTTTCAAGAAGAACTGAAAAAGCTCCATTTGAATGGATGGAAAGTGCAATTAACTCAGACGGGATTATCACTAAGCCTGAAATCAGCAGTTTGGATAAAGATGGTTCAATCAACTTCACAGATGGCACTACACTTGAGAAACCAGATCAAATCATTTTAGCAACTGGTTATCATTTTCATTTCCCTTATTTAGAAAGAAATTTGGTTAAATTAAGTTCAAGCTCTGTTTCTCCCTCCAATTCTCCAAGTGTTCAAAACCTTTATCTTCATACTTTCTATGTTGAAAATCCATCTTTAGCATTTGTTGGTATTCCTTTAATTTCAACTGTTTGGCATGCTTTTGAAGCTGAAGCAGCCGCAATTGTTGGAGTTTGGTCGGGTGCTTCAAAATTACCAAGTGTTAAAGATCAAAAGTTATGGGAAGCTAGGAGACTTGAAGAGACCGCTAATAATATTAAATTCCAGATTTACACTTTTGAATCAGGTAAATCTGATTTAATTGATCCCTTAGCTAAACTTTCGACTACTGGTAGATTAAATCCTCTTGATGTAGATACTGGTGCTGCTGAAGAACTTATAGATTCTTTGAAAAGTTCTGAGAAAATATTTTACAGTGTTAAAGAAGGCAATCTTAAACTAGAAATGGACTAATATATTTATTATATATATATATTCATCGAAGTAAAGTATCATAGCTACTACAAAAATCATAAATTAATATATATATTCCTAAATATCTTTGGCTTTTGCAATTTCTTTCTCAACGAAATCCAATAGCTTTGGATAGTATTTGGCACCAACTTTCGGATGTGATTTGATTCTATTCAAGAAAACACTGTATCCAACTGGTCTGCTACTATCAACTTGAAATTGAAATCCAATTTTGTTCTTAACTCTAGTTGAATCTCTTTTCAAGACTAATTGTTTTGCAACTTCATTCACAACTAATGCGGTTTTTCTTGATTCGATATTAATCGTTTGGAAAAATGAGATTGATAGTCTATCACCTTCACCAATTTTTGGAGTTAAAACTCTATGAACAGTTGCAACACAAATACCTTGTGTTAAAAACTCCAGTGTCAAACCAACAGCAAAGACTAAAGTTTCTTTGATTGGTGGAACATCAATCCAATTTCCATTAAAATCTTTGACTTGTAATGAATTATGATGACTTGCTTGATAAATTAAAGTTAAAAAGTCATTATCACGGTGTTCACCTACACCTTGATCCAATTTAGTTTTAAAGCTTGTATCTGAAAATTCTTTTTGAACTTCCTTAACTTTATCAGAAATATTTGAAAGATCAGGATATTTAATAATTTTTAGTTTCGCCTGTTGCTTCTCTTTGAAAAATGCTTCTAGAGAACCGTGTTGTAAACCAAGTGCTTCTTCAATGGTATTAGTTAAGAATCTTGATAATTTTGATAATTCATCAATATAATTAGAAATAGCAGGTTGAAAATTTGGTAGCAATTCCTTATTTGGCCATAAATTTGGACCTTCAATATTTTTCCAAATATCTTCCTCATTGTCAATTTTTGGTTCTGGTAACTCAGTTGCAAATTCGACTTGTTCCCTCCAATCAACATTTGATGCAGTTATTTCATCACCTAAACCATTATAACCTAAAAAGTGTTTAGAATTGACCATTGAAACTTTCTTCTTTTCTTCTAAGGGGATTTTGAAGAACTCTAATGATTCACGTTTGATGTTGTCAAACTTGGAAACATCAAAAGGTGGATTTTTCAAGTAAAAGAAACCAAAGTTAAACGAAGCATTTCTCAATTCATCTAAAAATTCTTCTTTTAATAAAGGGTTATAAGCTTTAGATAAATCTAAAGTGGGAATTTCACTCACTTGAACTTTATTGATGCTCAAATTTGAAAAAGTATCGGTCATTTTTATTATTAAAATTAAATTTCTCAGATTCACTTTACTTATATAATTGAACTTTCATAAGATCTTTCGACTGTTCCAATACGGCTCACTTAGATTAAAAATGCCCGTGCTTCGGAGGGGTTCTTCTTCAAAAGCCACAAATATTTCGCAATTTGATAAAATAGAAAAAAACATTCTGAACCTATTTTCATATAACAAGGAGGCCTTTTTATAATCTTTATTTATCCATTAAAGGACTTTTTTCTTATGTTTCTGAAAACGTTAAAATTTTATTTGCTTTAAGTGAATACCGAACTTAAACTGATTGTTATATTATATATTAATTTGTAATACGTAACCATTCTCCCAGTATTGCGTAATATCCAAAGTTATCTAACAAAAATATTTAATATTTGCAACTTTCTAGTCCTTTAATCAATCTCCTAGGGATTTAAAATGGATATCAACAACAAATTCAGAACTTTTTTAGCCTGTGATCAATGTAGGAAGTCCAAGATTCGTTGTGTCATTAAAGAAGATGATTCATCACAGAATTTAGGACTCTCAGGAAGCATTAAATGTCAGCACTGTACAAAGTGTCATATTGATTGCCAATTTACACCAACAACTTATCAGCTAAGAAAAAGATTAAAGCTACCAGCTAACTTTATGGAAGATGATTTCTCAAGTACTATTCATAATCTAAACCATCAATATAGGAAAAAACCACACGTTTTAGATACAATAATTTTACCAAATAAAAATTTATTAATCAAAGTAGTTAATGAATTTTTTGATGATCAATACCATTCTTTTATTAATTTCCTTCATAGAAAATCGTATATTGATTGGATTAGATCACAAACATTTGAATATGATCTTTTTAATTATGATGATCCAGAAAAGGTTACAGTATACACACCCTGTACCTTAATAGCTATTTTAGCATTGGTTTCAAGAAATAATTATCAATTATCACAAATTTATGGTACGTTTGACGAATCTAATGATCCAAAGAGATATATACCTGATTTCCATCAAACTAAAAAACTCTCGAAATCACAAGCATCTACAAACTCATCAAGGTATTTCGCTTATTATGCTGAAATTTTATTAAATGATCTTTTCGTTGCTGCTTCTGTTCAGACTATTCAATCACTTACAATATTATCTTCTCATGAATGGTCTGAAGGAAATTATGTTAAATCAAGTTTATATACTGGCTCTGCAGCTAGAATGGCATCTATATTAGGTTTATGTTCTCCTGATGGTACTTGTTACAAGGGTGATGAATCTTTTATTTCAAAAGAATCAAAACGTAGAACAATATGGGCAGTTTATATGATGGATAGATGTAATTCTTCAGGGAGAAATAAGCGTCATGCTATTAAAATTGAGGATATTGAGGTTTCATTACCTTGTCCTGAAGAAAATTTCAATGATGATATAGAAATTGAATTTCCAAATTATACCAATTGCTTCAAATATTTTGATAGCCTAACAAGCTTAGACTTCACTATAATATCATTCGAATTATGGTCAAAGGTTGCCAAATTAGCTAGTGATCTAGGTGCTAGAGAATTAAATTTAGATCTAATAAATCCTGATTCTATGTTCAATAAACTCTATTCAGATTTAGAATTATTAAAAGAGAAATTACCTAAGGCTCTTCATATTAAGAATCTTGATGTTGAACTGTTGAATGGAAACTTAAATTTTGGATATTTGCATCAATTATTAAACCTTTGTGAAATATTCCTAAAAAGAGAATACTTTTATAACAATTTACAAGATGATAATTTCACAGAAAATTTAATAAAAACACTTGCTTCGGCCACTGAATTGAATGAAAAATTAATCAACTTAAACTCATTTATCCACACACCCTTCACTTTTTTTCAAATTTATACAAATTGTGTTACTTGTTTAATAATGTCACTAATTTTACAAGATTCTAAATTAAAGGAAATTGGGTTAATAAACCTACAAGCTTTGGAAAATAACACAGGTTATGATCAGCTAATTCCAAAATGGTATAAAATTTGTGATCAATTGAAATATTATTCAGACAAAAGCTATAATTTAAATTTAAATCTAAACTTCAACAAATTTAAAAATCTTTTGAACGATTTTGGTGATTGTGAAATACTTGAACGATTAAGTACAAATGAACCTCAAAAATATACTAAAGTTGATATCAATGATATTTTGAGTTCTGCATTTTCTTCTTCAATATCAAGTTTTGATGATAATAATTACGAATTTGAAAAGTTTATTGACAGCTGGGAGAAATCAAATCTCAATGATATATTTAGCAAATAATGATACTATAAGCGCTCATCTTCACCATTAGCAACTAGAACTCTACTATATCTTTACTTCTGATAAATAAATATTTATTTTCCAACATAAGTAATAACCAGAGCTTTCTCTTATTTTTTTATAGCCTTTTCTGCCTCTTCTAATTGAATCTTTTCATTAATTTCAGAAACATCATTTAGTCTATTTTGAGCATAAACTGCTCTGTTAATGAAATAGGTAATCGGGAATTGAATAACAGTTAAAACTAAGCAGACAATGTAGGCCGCTTTATAGTATGGATATTGTTTTGCAGTACTCCATAAGACAATAGTAGCCCAAATTAAATTCGCAGTTGCAGAAGCTTGTGCAATTCCAATTGTAAACTTACCTTCAAATTCAGATCTTCTTAGGAATTCTTGAGACCAAGTTAAAAAGATTGGTCCATAAATCCAACTAACACCACTAATCATATAACCAAACCAAATGCAACCCTCACTAGGAGTAATAAGAAGGAAAACTGATGAGACTAAATTAAAAACTAAGGCTATTTGTAAAACTAAATATCTGCTCTTATAATCAGCCAACCAACCAAGAAGTAAATTACCTATTAAAGCAACACCAGAAGATGAAGTTGGAATATTATTAACTTGACTTACTGAAAATCTTCCCAAGGAATCAATGTAAAGTGTGAAATAACTCTGAGCATTTGTAAAGATCATATAACTTGAATATGTGAAAACAATTGCATAGAAAGGCCAATCTAAAAGCATAGTTCTAACTTCACTAAATTTATAACCAGTAAATTGAACTCTTTCTTTTTGATATCTTTTCAAAGCTAATGCTTTATATTCATCCTTTAACCAAAAATTACTCAACTTATTTGTTTTATATGGATAGTCTGGAATAGCAATAAATCCAAAGAATGATAAAGCTAAAGTCATACTACCGCAAATAATGAATAACCATTGCCAACCTGCGTATCCATGTTGTCCATTAAGATGTGTGTAAACGGCACTCTGTAAATAACCTGAAAACATACTACTAATATTAGAAGCGCTATATAAAATAGCTGCTCTTTTAGCTAATTCTCGTGAAGAATACCAACTTGAAAAAATACTCAAAGCACCAACATAAAACGGACTTTCCAGTAGACCTAAAATAAACCTAAGACCATATAACTGCTGGACAGTAGTGACTTTTGAAGTACAAAAGGTAATAACAGCCCAAAGAATTTCAATGATAGGAAACCAAAGTGAAGGTCTTACTTTAAGAATTAAAATTTGTGAAGGAATTACACCAACAACATATCCCGCTTGCCATAAACTGATAATATAGTTATAATCATCACCATTTATCCCAACAGCTTCTTTCATACCTGAAACATAGGCATTTGTGAAGTTTGAAGAGTCCAAAATACGAATAAAATACCCATAACAGCCCCAGATTAAAAGAAAGAAATCAAGTCTTCTCAAGTAAGCCTTCTCTTCTGCAGTTTTTTCACCGTCCCATAAGAACTCAATCAATTTTGTAAATTTTGACTTCTCAGCAACATCTTCAGAATCACGCTCATTATCAGTGCCTACTGATGCAATATCTGCCTTGCTAATTGACTTTTGTATATCACTCATAATTTTACTACTCTGATTATTCTAAGGAAACTTCATTAGAGTTTGAGATCTTTCATAACTTTATATACAAATAGAAAATATTTGAGAGAGCCACTTTCTCTAAAAGAGGGAATTTTTCAGATTGCATAAATTACAACGATTATAGAAATTGTGGAAGGTCTTAAATTTAAGTCATTGAGTTTCTGGTCCTCATTCCAGTTTCTATAGTATATCACACTATTAAAATTATTTACGGTAATATACAGAAGAATTAATTTGCCATTATTGGCTACAATTCCTAATCCTAATCCATTTTCACAAGATCTCGCAATGCTTATAAAATTATGACATATAATTAAACGGTGTATGCATGCATATTATTTATCTTTTAACGGGTTGACTCAACTAAATTCAGCCGGTGGAAAGCCACATAACAGAAAACAAAGATATTCCTTCAACTTGAGGCTATAAATTACCTAATGTACTATCTCTGAATCAAAATAGCTAATATTTTGTAAATAAATATCTTCCAATATATATTAATTTTGCTCTGCAAAGATGATGATTCAAGTCAATGAGACAAAAGATATTGAAAAAGTAGCTGAAATAGTGGCAAAAGCATTCCAACCAATCGCTTTCAATCAGTATTACACTTATAATAGCTCATATGAAGCCAATCTTTCATATTTGACAAAAAGAATTGGGCAATTTAAGGAAACTGGTTTGATATTAGAAGCTAATGATTATCAAGCAATTGCGATATTTGTTCCACCAAATGTGGAGTATCCACCTATTACAGTTGATTATTGTCAAAGATATAAGGAAATAACTGAAAAGTACGCAAAAGCTAAAAAAAAATACCCAATAAACAATAAAAATATCTGGGTTTTAGCTTTCCTTGCAAAAGATCCAGCTTTCAAAGATCAGAAGGGCTTGATATCCGCACTAATTAAGCCATACCTGAATAGAGTCAAGGATGAGAATGCCGTCCTGACCCTAAAAGCAATTGATTTACACGCAAAAGAGGTTTATGAGCATTATGGATTTAAAACGATCGGTGAGCCTTTTATATTTGGAGAGGGGCATGTTAATCATCTCACAGGCAAACCGGATCCACAAGGGAAAGGTGTTACAGTTCATGCAATGGCATATAATTCTTAGATTAGCGCACACTAAATATAGATATAGAGTAAATAATAATTATATCTCCTGTAAAAGGCGGATTAAGCTATTAGCAACATTTGTAATCAAGCTAAATATCCCGTAGATTTATATTTGATCTACGCAGGTGATATCACAACTAATTACCATGCTTTTGGTTATCCACGATCTCGGGTTGATTATTTTATAGTTGACCGCAGCCACAATAAAATTGAACTCTGTGCACCAAACGCATTAGCTTGAAGCGATACCCACAGTTGGATATAATGCTCAAGAGGCTCCTCAAACTCGGAACAAATATGTGCCACTTTTTTTTACTCGTATTTACTCTTTATTTAAATATGATTCTGTAGCCTTTTGTTGCAATTTAATCGAAAATCAAAATTATGACAACTGTCGATACATATCGTTACTACACTGATTCAAAAGGTACACTACTTTCTGGTGATGAATGGGAAAAATTAAACAAAGGAATTGAACTGGTTGATGAGCCTTTACCTGAAGGTTGGCCAAAGCAGTTAGAAGGTCCTCTAGTTTGGGATGGAATAGATCTGGAGCAAAATCAAGAAAGCTTCTTATATTACTTAACTGATGATGATAAAAGAGAACTCCATGATGCAATTATTAATTATTATTTGCCATTAGACCAAATATCCAATGAAACTTTTCCATTGCCTAACCTAAGCAAACGCTTAGAAGAATTTTCAAGGCTAATTTATTTTGGTAATGGTGTCAGAGTTATTAGAGGCTTTGAAATTGACAATTATGACAGGAGACAACAGATAATAGGTTATTTAGGTATCTCGTCATATATTGGTGATATTAGGGATGCACAAGGTTTGAGTAGAGCTTTAACTCACATCAAAAGCATTGCACATATTCCAAAAGATAAGAGAGCACAAATTACTGTTAGTCAACAAACCACTGACCCACAAATGTTTCATAATGATTTTGGTGGTGATATAGTTTCATTATTTGTCTTAGGCATACCTCTTTCTGGCGGTGAATCTCTAGTTACTTCTGGTTACAGCATTTATAATGAGTTAGCTAAAACTAGACCAGATTTTATCAATACTCTTGCAGCAACCCCTGGTTTTTTACGCTCTAGTAAGTTATCAAATGGAGTTCCGTTAATTCACTACGTAGATGGTAGATTATTTACTGCTTTTTCTACTAGAGGCTTTATTGGGTATGGTGAAACAGCAAAAGATGAGGTACATCCTGAATTGACTAGAGAACAGCAAAATGCTTTGGGAGCATATCATTGGGTAGGTTACAAACATGGAATTGTTCACAAGCTTGTCAAAGGTGATATAGAATACGTCAATAATCTGTTTTTGCAACATTCAAGATTAGGATACTCAGAAGATGAAGGCAATAGAAGACATGTTGCTAGATTATGGTTAAGAAATTCTAAATATACATCACAAATTAAGAAACCTACTGTTATTGAGGAAAGAACACAGAGGCTCTTCCCAGTAAAATATAAACAGTTAATCCCATTGACTGAGTTAGAAGAAGATGAAATCAAACTGGCAAATAATGCTGATACTTTAGAAAAGATATATGCAAGACCAGAATGATTCTAGCTACTTTAAATTCATATAAGAGTACTTTAATATATGCAAATTTTCAAATATTTTTTGGAATTAAATCAAGATGTGATTTTCTCAATATATATTTGGCTATTTGCGCATTCGCATTTAGGAATAACTAGGCACGTATAATTAGGTCCAATTTTCAATAATCAATCATCCTCCTGGAAATCAATGATTAGATGTATTGTAATTAAATATAGCTGATGAGGAAAATTATATTATTCTAATTTAAAGCTATGAAATTAATTTTATATTGATCATAAACAGCAGGAAATTATCATTCAGAATATAGGTTTATAAAGAAACGTAATCAATTAGATGCTATCCAACAGCTATATAGTCGCTTATTTTATTCATTGTTTTAGTTTTCGTCTACAGCCCTTTTAAAATCTTGTAATTAAAAAATATTCACTTTGATTATGTTTCGACTGAACTATGCGCACTTTAAACTTAGGGCCCATTAAAATTCGGCCGAAAAGGCTTAAACCGAATTAATCCGTCCTAAAATTACTAGACCTGTTTATTATTAGCATGATCCAATATTCCCTGCTTTGCCTCGTACTCTAGTATTTAGGTACAATCTTAAAATAATATAATGCCATAATATCAATATTTAATTTCCTAAAGAACGTAGGTTATCCCATCGTTAAAAAGTTTATAAGGAATACATAAATATTGAAAATTGGCTTCGGCCGAGTCATAACTAGACTCTTACAATTTTAGTTAAACGATCTAAAACTACAATTTCATAAAAAATTTAAATGCTAGATTAAAGCAAATGCTATATGTAGTATGTATGCAAGTTGTATTATAAGATTATTAGATCATTATAAGATCGCTGGGGATTTTGCTATTTCAGGTTCTTTAAGGTCAGTAGTTGAAATTGAATCAAATGAGCTGGAATCATCATCTCTTTGAGAAATACATTCAATTAATCTTTTGTGGTCTTTTTCAATTCTTTCTTGTTCCATGACTTTATGTAAGTTTCTGTAAACATATAAAAATAAGAATGCAACAAGGGTACCAACAATGGCACAAGCAACAAATGGCCAAATTAAATTTGGATCTTCTAATGCCGGTGTACAAGCAGCAGAAATAGCAGCAGATAATGATGACATTGATAAGAATACAGCCATAACCAAACCTTTCATTGATTCTGGGGCTCTAATATATGCAATTTCAAAAGCTGAAGTATTGGCAAAACATTCAGACGAAGATTGTAAGATATAAAGAATAATTTCATACCAGGCAGAAATTGGAGCTTCACCGTTATCAATTGTACAGTCTGTTGCATAATAACCACATGGAGAAGTTTGATAAATTCTCCATTGAATAATGGCACCCACTGCTTGTGAAACAGCAGCAATCATGAAACCAAAAAAGATACGATAAACTGGTAAGAAATTGATTTTAAACTTTCTCAACATTGGATAAATACCATAGTTTAAAATTGGAATTAAGATAATGATTGTTAGTGGGTTGAAGTTGTTGAATAAAGTATTTGGAACACCGTCAGTCTTCATTGAGGTTGATTGAGAATTTTGAATACTGCCAATACCACCATCATTGACTAAGTAAATGATAAAAAATAAAAAGATAACACAAGCAGAAAGTGTAACCCTAACATCATCAACAAATTGATCAGTCCAGGTAATAATTTTTTTCCCTTTCTTATTAACATCTTCCAAACTTTCAACTTCACCTCTTGCTAAAATATTAGTTGGTTTAGCCCATTGCCAAAAAACATCTTCTTTGATTCTTTGAGTAAAGCCTTTATGGAAAGACCATTTTAAAACTTTGTTAGCTTCTTGAATAACAGACAAACCAGCTGGCGTTTCCTTCTTCAACTTTTTAGCAACTAAATATAAAATTGGGACCATTGTAAAATAAATAATGCCTGGAACAAGAAAAGCCAACCAGAAACCAATTCTTTTAGCAGCAAATTCAGTTCCGATTGAAACAATAGAACCAATATTGATAGCCCAATAAAAGATTAGGGTAATTCTTTCTAACGATTTCTCTCTTGATAAAATGACTCTTGAACCATCTGGTCTTGTTTCAATGACATCAGATGCATGTGGATATTGGTCCATTAATAAAGGTAATAGATTTGGTTTAATTAAGCCAGTTGCAAAAGCCAAAATTAAAATAGAAATGAGCAAAGGAGCTAAAGCTCTGCGATGATCTTCAATAACACCTGGAATAGCCGCAAATATTAAAACAATATGGGCAATACCACCAAGCCAAACACCATACCAAATAGTTTTAACTCTACCCCAGGATTTATCTGAAATATAACCACCAAATAATGGTGTTAAATAAGCTAAAAAGACAAAAACCATAGTGATACCAGATGCAGCTTGTAAACCCATACCTAATGCACCTGCATTCTCACTATGATTTTTTGATAAAGGTAATTGAACAAAATTTGCTAATAGATTTTTAACACAGTAGAAAGATGCTCTTTCAGAGAATTCCATTAAGCATAATAAATAAGAAAAGCTTGGAAGATTACCAACAACTTCTGGTAAATTTGAATAATCTTCTTCAGTTGGTTCTGGAAACATTAGCTTTGCTTCTATTAATTCATTTAGTCTGATTTCTGAAGAATCAGCTGTACTTTCTGTTTCAAGGTCAGAAGCTTGACTTCTTCTTGAAATTCTATCTTTGAAATAGTTGAACATTTTTAATTGTGTTTTGATAATAGAGAATAATTAAACTGGAAACTTGAGAGACTTTATATATTCTAAAAAGCAGATCATATCTTCTCTCATATCACTTAGAGATATCAAAATTAATGCCATCACAGATTAATTTCCCAGAATTTCTTTAATGCCTTGCAAAATTCAAATCCCAACGTAAAGGGACCAAATTCAGTAAATCCCATGTCCTTAAAACAGAAACATGCAGAAACCTCACACTAAAAAACTTCAACCGGAACACATTAAAGCATTATTTAAATTTCTGATAGAATCAATTTTCACCTATTCCATCAAAGCATCAATTCAATTGATACCATTAAGCAATTCACGCCTTGTTTATTATTAGTTTATGTGCAATTGTTATTTATAAACCTGTCAAAAAGCACCCTCAATTCAACTATTATCTATGACGTATTTAGGCGTCTCAAAAATCAAAAAGTGTTTAAAGTTTCATTGTTCAAGTTTAGAGACCTTGTACATCTGTAAATTCATGTTGTAGAGACTTATTAAGATGATACATGTGAGGCATATTGATTCTTCTTACTTATAGTCTTCATTGGCCCATTCTGTGATTTTAATTGGAAAATTGTGGTTCAGCTTAATTCTTCAGCAAAAGCTCGGAAAAACTGAACGACGACATGATGCATTTCCAATATGGTCAGTGTGACATTACCTATTTTCATCCTTTGATAAGATATGATTGTAAACCCTTATGACATGTACGTAATGGTAGCAACATAATGTATTTCATATTTTATGTTCCTCTGGCACACGATATTTTTGTCTCATGCATGTGTTGTATGGCTCTTATCATCATAATTGGCGGCAGTAAAAATCACTCGCCTTACTAATATCTATTTATTTTGATAGCATCTATTTTTATATCCATTTATCATTAAGCCATAATCCATAATCTGCATAGACATTGATGGTTCTTTAATGATTCACTGTATAAAACTGGTTAAATCGATAATAAGTAGTTTTTAATAATTTTCATTTTAAAAGAAGACCCTAATTTTGATAAGGATAGTTGAATCGCTCTGTTGAATCATCATATTTTCTTTTGAAGAATTTTCAGTTTCTCACTCTTTCAATTACCATGGATCCTAAAAGCTTAAAAAATCCTCTAGCTTAAGAAAGATTCAAATTTGATCATTTCAGCAGTTAATTTTAACTTTTAGTAATTATAGACAATTCCAATGTTTTTTTGTATCTTTGCTATAAGCACTATCTCATTTAGTATACAAAAGTTTCTACAAATATAATAAGGAGATATAATAAATACCGTATATTTCGACTATAAGTAACTTAAATTTCAAGTTTTGATCTGATCCAAAATTTGATTGATCTTCTCTCATAGGTTACAGGATTAAAAAGAAAACTTAAACAATAAATCAATAATCACACCAGAAATATAAAATTTTTTAGAAATATTTTCTAATAAAAGTTTCTAGGAATTTATTATTAAATTCAGAAGTACTATCATTTTACATTAATATACATCTTTTTAAGTGTTCATATTTTGGTAACTATTCATGCATTTTTTCCTTAAAAGCCTCTACCGGGTTTAATTTAACTTTTCATGCAGAAAACTACATAATCCCCGATATTACTATGGTAAAATTTAAATTATAAAATAACAAGATAGATTCTATCTGTGCGATTAATTTAGCTTTTAGTAAGAATCCTATCGCAAAGTGTAGCTAATTGTGGACCCAGCATTAAAATTGAGAAATTGCTTTCTTAATAAAAGATTCTAAAAATTATTCAAAGAATAATGATATCTAGTATAAAATACTGAGCGAAGGGATGAATTTTAATTCTTGTTTTTATCTCATAAAATTAATCATTTTTGGTTGTTAATCTTTCGTTCAGATCATTCTCGCACGTGACTTTCATTAAAAACTAAAAATTGAAAGATTCGTTGCTCTAGAGTCAATTGAAGTAGTAGAATATTAGTAGAGAGGTTACTTATTTAGAGGTGGATATAAGTAAATTCTGTTTCATTTTTTAATGGGAGATCATAAGTAAATCTACCGAAATTATATACCGGATGGACTATATATTAATCCATAAAACTGGTTAATTTGATGGGACAGACCCTTTACTTTCCACCAGCAATATTTCCAATGCATCTTTTTATATATTATATAGCTTATGATTTTGAATTTTTGAGAGAATGTATTTATTATTTTGGCCCCAGCAAGAATCTCAATTTTTGTGTCAAGTTTAATAGCCAAATTAAAGTTTGAACAGAATTCGAGATAAAGAGACTGTTATGTTATATAATTGGTGATCTTAAGAGTTTAAGAGTTCAATCCCTTTTTTAGGCAAACCAGAACCAAAGAATTGGAGGTACGCTTTCCTTTGCCCCATATACCTACCGGCTACCTCCCTAGAATAACCTTTTGACTCCGGATCAATATTATTAAGAGTTCATAAGTATAAAAGTCAATAGAAGAAATGAAAAAACGTACGTAGAATACCCGAGCACTAGCTTCAACAGTATTAGCGTTTTGTTTTGACTCTTGTCAGATCTTGAGATCTTAGGCCAACTTTTTGCTCAATTTTGACTCTGACTGAGTCACTGGGGAAGTCATCGGAGTCACAAACATAGAAGTCTGGTTTCATATGCAATTTAATTTATTTTAAATTAATCTAAGAAATTTTTATTTTATTTGTTTTTGTTATTCTTTGTCTTCAATTCTTCTATTCTTTCTAGTTGGTTTTCATATTTTCATTTGAACAATGTTATCAGCTGCATTAAGATCATCAACCAGAAGAGTTGCTCAAGGTCGCGTTATCTATCAATCAAAACCTTTATTACAACAGTTTAGATTCAATTCAGGTAAAACCGATATATCAAGTGCAAGATTTAATCAATTATACGATTCTTCTTTATCAAAAGATGTTGCTTCAAAATTAAAACCTCTTGATACTTTCCAAAGACGTCATTTAGGACCAAATACTACTGACGTTACAAAAATGTTAAAATCTTTAGGTTACTCAGATTTAAAAGATTTCATTAATGATGTTGTTCCTGATAATATCTTAGTTAGAAGAAAATTAAAGGTTCAACCAACCAATGGTTTTACTGAAACTGAAATGTTAGATGATTTAAAAAAATTAGCTTCAAAAAATAAAATCTTTAGATCTTTTATTGGTAAAGGTTATTATAACACCAATTTGCCAGCTGTCATTCAAAGAAACATTTTAGAATCCCCAGAATGGTATACTTCTTATACTCCATATCAACCAGAGATCTCTCAAGGTCGTTTAGAATCTTTATTAAATTTCCAAACTATTGTTACTGATTTAACTGGTTTACCAATTGCCAATGCGTCTTTATTAGATGAAGGTACTGCTGCTGCTGAAGCCTTAAGTTTATCCTTTACCAACTCTAAAAAAAAGAAATCAAAATATGTTGTTGATAAAGACTTACATCCTCAAACTTTATCAGTTTTACAAACAAGAGCAATCCCATTAAACGTTGAAATTGTTCAATTGGATTTATCAACTGAAGAAGGTTTAAAGCAATTAGAATCAATCAAATCTGAAATCTCAGGTGCTTTAGTTCAATATCCAACTTCAAGTGGTGGTATTTTAGATTTTGATCAATTAAACAAAATCTCTGAATTAGTTCATTCAGTTAAAGGTTTATTTGCCGTGGCTTCTGATTTATTAGCTTTAACATTATTAAAACCACCTTCTGAATTTGGTGCCGATATCGTTTTAGGTTCATCACAAAGATTTGGTGTTCCAGTTGGTTTTGGTGGTCCTCATGCAGGTTTCTTTTCAGTTATTGATAAATTGAACAGAAAAATCCCGGGTAGAATTGTTGGTGTTTCAAAAGATAGATTAGGAAACCAAGCATTAAGATTAGCTTTACAAACCAGAGAACAACATATTAAAAGAGATAAAGCAACTTCAAACATTTGTACTGCACAAGCTTTATTAGCCAATATTGCTGCCAATTATGTTGTTTACCATGGTCCAAAAGGTTTAAAGGAAATTGCGTCAAGAGTCTATGGCTTTACTACAATCTTAGCTGAAAATATTTCTAGAAACCATCAAGTTGTTAATGATAAATGGTTTGATACTTTAACTGTCAAGTTAAATGGTATTACAGCTGATCAATTATTAAAAACTGCCGTTGATAAATACCAAATTAATTTATTCAAAGTTGATAATGAAACTGTTTCTTTAAGTTTGGATGAAACTGTTACAGTTAAAGATTTAGAAAATTTAACTGAATTATTCAACTCATCACCAATTTCAATCACTGAAATCAAAGAATTCCCTGAATTTCCATTTTCATTAACAAGAACCGACAAAATTTTAACAAATCCTGTTTTCAACTTACATCATTCAGAAACTGCAATCTTAAGATATTTGCATTTATTACAATCAAAAGATATCTCTTTAGCAAATTCAATGATCCCATTAGGTTCATGCACAATGAAATTAAATGGTACTGTGGAAATGCTACCTTTATCATGGCCAGAATTTGGTTCAATCCACCCATTTGTTCCAAAAGACCAAGTTGAAGGTTATTTAGAATTAATTACAGAACTTCAAAAAGATTTAGCTGATATCACTGGTTTCCACTCATCAACTTTACAACCAAATTCAGGTGCTCAAGGTGAATTCACTGGTTTGAAAGTTATTAGGGCTTACTTAGAATCAAAAGGTGAAACAGAAAGAAATATTTGTTTGATTCCAGTTAGTGCTCATGGTACTAATCCTGCATCTGCCTCAATGATCAACTTCAAAGTCGTCCTAGTCAAGTGCTTAGAAAATGGTTCTTTAGATTTAGTTGATTTAGAAGAAAAAGCAAACCAATATCAAGATAAATTAGCTGCTATTATGATTACTTATCCATCAACTTATGGCTTATTTGAACCAGGTGTTAAAAGGGCAATTGAAATTGTCCATTCAAAAGGTGGTCAAGTTTATTTGGATGGTGCTAATATGAATGCTCAAGTTGGTTTAACTTCTCCAGGTGATTTAGGCGCTGATGTGTGTCATTTGAATTTACATAAAACTTTCGCAATTCCTCACGGTGGTGGTGGTCCAGGTGTTGGTCCAATTTGTGTTGCTGAACATTTAGCTCCATTTTTACCAAAACATGAGTTATTTGAAATTGAAGGCGCAACTTCTGAGTCAGTTGATGCTGTTACTTCAGCTCCATATGGTTCAGCTTCTATTTTACCAATTTCTTATTCTTATATTAAATTATTAGGCGGTGATGGTTTGCCATTTTCCACTTCAATTGCAATTTTAAATTCAAATTATATGATGAATAGATTAAAAGAACATTATGATATTTGCTTCATTGGTCAAGATGGTATTAAATTTGGTGGTCATGAATTCATTTTAGATTTAAGAAAATACAAAAATCAAGGTCTTGAAGCAATTGACGTTGCGAAAAGATTGCAAGATTATGGTTTCCACGCACCAACTTTAGCATTCCCAATTCCTGGTACCTTAATGATTGAACCAACAGAATCAGAAAACTTACAAGAATTGGACAGATTTGTGGATTCTTTGATTTCGATCAAAGGTGAAATCGACGCCTTAATTAATAATGAACCAAGAGGTCAAGTTTTGAAAAACGCTCCACATTCATCAACTGATATTGTTTCTTCAAGTGATTGGGATACCAGAGGTTATACCAGAGAACAAGCTGCATATCCTTTACCATTCTTAAAAACCAATAAATTTTGGCCAACTGTTGCAAGATTAGATGACACTTACGGTGACATTAATTTGATGTGTACTTGTCCATCAGTTGAAGAAGTTGCTAACGAATCATAATCATATTTAATTAATTAATATTCATTCTTTATAATATTTGTAGTGCTACATTTAAATAACCCTTTATATATATCCCTTAAATTAAACTAAAAATACCAAACCAGAAAACTAAACATTAATAGAATATAATAATTTTTATTTATAACCAATGAATTCCCAGAATTCACAATATCACTTGCATCAAGTCCAACTAAATTACAAGTTGTATATTCTTCATCTTCATAAAATTGATAACTTTTTTTGAGTGAAACATTATGAGACGGGCAAGCAAATGAAAAATCTGGAGGACAATCTCTGACAATTGCATAACAAAGGTCAATGCATGGTAAGATTTCATAGTATGGATTAGGTGGTTGAATAATATTATTTAAAAAATCATTTCTTGAACTGTTAACCTCTCTAAGAAGATATCCAGGTTCTTCTTGAGATGTACACCTTGGAAAAACCATACCACATAACCAACGTTTATAAGAATCTTTACAATGATCACATGATCTAATTGGTGAGAACACTGCATCAAGACTACCAGCACAATTGACCTGGTCCATTGATTTTGAAAAATTCTCATATAAAGACCTTGCATAATCATCATAAAGTTGAAATAAAACTGTACTATTATGATCTGAATTGAACTGAGAAGATTGTGGAATTGAATAAGAAACATCTGAGCAAAAATCCAAATCATGTGCTAATTCACAAGTATCTGCAGAATCTGTTGTAAACTCAATTTTGTTATAGACAACACCAGGTTCATCTAAACCACCAACATCTGCAGTCACATAAGCAACATAATCAGTTGAGGCGTTTAAACCGTCAACAAAAAATCGCTTTCTATAATTCTCATCTTTATCAACAAAACTTAAATGAATTTTGCTTCCATCAACAATATCATCAACAGCTCTTTGAACTGCACAAAATGATTTTGTTAAGCCTTGAAATGAACAACTTCCATCATTTCTAAAAATTTGCAATTTAATACTCTCTGCTCTATTAATAACGGAGTCTGTCTGGTTTGTACCATTTGATGCAGTTGTATTGAATTTACCAGTTTGAAATAAAGCAGAATCATCATCAGCATCAACTAAACTTGCAAAAGTTGAATTATCCCACTGGAAAGGAACATCACTAACGGAGAATCCAACTTGTAAAGTGAAAATATCATCCGAAGAACTTGTATTTGGAGTGAAATATTCAATTGGTTTTGCAGCTATATAGAATAAAGTTGATAATGGAGCTTCAATTGCATAATTTTGATCTTGAAAATAACCGTCTTCAAAACTATCAAATCCAAAAGATTCATCACCATAAGATGAATAAATTGACAAGTAATTCGAAAAATCTGTGACGTTATTTAAAATGTCTGGTATTGTACAAATACATGCTGATAAAAAAGCCAAAATTGCGTATTGAGTAATCGTTTGAGATTCGTTCGACCATACAGTGAAATTATACCCTTTATACTGACCAGGTGCAAGATGGACGTCTCGAATATCCCACTCATCAATAACTTCAAATTTTGGAACAAATCCAAAAAACTTTCCAAGTCTTATTTCTTGAGCTTCTGTAATCTCCTCATAAATAGCATTAGGATGTGACGACTGTTGTGCTTCTGTGTAAATGTATCCACTGTCATTAGCGACATTAGCATAATTTCCACTGACTGCCTTACTGACATCTCTGACATCCAATCTGTCAACCAAATCTGATAATTCATCTAATTGGTTATTTATGAAGTATTTCTGTGAATTTTTTGCATCCTCAAGTGATTCAAGTGGAATTTCTAAATCTACAGCGACGATGAGCCGTACAAATAGCAAAAATCCAGCAAAAAAACTCAAATTCATCTAAATTTTTACTATAAAAGCTATTGTTAGAAGTAAAAATTTAAAACTCGAAAACCAAACGCTCAAAACCAGCAAAATTCACGTGTTCGGCAATTTCCTTTTCCAGAAACTCCGACAAAATTTTTCCGGTGTTTTCATAATTTCTTTTTTGATAATCAAATTTAGTTTCAATTCATTTCTTTATGAGTGTCAAAGCTGTTTTCATCGAACAGGCTGTGAGTATTATAGGCCTTTTTTTGAAATCAAAAAATTTTCGGTGAATTACCCAGATTTTTGATTACTTTTGTATGTAATTCAACTAACTTTATATTAGTGTGATTCCTGTAGAAGAAGGAAATTAAAATGTTCAAAAGATCTACCTAAGTGTTCTAAATGTGTGACCCATGGATGGGATTGTCATTATTCTCCAAGGGTGGTACGAAGTCCTTTAACGAGGGTTCATTTGACAAAAGTTGAGAATAGAGTTCGAGATCTCGAAAATTTAATTAGTGAATTATTACCAGATGTTGATATCGATAAGCTATTATCAAAACCTATTTCAAAGCCTTCAATAAAAAGAGCTAACTCTCAATTCACTTCGAAGAATTCAATCAACGAAAATAACGGCAATAATGGAAATGATAATAATAATAATAATAATAATGATATTTACGATAATGAAATTAGTGATGAAGAACCTGGATCCGCAACAAACGAATATATTCCTGAAATTCCAGAAGATGACGTTCCAGATGATGCTATCTATGGTTTCGATTGGAATGAAGAAGACGATGATATAGATTTGAATGATGGTATGGCAGCATTAAGTCTTAATCCATCAAATAAAGGTTATTTCGGGGTTGCATCCAGTGCAGTCGTATTAAGAGCATTCAAGAAACCAAATGATACAAATTTTCAAACCCAATATAACGAAGAGCTTACACAAAGATCAAATAGTGGTACTTCCAAATCAGAATCAAGAAGTAATTCAAAAATTGACTTAGATTCAACCTTATCATTAACTGCCAAATTCTTGACAAATGAATTCATTGAATCATATTTCCAGAATTATCATACATCATATCCATTTATTCATAAAGAAACGTTTTTAGCTCAATATAGAGATGAAATACCAACCCCAACAAATGAAATTTGGCAAATTTTATTAAACACTGTATTAGCTTTAGGTGCATGGTGTTTACATGGAGAAAGTTCAAATTTTGATTTATATTATTATCAAAATGCCAAATCTTATTTATCTTCATATGTTTTTGAAAGTGGTAGTATACCATTATTACAAGCATTAACATTATTAAGTAATTATACACAGAAACGTAATAAGCCAAATACAGGATGGAATTACCTAGGTTTAGCTGTTAGAATGGCAATGGGATTAGGTTTGTACAAAGAATTTTCTAATTGGACATCAAAATCAACAAATTCTAGAAATCAATTACAATTAGAAATGAGAAGAAGATTATGGTGGGGTTTATATATATTTGATGGGGGAGCAGCAATTACATTTGGTAGACCAGTTAATTTACCAATGGAACAGATGATGGATATTAAACCAGTTTCCAATATTGATGATGATGAATATAATAACGAGATTGATTTGAAAAAAGAATTAGTTAGTGTTGATTATCCAACTATTTATTCAGGATTGATATGGCAATCTAAATTCACTATAATTTCCACAGAGATTTATAATAGATTGATTTCAAAACCTCAACCAAATGCAAATGAATCATTATTATTAAACAAAAAAATTGAGGAATTCATCAAATCACTACCATTTTATTTCAGTGAAGATAATGATATTGCTAGAAAAGCTACGAATATACCAAATGTTTCCAAGATTCCAGAATGGTTAGCATTTGCAAGATATAGATTAATTTGGAGATATAAAAATTTGCAAATAATTATATTCAGAACTTTTGTTTGGCAAAGGGTTATTGGGGTTAAAGATCCAGAAATATTAGAATTAGCTAAATCACCAGAAGGTAAACAATGTAGAAGAATTTGTTTGGATTGTGCACATGAGACTATTTTATCAATTTCAAGTTTTACTGGAAATCATGATATCAGTGTTATTACCAGTTGGTATTCCACATTTTTTTTATTTCATGCTACATTAATTTCAGTTGTTTGTTTATGTTCAGAACCAAACTCTAAGCATGCTAATGTTTGGAAGAATGATATTAAATTATCTAAACAAGTTTTAACTAGATTATCACAGGTTAATTCATTAGCCAAAAAATTTATTGGGGTTATTGATAATTTATGTGGTAAATACTTAGATAATTTTAAAACTGTAGATGAAGATGATATAATCCCAGATTTTGATATTAATAATGGATCAATGACTGATTTTTTGAATTTACTTCCAAGTAATAATGATATTAAAGCAGAAAATCATAATTTCCCAAATTTCCCATTAGAGGAATTCGAACATCCATATAATGAATTTGTCAAAACAGAATCAAAAGATTCTCCAGTTAGAGATTTTGAAAATGATTTCTATTCATTGATATTTGATGATCAAATGAATATGTGAATATAAAATATAGAAATACGAAATGTAGAATAAGAAAAAGCAATAAATTTAGCTAAAGCAGTCATAAATATGACAAAATAAATAAATTAAAAAACAGTAAATAAATAAAAAGACTCATAAAATAAATAAAATGAACAATTCAATATTAATCTTCTTCATCTTTTTGACACAAATTAAGATTTCGCGAAAAACCCGAAATCGCAATTGAAAACCCAAATTTTGCGCACATTTTAATCTTTTAAACAACTTTTGATAACTTTTTAACCTTTTTTCTTCATTGGATTCAAGTGATTCTTTTTATTTAGTGTGATTCATAACTTTATTCTATTTAGTTGTCACTTTTAAAGTTTCATTTTTTTAATCCTTTAAAATGGTGGCAAATCGGTTGAAAAACCTTGTGAAATTAACAAGGGAGGCCGTCAAAGATGCTCGTCAGGTAGTTGAAGAGTTGGTTAATCAAGTTAATCCAAGACCTCAACCAGCACTTGTCCGTGTTCCTGTGAGAAATTCAGTTCGTTCAAATTTTAATTCATCTAGATCATTTAGTACAACAAGAACTATTAGATCAACAACAAGAATTACAACACCAAAGTTTAACTATGCTTTTATCAAGAGAAGCACACAAACTGTTAACCTTGCAAATAAGATGTGGCCTTATTCTGCTTTCAGAAGGCCATTAGCAGGTAAAGGGGTTCCATCTGGACTTTATAAACATTTTATTGGTACAAATGCTAGAAACTTTAGTACTTACGGAGGTAATTTCTCTAGAGAAGCAGTTCAAAATTTAACTGCATCATTGAGATGTTTTTTAAAAAATGGTGGTGATACAGTTTTAAATTTAAATCTAAAATCCAATCAATCTAATCAATTAATTTTCCCAGTTAATTCAGATGATGATGCTTTAGAAATTTTTAGATTAGCAAGAAGTGAATCTTCTACTATTCAAAGAAACGGTTGTTTTGTTGAATTTGAGTTACCAAGTTTAGAATTACCAATTCCATCAGTTTCATTTATTGATTCAGAAATTGTTGAATCAATTGAAAAAACTTTTAAAGAAATGAAAGAACAAGCTGATAGAGTTCATTCAAACATTGAATTAATATTCGACTGCTATGGTTCATTACCAATTGAAAGGAATGCGCGATCTATTAAAATACATTTCCCCAATCTAGAATCTTGGGAAGTTGAGAATTTATTGGTTGATATTGGTATTGCTGATGGAATTGTTCATTCTAATGGATATGAAGATTATGAAGAGATTAGTTCACCATCAATAGCTTCATCATCCTCAATAACGAGTTCTACGACAGATTTATTAACGACTTATCTTAATGACGTTGCTCCTGATTTAATTTCAGATTCTTCAATTGATTCAGAAAGTTTAAGTTATTATCCAATCTTATCAATCGATTCACCTTCTACTTCACCAAATTCTGTTCATTCGATTGAAATTATTTAAGACCTTTTTTATGTATGACACGAAAACGAAATTAAATTTGACGCGTAGTAAAAAAAGAGTTTCGCGAATTTTTCATTTTTGTGTTTGAATTAATAAATTCGTAAGTTCAGGTTTAAAATTTGTTTGCTTTTTGTTTGAAATGAGTAACGAAGAGAGAATCAACGAAGGTGATGATTTCCAGGATGCTTTGGATGATGCAACTGAATTTGGAAATACTCCTGCTGAAGAATTGAACGTCGAAGATGATGCGCAAGGTTCAAATGACGTAACAACTTCCCCAAGTAAAAAGAAGAAGAATAAAAAGAAGAAGAAGAAGAATGGAGCAAGTGCTTCCAGTTCACAAGTGGATTTGGTGGGTGATTCAGAAGAAGCTAATGACACTGCTGAAATTAATGAGAAAGTTGATGAAATTGAAGAAATTGAACCTCCATTAAGTAACTCTACAGCCGACCATTTTGATGAAGATTCTAAAAGCTTACAGGAAGAGAAAAGGAACTTGGAAGAACAGGTAAATGAATTGCAAGAATCAGATTCCAAAGAAGCAGAGAAAATTGATGATGTGGAAGACCCAATTTCGAAAACTCCTCCAGCAATACCAGAAAGAAGTAATATTGCACCTGTTTTACCAGAAAGAGAACCATTACCTCCTGCATTACCAGAAAGAGAACATTTACCTCCTGTCTTACCTTCAAGAGATCATGTTGCTCAGTCTGCTCCTCCTTTACCTGAAAGGGATGTTGAAAATGGTTTAAAACCGTTTAAAAATAGAGCCGCAAGTGCTTCTGAATTTTTACCACCTCCATTACCACCTCAATTAACTCCAGCTCAGAAGAATCAGCATAGACCAAGTACTGGTTTTGCAAATATTGGTGCTTGGTTTGGTAGAGGCTCAGTTTCTAAATCAAAAACAGATTTATCTTTAGATAATGTTGAATATGATGAAAATTATGATTTATTATTAAATAGATTGACAGAAAATAATGAAGATTATTTATCTAAACAAGGATTACAAAAAGAACAATTAGATAATTCTCATAATGAATTGTTATCAACTTTTAATGAAAAAATTTCAGAATTTGAAACTTCATCAACCACTATTGATGAGTCAATTGGTGATGATTCTGAAATAAACAAAATTGATTGGCCATTTTGGACAAAAGTTTTTAATGATTATGCATCTGTTGCTAAATCTGAACCTGCTAAATTATCGAAAGAAATTGCAAAAGGTATTCCAAAGCAAATTAGAAGTATTGTTTGGCAATTAGTTTCAAATGCAAATCCTCAAGAGTTTGAAGAGCAATTTAATGCTTTAAAATTAAAAGATTTACCATTTGAAAAAGCTATTCAAAAAGATTTAACAAGAACAAGTTATATTACTGCTTATGGTATTGATGTCGAATCTTTACATAACGTTATCAAAGTTTATTCTTTAATCGACCCAGATGTTGGTTATACTCAAGGTATGGCTTTTATAGCTGCTCCTTTGCTACTAGATTCAAATGAATTAGAAGCGTTTGCATTATTCCATAAATTAATGTTTACTTATAATTTAAGATCATTATATTTACCAGAAATGCCAGGGTTATTATTAAGTCTTTATCAGTTTGACAGACTAGTTGAAGATACTTTACCAAATTTACATACCCATTTCTTAAGAGAAGGTGTTAGATCTTCAATGTATGCAACTCAATGGTTCCTGACATTTTTTGCTTATAAATTTCCATTAGAATTTGTTTTAAGAATCTTTGATATTGTCATAACTGAAGGTTTTGAGTCAATTTTAAAATTTGCAATTGCGTTAGTTTCCAAAAATGAAGAAAAATTATTAACTTTAAAATTTGATAACTTAATTGAATTTTTAAAAGAAAATCTATTTACTGCTTATTTAATTGAGCCTGAAGAAATCATTGAAGAATCGAATAATATTGGAGATTTCTTTAAAATCAATAAACCAAAGCCAATTACAGTTGATTCTTATAACGTTAATCAATTCATTGAAGATGCAACTAATGTTAAATTATTGCCAATCACATTAAGAAGATATGCAGAAGAATTTGAACAAATTCATCAACAAGAAAAAGAGAGACAAGAAGAAGTTGATGAATTAAAATCAAAAAACACACAACTAAAGAAAGAAATTAGAAAAATTGAATCAAGTTACACAATTTTAAATAGAGAGCATGTCCAAATTGCAAATGAAATAATATCAAATAGAATCAAAGTTGAAACTCTAGAAGATGAGGTTAAAGATTTGAAATCTCAAAATCAAGTTTTAAGGGATCGTATATTATCAATTCAAAAACAAGAAGTTGAAGTTCCTGCAGATTTTGAAAGTGATTTAAAAAACGCAATGGAAAGAAATTTAGAAGTTATGAATAAAAACCAAGAATTGGAAGATCAAGTAAGCTCTTTGTTACAGGAAATTGAAGAATTAAAATTACAACAAGAAGAATATACGAAGAAAGAAGAAGAAGAAAAATCAGAAGAACAACATCATCGTGAATTACCAAAAGAACTACAAGCTGCTAAAGGTTGGACAAAAAAATTCTTTAAAGGTTAGAAATACATACTTATATTATTGCTTTTACTGTAACTATTAATTTCTGAATCTCAATGGAGGTAGATTTCTTATGAGAATTTGATTTAAATTTGGAAAGGTTTCTTTCAATATTAAATTATCTGATACCAAATTTGATGAGGAGCAATTGATGATTGATACTGAGTCAACGCTAGTTAACAAATTGTTCAAATTATTAACTGAATCCAACCAATTAAAAAGATTAGATTTATTAACGATTCTCAAAATTTTTAGATTTGGCAAATCTGGTAAAACTTCTAAAGATCCATTGAATTCTTCTAATGTTTGAATCTGTAAGGTTTGTAAATTCACAAATGTATTTTCAACCATCTGAAATGGATTTTTGAGGGAAATTTCTAAAGTTTCAACTTTATTGAAACCGTTATCCAAGTTTAAAAAATCTATTGCCTTATTTTTTAATTCCAAGTATTTGCAATTTGCCAACATGTTTAAATTTCTGGAATTACTTAAATCCAGTTCAACTGTGTTTGAGATAGAAATTTTCTCAGATTCAAACTCACAATCATCAATGTTTAGAATTTTTGAATTTAAAATAACCCAAATTAAGTTACATTTTGGCATTCTTATATTTGACATATTAAGTTGTTCATTTTTACATTCAATGGCAAAAGTACCTACCTCCAATAAATCTAAATTCGAAACGTTATCAAAATTATTCAAAAATAAATTTCCCCAAATCCTGGAATTCAAAGAGAGTAGATCCCTGTTTGTTTCATCATCTTTTAACTTAATTACCAATATTTCATCTGGATATTCGTTAAAATCAAAATCTAATCCATTCTCAATACCCATTAAATGTAAAGATTGTAGATTTTTGAACAATGAAGAAACTTTTAAAAACTCACAATTATTTAATTCTAAATCGAATCTAATATTTTTAAATTTGGTATAGTTTGAGTCTATAGTAACATTAGATAGAACGACATTCGGAATGTTTTGGAAGATCAAATAATTTTTGTTAACTAATTTCTTCAATAAATTCGAAGAATCAGTTGAGAAATGGTAAGAGAAATTAACTTCCTCATGGCTTGAATAAACAGAGTTATCAATAACAATAATTGAATTCTCATTAATTAATTCACTGATTTTTTCAAAGTTTAGTGTAAAGTTTTCAATCGAGGATTCAATTATTAACTTATCATATTTATCAGTATTAACGCTATTAATGTTGATTATATCACCTGTGAAATTTCTTGATACTGTTCTATCAGAAATAATAGTACAACCAGGATCCAATTCAGTTTCTGAATTGAATATTTCTTCAAATAAAGGATTCATTAGTGAGTCAAAAATTATAGCAAATCTTATTTTATTTATAGTAAAAACGTATGCTAAAATATTATTTATGACTCATTGAGCTTAATTTTAATGGAAATTAAGCCAGCAGAACCAGAATTAAAAGTTAAACCGAGAATATTGAAAATTAATTCATTAAAGTCTTAATCCAAAGAATTAATGAAAGGAATAACAAAATTGTGTCAAAAAGACTATGAAATTTGTTGCGCGTAACAAAAACATCGAATTGAAAAGTGAAAAATTCGAAGAAAACAAAAATCGATTTAAAACGTTAATCAAATCAATTAAATCAGACGTTGTGATGTTTGGAGTGAGAAGTTTTTCATGTTCCTGTGTTTCTGAGAAAGCATGGAAGCATGTTGTTTCACGTCGTGTTGCAAAGAGACCAGAATATAAAGTTGGTGATGAAAGACCAAATTTCATTCCAAAGAGACAATTAACACCAGATTATAAATGGGGTGAATCCAAGTTCTTTCCAAGAGGTAACAAAGGGTTATTTGGAGGTGCTTTCGTCACATCAGGTCATCAAATTTCAGAGATGAGAAATAAATCCAACAGATTTTGGAAACCAAATGCACATAAAAAATCACTTTGGAGTGAAACATTGAATAAAAAAATCAAATTTGAAGTCACTGCTAAAGTTTTAAAGACCATTGATAGAGAAGGTGGGTTAGATAATTATTTAACTAAGGAAAAATCAGCCAGAATTAAAGAATTAGGACCATTTGGATGGAAGTTAAGATATCAAGTCTTAAAGAGACAAAATGAAATAAAGAATCCTGTACATAAAGATGCCGAAATGGTTGGACAAGATACAGTTTATTATCCAAATGTTCAAGTTAACGATTCAACATTGAACATCAAAGTTGGTAGAAGAAAATTATTAAAAGAGTTGTACGACGTTGAAAAGAAAGAAAGCTTAGCATTAGGAGAATCCCTTGATGGTAAATATTTCCATGACAAATTCAGAGACTTACCAGCGTTAGATTTAATTCAGCAATTAGCAAACCGTGGATATAATTTTAGTAAAATTACTGTTTGATGTATATAGGAAATGACAGTTAAAATATATAATGTAAAAGATAAATAAAAGCAAGTAGTGATATTAACAACCTCATAAATTAAACTGATTAAGTAAATTGATGGTTGATATACAATATATTAATAACCCTAATTATTATCACATGATATCAACCCTGACACCTGTACACCAAAGTCACAAATTTCCGAATTCAGTAAAAATCGCGGAATTCCTGACAATTTAATTTTTCAAGCAGAAAATGGAAAAGTGAAAATTGTTTAATTTAATTAAATTCTAAAATATCAAAATGGCTGCAAAATCAGGTATGTTTAAAATGAAAACGAAGGAAGATTATAGACGATTTATGATGTGAAAGTGGTAAAGTGAAATTGTTTACGATTTTATACGATGAGTAGAAGATTAAATATGAAATTGTCAAAAATGAAATATATTGAAAGAAAGGATTAATATTAAGATTAAGAGTATATCAACAGACTAGAAAAGTTTCCAAACAGTTGTAACAAAGAAAATTACTTCATCATCAATAGTCTTTCCTTACAACTTTTATAACAAATACTAACATTATTCTAGGTATTGCTGTTGGTTTAAACAAAGGTAGAAAAGTTGAAGCTTTAGAAAAACAACCAAAAATTTCTTACAGAAAAGGTGCTCAATCTAAAAGAGCTACTTTCGTTCGTTCAATTGTCAAAGAAGTTTCAGGTTTAGCACCATACGAAAGAAGATTAATCGAATTAATCAGAAATGCTGGTGAAAAAAGAGCTAGAAAAGTTGCTAAAAAGAGATTAGGTACTTTTGGTAGAGCTAAAGCTAAAGTTGAAGAAATGAACAATGTCATTAACTCTGCTCGTCGTCATTAGAAATTCCAAAACAACATATATATTAAAGAATCAAGTTTTTTATCAAAAAAGGGTTGATTGTAATGTTTTAAAATCAACTTAATGTAAACTAATTTTTGCCTAATTAAATATGTAGCTTTTTCTATTTATTATAGCATTTAAATAATAATGATGATAATAATAGTGTAATAGAATAATAATAATACTAAAATCTCGAAAAAAAGGAATTTAAAATAAACTTGAACACGTCAATTTCCATATAAAATACATCAATATGAACAGATTGACTAGAATATTTCCAAAAGTAAGATCCTATTCAACAAAACCACCTTCATTCTTTTCACAGTATCTCAGTAAAGAAACAATTGAGACTAATAAGATCCCAAAAGACGGAACACCATCAACGGTTACAATTCAAGAAAGCTCTAAATTCTCCACTGTTAAAGACTTGACAATGATTGTTTCGATATTGACATTGGCATATTTTGGTATTGATAGTTATAGGCTAAGGGTTGAATCAGAACAGAAACATAAAGAATTATCTTTAAAACACATTAAATCAATTGCTACACAGCAAAATAATTTCAATAACTATAGAAAGAAAAGAGAGTTACAGATGGTGAATGAGAGAAAGAACACACAAAAGAGAGAAATGAAGATGGTTTACCATATAAGTATGCTAAGAAAGCAATTAATCGATGCAGGATTAAAACCAGGTGAGTAATATTAAATCATTATGATCTTGGATTTAATATACTAACAATTCAGTTGAAATTGATGAAGCTATTAAAGAGTTTGAAAAGAATGTTAAAATGGAAACATCAATAAGTAATGTATCAGGAACAGCATTATGGGTAGTTGATGATTCACGTAAGTAAAAATTTTTAAAGCAATAATCTAAATACTAACCTCATAGCAATGAAAGCATACGTTCCAAGTATTCACGAGTATGAGAACAAGAAGTGATTTGTATATAAATATAAACAATAGTAATAAATAGGTATATATAATAAAGCAGTAATAAATTGTGGTGTCCAGATGTCTTCGCGAGTATTTAAAAAAACTTTTCACTGCAAAAATTCTTTCTTTCTTCCAATGTCTTTTTACTAGGCACCCAGAGTCACGGTTTGATGGATTTATTCCCACTAGTTAAACAAGATAGAAGCATTGCGTCTATTCTTTTCGTGCTCGCGGTAGCCTTAGACCAAAACCGTTTTTCCAACTTTTTACGTCGTGATTATTATTATGGTGATCTACGCAGTTCTAAACGAATAGTTATATATATACATCGAATTAAATTATCTCTTTTGAATGATCAGCTCTGCGTCAATCCTCTCTCTTTCTCTTTGCTCTATTTTAAATTTTAATAGTCTTGGAATCGGACAGCATGGTGATCTTGCTTCTTCTCCTTTGTCATCGTAAAATTTTGAACAACATTCGTATAACTGATCAATTAATTTTGTACATTTGGCTTCATTATAATTATTGAATTTCAGACAGTCTATACAGTTAATATTTTAATGAGTATAATAAGAATAGTACATACTTTGAATGGCACACGCTTCTGGTTTGCACGGATCTGACATTTATTAAATTATAAGTTAGTTTATTAAATACTCGGGGTTTTTTCCATTTATAATAAAAGATAAAATTAAACCAAAATCATCATTTTGATTAGTTTCCTTAATATTAATCAATTCATTTCTATTGATTAATTGAATTTTATAATTAATCAAGAATGAATTGATCGAATTAATTAAAATCTCAAAAAATGATTTAATAAATAAATTGAATTCAAAATTAGTTAATTTATTATCAATAAATATTTTATAATGATTAGATAATTTATTTTGTTTATATCTATCAACTAAT
Source organism: Millerago galiae (assembly GCA_030568845.1). NCBI lineage: Eukaryota > Fungi > Ascomycota > Saccharomycetes > Phaffomycetales > Phaffomycetaceae > Millerago > Millerago galiae. The sequence continues at coordinate 26,743 of JAJMIZ010000017.1, read as the reverse complement.
TTCAAACTCAAATATAATAATGATTCAATATCAAATCTTTGATCTGCGATCCATTTAAAATTTAAATGATTTAAATTGATTTTGTATTTATATAACTTTAAACATTGACATTTATCGTTAATAATAAAACTAATAAACTTTTTAAACCTAGAATAATTTAATCTATTACTTTTGATTCTCCTGTTATCTATTTTACCATCTCTAATTAACTTAAAATAATCAAATTCGTCATCATAAGTCAAGAATTCATTAATAAACTTGTATGAAATTGAATTGTTTGGTATCCAGGTTTCATTGAAGATTAATGAGAATGGGTTAATATCTAATTCAAATGTAATGAAATGAAGTAAATGCTGATAATAAGGATATGAGTAATAGTGGAACATAAAGACGATTCATATTATCTATCACACACAAAAATCTACGATGCCCACATTACACACATTACACAAAGAGAACCACCCATATTGATAAATTCCATAACCACAATAGTTGCCTCCTACATAACCACCATAACCACTATTACTCATATACAGCCTAGGTGGTTAGTACCCCAGTGCCAACCCGCACCGAATTATTATTGGCCGGGGAGAAACACCTTATTGGTGATTAAAAAGTGCAAATCAGGCATGCAAATTCATGGGAATAAAGAGAATGAGTAACATTGTGGTTATATGACTCAATAGATTACGATTATGAACTTTGATTACGTTTGAAATTACCAATTTTTTCAACCTTTATGGATTTTATTGCGCAATTTTCACACACTTTTTTAAAATGTGTCATAAAATCACCTTTTTTAATGACTTGAGAAAAAATGATATAAATAAACTTAAACTTCTTCATTTTTATTCAATCATTAAATTAATAAAGAATTAAACAATTAGTTTAAATTAATAAGGTTATAACAGAATTTTTACAATCAGTACAATCAATACAATCACAACACAACACGGTTAATATGGCAGACTTCGAATTTGAATTTGATCAAGATCAAGATTTTTCAATTTATTCATCATCAGCTTCATCCACAAAAACTTTAGATTCAATAGAGTCTCCATTATTATATAACTCTATTTCACCCTCACTAAATCATGAACTCATTGATTTTGATGAATCTTTCATCGATTTAGATTTATCAAACTCTTTTAACTATATAATTGGCTCCAAAAACAGTCAATCGATTAATAATACTATTACAAAAGGTTCTAACCATTTAAAAAGTAATTACAAATTATGGTTGAATAAGAATTAGGTAGCTTGCATTTTTGGGTTTTTTAGGGTTTTGGATAATAAAAAGTTTGGTTTAATAAATGAATTAATGAAGACTTTGTAGATACATTATAAAATGATATTACGCTATTTATATTACTTTTCAGTTCTTTTACTACTATTACTTTCTATATTTCTCCAATAATAAAAATATACTGCATGACTAATGAAAGTTGTAACCACAAGATTCAACAAAAAAATTGGTTTGCAATTCTCTAGTATTAATAATGTTAGAAACATTAATCCATGAGATTCTTCTAGTCTGTTTTGGCGTTTTATTCTCTGATACCATTTTGAAAACTCAATTTTGTCTTTGAAATTTTGTAAATTGAATTCTTTTTAATGCTGGTAGTGGTACTAATTTCGATCTTACTGAATCAAAGTGCTTTATAAGTATATCTAATGATTAAATACAAATTTTCACTGAACTGGATTATTTAATTGTTTTTTGATTGATTCAGTATCATATAATGGTAATTTTTTCTTAATAATATGATACTGCAGTTCGATTACTCTACATATACTAATACTAGGCTAACACCTGGGTGAAATAGAATTTCCAACAAGGTAATTAAAGTTAAAATTTGTAATGGCTGTATTAATAAATTTCAAGATTTAGCATAATAGTGATTTAGTTCAATACCTTTGATCTGTGATCCACCTGAGATTTAAACCATTTAAAGATCATTAATAATAAAATCAATACTGATTTGTTACTTTCAATATGAAAATGGATTGATGCCTATATCAAACGTAGTTTAATGCTGATAGCAAGAATATGAGTAATAGCGGGACATAAAGGTATAAACTCACAATTTGATCACAGTTCACACCACCCACATTACACAAATTCAACAAAAATGACTGCACAATATTACTACATAACCAAGTAATTATATACTTTCCTACTCTCCGATTATCCAAACCTCTAATGAGTCACTTATAAATGCCCCTAATTAAGTCTTTATTTAACAGTAACGTTGTTTTCATAGGGTGTATTCATGTTCTTTTAACATTAATAATGTTAGTATTCGTATATTATGTACCTTAAAATTCGTGAATACACCTTATTGGTGACTAAAAGGTTAAAGTCAATAGTGAAGACCATGAAGTCAACAGAAAAAAAACAAAACAGCGCAGTGGTTATATGACTCAATAGACCACGATTATGAACTTTGATTACGTTTGAAATTACAAATTTTTTTAACCTTTGTTAATTTTTATTGCGCAATTTTCACACACTTTTTTAAAATGTGTCATAAATTCACCTTTTTTAATGACTTTAAAAAATTTATATAAATAAGCTTAAACTTCTTCTTTATTTTTATCCATTCATTAAATCAATAAAGAATTAAACAATTAGTTTAAATTAATAAGGTTATAATACAATTTTTACACTCAATACAATCACAACGCAACCACAGTCAATATGGCAGACTTCGAATTTGAATTTGATCAAGATCAAGACTTTTCAATTTATTCATCATCAGCTTCATCCACAAAAACTTTAGATTCAATAGAGTCTCCATTATTATATAACTCTATTTCACCCTCACTAAATCATGAACTCATTGATTTTGATGAATCTTTCATCGATTTAGATTTATCAAACTCTTTTAACTATATAATTGGCTCCAAAAACAGTCAATCGATTAATAATACTATTACAAAAGGTTCTAACCATTTAAAAAGTAATTACAAATTATGGTTGAATAAGAATTAGGTAGCTTGCATTTTTGGGTTTTTTAGGGTTTTGGATAATAAAAGGTTTGGTTTAATAAATGAATTAATGAAAACAGTGTAGATTTGAGATGATGCTATTGTATCGTTCTATTTTTGCTTCCTATCTTTCCCTAATAATTTTGTAAAAAAAATTTTCACAACTTTGTGGTTACGGAAATGTTGGATAATGAGAGACTCAGACTCAAAACTGTACTTATATCCTAAAATACCAACAGAGTCAAAATCAAAACACACAGATAAACTCCTCCATATTTGATATGATATTCGAATATACCATATCAGCTCAATAAGGTCAATAACGATTTTAAAAAAATGAAATAAAATAAAGTTTACGGTCAACGGTTTTTTGACAGGTGCTAAAATGGCAAGGCTGAAACAGAAAGGAAAATGCCAATCTACTGCAATTGGAGTTGAAGAATTAATTGAAATCAAAATCTTTTTTGATTGGATTACAAATGGCTGGGAAGTGTGTTATAATCGTCTTTAAAATCCTATAATAACAGTTTTCTAATTTAGTGTATCAATTTTAAAACTGTTAATATTAATTTTTTATCTAATATTGGATTTTAGGGAATATAAAGTTGATCAAATTAGTGTGGTTATTAGAGATTATAACGTTAGATTGTTTAATAAATTCATACTCAATTGGTAACGATGCTAGAACTAGAAATATGTAATTTACTTCTTCAACTAAATGATTTGAAAAATTCCAATTTCTTTTCAAGATTTCTCTCTTCGTCATGTAATTTCTGTAACCATAGTTCGTCAGATCTAATATAGACAGACAGCATTGAATTATAGCTCTTTTGAGGACACTTTAAACTCAATCAATTCACTATATCCGAATCAATGAACAGTTCATTATCACCTAATGAGGTTTAGATAAAAAATTAAACCAAATCAAACTATGAACAAGTTTTATGATAAAAAATTAGCACAATTGATCGTTGAATAATCTGCTGTGAATATGTACTTCTTAGTGTTGCTTAGAATTATTTGAGTTTTTTTGGTTCTAAATGCAATAACTTAGACTTAATATTGATGCAAGTGATGCAATCAATTAACTTTTAATGTAAGGTACCAATAAACAATAAACTATGAGACATCTTACTGATGCTGAGATATATTCGTTCATCTGCTTCATCTACGATTATATATACCACCAAGTACAATATCTCTTCCTTCATTTAACATTAACTCAACTATGGCTTGCACAAAGATTTTCTCAACAATAAGTGAAATAACTGAAGTCAAGCCACATCAGTTTATTGTGGGTTAATGCGATTTATACAAATGATATATGGTATAATATATGTATATTTTTATCGAAACCTTACCCAACTATATATAGAAATGAAATCAGACCAGCTGAAAATTGATTATTCCCTATAGGCGAAAGATCTTGCAATTGATTTAGATTTTTCAGAGACACCGTAATCATTTTCATTTGTCCAAATTGGTTCTGTTTTTTTCAAGCTGTAATTCATGAAATTTTTTTTTAAAGGACCATGTTGTGTTGCAGATTTTCTATAGTCTTTAAATGATTGAAAAGAATTACCTTGAATTTTTCTGTCCTTTGCAAAATGAGCAGTTGTATTTAAAGCAATTGCTGATTTTTTAGAAGAATCTTTTAATAAATTTCTTGCTGAAGTCGAAAATTGTCTTAACATAATTTTAATTAGGAAGAAATAAGAGACATTTTAATTGATTTTTATACCAATGTAATTTAAACACCCTTTAATAACGGACATCGATTTTATGGTCATTCATTTCTTTTATCTCTCTAAATTCAGCCGTCTCCCGATCGAATTTCGGGTATTAGTCAAATATTACTTAATCAAAGATATTGACTCGGTGGGATTTACGAGCCAAGAAACTGTACCCCCACCAACGGGTTATACAACCTTAAACATATAAAAAATACATACTTGATAAGACTCATACTCGCTTGAAAGGTATTCAATTATTTAAAGTATAAATAGTCAAAGTGTCGTTAAATAAATACATTAGATCTTTTACAACCATGTCAAAGCCAATTGTTTTGAGATTAGGTGGTGAAGTTGAATATACATCAAAAGAATGGAAAGAGTTAGATGCAGAAGTCATTGATTTAGAATCCAATAATAGAGAAGAGTTTATTAATGATTTGAAAACCAAATATGCCAATGTCCAATACATGACTAGAACTTTCACAAGCGTTAACAAAACTGGTTTAATTGATAAAGAATTAATTGAACATTTCCCAAAATCTTTAGTTGCAATTTGTCATAATGGTGCTGGTTATGATCAAGTCGATCCAGTGGCATTGAGTGCCAAGGGTATTCAATTGGCCAATGTTCCTGCTGCTGTTGATAACTCCACTGCAGATACTCATGTCTATTTGTTATTAGGTGCCTTAAGAAACTTTAATGCTGGACATCAAGGTCTAATTAATGGAGAATGGAAAACCAAATTCGTTGCAGGTGCCCCTGTTGCCCATGATCCAAAAGGTAAAGTCGTTGGTATCGTTGGTTTAGGTGGTATTGGGAAAAACATTTTAAATAAATTAAAACCATTTGGTTTTAAGAAATTCATTTATTATAATAGAAAAAGATTACCAGTTGAAGAAGAAAATGGTGCAGAATATGTTTCATTTGATGAGTTATTAGCAACTTCAGATGTAATTTCTATCAATATCCCATTAAATAAGAATACATTCCATTTATTTAACGATGAAGTCTTTGCTAAGACTAAGAAAGGTGTTGTTATTGTTAACACTGCAAGAGGTTCAGTTATTGATGAAGAAGCATTGTTTAAATATTTAACTAATGGACATATCAGATCCGCAGGTTTAGACGTTTTAGAAAATGAACCAAATGTTAACTTGGATTTAGTTAGATTACCAAACGTCTTAGCTTTACCTCATATGGGTACTCATACTCATGAAACCAAAGAAGAAATGGAATTAATTGTTTTGGATAACGTTAAAAAATTGATCGAAACTGGTAAAGTCCTCAACCTGGTTCCAGAACAAGTTGGAGTTGAATTTAAATAGACCTTATAAACATATATTCACCATACTTAATACGTAAAGGTTTTGATCACTGATTTGACGGAGATCGGAGTTTGTTCGCTTTTAGAAAAAAAAAATTATAAAAATTTCGAAAAGTTTTTAACTTCCTGAAATTAAAACTCATTGAAAAGGAATAAGAAGTGACTTTTAATAAAATATAACGATATTTTATTCTTCTATTTCCCATTTTAATTATCTTTTGGTGCTTTTTATCAGTTGTTTTTTATTCTTTGCTAAATTAGTCATACACCCAACTAATGCCCACTACTCAAGAGTCAGTCATAATGATACCAACTAAACAGAATGAGACAAGCATTGCCATTGGCCATGATTCAATCGAGATTGATTATGAAGCTTTACCAGAGAGTGCTACAATGGGTGCACAGTTGTTAGCAGGTGCGTTTGCAGGTATAATGGAACACTCAATAATGTTCCCAATCGATGCGATTAAAACAAGAATGCAATCAATGAACCATAAGAATTACAGTGGTATTTTGAATGCTATAACGAAAATCAGTTCAACAGAAGGTTCAATGGCTTTATTTAAAGGTTTGAATTCTATGGTTTTAGGAGCTGGTCCAGCTCATGCAGTTTACTTTGCAACTTATGAGTTCGTCAAAAGACAGTTAATTAAAGATGACGATTTGAATGATTTCAACACTTTAAAGACCGCAATTGCTGGTAGTTCAGCAACAATTGTTGCAGATGCTTTAATGAATCCATTTGATACATTAAAACAAAGAATGCAATTAGGTTCAAATAATTTGAACATGGTTGGATTGGCCAAACATATCTATAAAAACGAAGGTTTCAAAGCGTTTTATTATTCATATCCAACTACATTAAGTATGAATGTACCATTTGCTGCATTAAATTTCGTTATTTATGAGACTTCCACTAAGATTTTAAATCCAACAAACCAATACGATCCAATCATACATTGCTTCTGTGGTGGTTTATCAGGTGCCACATGTGCTGCCATAACTACTCCATTGGATTGTATCAAAACTTTACTACAAATTAGAGGTGAATCCAATAATTTGAAAATCAGAAATTCCAATACATTAATTAAAGCAGCTAAGACTATTTATGAGTTGAATGGTTATAAAGGGTTCTTCAATGGTATCAAACCAAGAATCATTGCAAATGTTCCTGCAACTGCAATTTCATGGACTTCATATGAAATGGCCAAACATTTCTTGTTAGATTAAACGAATTAGCATGTATATAAAAAAAAAATGTAATGATTAATGATATGGATGTAGATTATGTAGATGTAATTGCATCGGTTAGTGCTAATGCTTTTGCGGTCATTATTAGTTCTCTTGGTTGTTTTGCTAATTTCTGAGCAACGAATGAAAACAAAACACAAGAGCCCAGAAACCCAAGGAGATTGAAGAAGGCTTTTCTAGAATATAAACGTTCCTCTTCCTCTGTTCTAAAAGACGAAAAGATTCTTCTAATGCTGGAGATGATCATATATAGATATATATATTAAGAACGTGAAAAAAAAAATAAACGTCCCGTTAAAATGATCGGTATCGGGTTCAATCACGCGAAGAGTGAAAGTCTGTATATTGCACTTAATAGAGCCAATTAAAGCCAACTGCCAGCACAACCTCCCATTGGAAATGAATCCAGAATGTTTCTTATGGCTGTGTCCACGCGCTTTCGCACCAGGAAAACTCTCAAGAGTTAATAATTTGACAGTGAATTCCACCGAATTTCCCACCTGTTTAATTGAACTTTTGAAAGTTCCTTTTGTTTACAGGTAAATACAGACTTTAACAAGGAAACGTTTTATCCACTTGGCCACGAAGACTTTGTAGACGCGCGTTCGATTTTGTGAGGTGGGTATACCGTACAGAGTTGTGTCACGTGATATCATGTGCAGACCACTTCTCAGTACCTTAATTTTATTGTATTGTGAGTTGCTTTAATACATTTATTGATATTCATATTTATGAAAGGATTGGAGGAGAAGAAGAAGTCTCCTGTTAGACTTGTTGCTACTTTGCTGCTTATAGCTTCTTTGGTATGCATCACATTCATGCCATCACAAGACCTAAAGTTTAGTATTGAGAAGGATACCATGGATGAAGGGTTGGAAGTCTTTGACTTAACTTTACCTATACTATATAAGAACGAAGTATACCACCAATCTGTTCTAAACCATTCATTTGCTAACTCCTGGGGTAAACCTGCAATCACCACATTCACACCACCAGATATTGAATTTAATAGAGTTGTATTGAATTTAGAATTTGATATTGAAGGTGTTCAATATGATAGATTAGCTCATATATTCATCAATGACGTCCCTGTTTGGAGAACATCAACTCCTGAACCTGGTAATCAGAAAGTTTTTAGTTTGGTATCTAAAGACATATCAAAATATCTACCTTTATTTGAAGGAACAGACCTTGAATTGGTTTTCCAATTAGACAATTTAATTACAACCAAACTAACAGGGGTTATCAACACTAATTTGACAATTTCTTATTTCTATGAAGATCACACAAATGATGAAGAGAATTCAATTGATTCAATCTTTAAAGTTACAAATAGACCGGCTCATAAAATTACCAAGTTGGTTGAACATAAACTAAATAGAACTCCTCTATTATATTACCCAGATTCAGATTTGGTCTTTAATTTACCTAAAGTGAATCAAAATACTACTAATTTAAAATTAAGTTTGTTCATTTCTGGTAATTCAGCCGAAGAATTTTGGTATACAAACATTTTAGATGAGTTTAAGGATTTATTTGTTTCAAAAGGCCATGAATTTTTAGGTCATGGCCCAGTTAGAGTTGTCAACATTTACATTGATGATATTTTAATAAATACCATTGCTCCTGAACCAATCATTTATTCCGGTGGTATTTCCCCTGCTTTATGGAAACCTATTATTGGTATTAACGCTTTTGATATTAAACCTTTGGAAATTGATCTTTCTGCATTTTTACCAAATCTATGGAATTCTGAGTCAAGATTGAGAATTGAAGTTTCTAATGGACAATATTCAGAAAGTTTAAAAATTGGTGAGAATTGGATTGCAAGTTGTAATTTATTGCATTGGGAATCTCCAAAAATCGAAAGTTCTTATGGTGAAATTATTGAATTTAAAAACTCCACTTTTTATAATGGATTTGGAGTTTCTTCAAACATTGATAATTTATACCAATCAGTAATTGCAAATAACTCTGCTGAATTATTGTCAAATATAACAATCAACTTCTTTAACGGTACAACTTTACCATTGAAGATCCATACAATTTCAAAATCAATTTTTTCAAATTTTCAAGAATATGCTTCATTTGGTGATTCTCAATTTTTATCAACTTTGATTTCTTCAACATTTGATTCTTTTGTTTATTTAAATGATGGAAGCGATTCCTATTTGAATAAGTTAAACTCTGCTAAAGTTTATCCTAAAGTGATTTCATTATCAACAAAACCAAACCATGGTCAAGAAATTGATTTCAACGTCAATATCACAACTATTTATGGCTCTAATGTCAAATTAAATGGTAAAGAAGTCTTTTGTTTGGAGAGTTATCATAATGGTTCATCTAATTACGTGTTAAGCCCAAATGGTAATCATGGATTTGGTTCAGCATATCAAAATTTCATTGCTGATTTGAAATTCCCATTTCCAAACTTAAAAATAGATGAAATCGCAGAAGCTGTTAATAATACAATTATTAGAAGAGATTCCGGTCTTTTAGATATTGAAGAAGTCAATATTGATAGATTATCTGCTGACAGATTTGGTATTCATTTAATCAATCATTTATTTGAATTGAATAATAACGAATTGATTAATGTCAGATTTATTAATGATTTTGTCGAAACTTTAATTAATTATGATCAAAACTTGAAACAAGAAGAATTTCATGAATCCAATAATTTCAAATTTAATATTGGAGAAAGAATTTTATTAGAATAAACATTTTTTGTATTAAGTTTTTCTGTATTTTTTATATGTCCGAAAATTCTTTACTTCTACTAAAATGAGCATTTTAGTTAAATCAATAAGAAATTTACCACTAAGATCATTTTATATACAGAAAAGATATAATTCATTGGATATCAATATCAAGAAACTATTGAATCTGGACCCAAAAGATTCTGAAAAAAATTATGAAAACCTCTTTAAAGGACTCAATTCACAACCTCAAAGGAACCCAAAAAAACCATTAATTAAGAAGAAACCTCAAAAGAAGCCGGTGAAGAAAATAGCAAAAGTGCTAGCAATAGATAAGTTGAATAAATATGACCCAGATACGTTCAAGTGGACAGATTCAACGGATTTAGAGAATCAATACATGACATATATAATTAAGAAAATTTTTAAAATAAACTCTAATTTGAATGTGATTTTATATGATGAAGTCAAAGGGATCCAGAATTTCACATTAAGAGAGTTCATAAAGACTTTGAAAAATGATGAATCGTTTGATATTTTAAACATTCAAGAGATAAATAATGAAAAATATCCATTTTTGAAGATTATTGATAAACCAACATGTTTGAAATCATTTAATGAGAAATTAGCTGAAGAGAAGTCTAAGCTGTATGGAAGAACTATTGAGAAGAAGAGGGATTTAGGTGTGAAATATTTAAAATTAAGTTGGGAAATCAGTGAACATGATTTACAAAATCAGAAATTAAACGAGATTAAAAACTTGTTGAAAATGGGACAGAAGACTATCTTGTTGATTGATACTAAAAACGAATTGAGTTCAAAGAACCTGACTTTTGAAATTGAAAAACCTAGAGAGAACTACATTGAACCAAAATTAAATGAGTTTGAAGCAATTAGAAGAAATAAAATATTGGAATTCTTGAAGAATTTGTTCACTCTATTAGAATCAGAGTTTGACATATCTGGATCGATAAATAAAAGAATCTTGATGAATGTCAAGCCTAAGAAGATTGAAGTTGTTAAATCTAAAGAAAAATCAAATGATAAGAAATTAGAAAGACAATTGAAACAAAAACAAAGAGAAGAAGAAAAGAAATTAAAATTGCAAGAAAAGAAAAGATTATATGAAGAACTTCTACAAAAAAACAATCTATAATCTCATTACATTTATCCTTCCCGTTAATTTTTTATCGTCATTAATTTCATTAAACCCAAAAAACTCTTCTGTAAATACCAAATTGTTATTAATTATTTTCAAAACTTGTCCAAAGCCTGTATATTCATCAATTTTATTCTCAATCAATAAATGGTCTTTCAATTCCATTTCAAGACCTCCATGAAATATCTCCTGAAACTGTAGAGCGAATATCGCACCGTGTTTAGCGTAAAAAGGAGAGGACATATAAAGTTTATTTGAATTAATCAAAAAATCAAAGCTGAACTGCGAATACTTAGAATCAATGGTGATGATTTTAACCAATTCTAGATCTTTATAGATGAATATTCCACCTTGTTCTTTATAATAGATTGAGTTTATTAATAAATAGTTTTTCCCTTCATATTTAAAACTCAAAATTTTTTCACCAAACAGTTTTGAATCTTTTGATTTCAACCTCTTAAAGTTATCTTGTGGTGTCATTATTTGTTCTTGATTGATCACTTTAATCAATTGATAGTTTTGGTATACGAACACTACTCCTAATCCTCTTGATCCTATGTAAATGTTGTCTTCATTAACTGAAATCGAAGAACCAAACTGTTCGTAATTCAATTTGCTTTTATATCTATGATCAATTGTAATGATACTTTTGACAACTCGATTGATTTCGATTCTTTTTATTCCTAATAATAAAAACTGCTGAATCTTAAAACCTGATAATATCCTAACTATACCACTCTGTGCATGGTTATTGAAATCATCAAATGGTGATCCTATCAAAATATCATCATAATCTCCACTATTCTTGGTTTCCAAAGTTGTGAATTCCTCTTTATGTTTCCCATTACCATATTGTTGGTCTGATCTAAAATCATAAATTGTTAATAACTTCTCATTTTGATAAAAAATATGTATCAACGACGAACCGGGTTCAGATACTAATAGGAATGACTTGCTGAATAATTTTATCTCTTTTAAAGAATGGCCAAATTTCGAATTGTATTGAAATTTAGAAGCTTTATATGAGGCGAATTCATTCAATTTTAAAATGTAAACTGAGCCATTTTCCTCAATTGAGGACACTGCAATGGATGGCTCGTTCAGAAATTGTCCAACTTCTAAAGAATGGCCAAATTGTGATAACGGTATGTATGGACTTATTGTCAATATATCATCAACCTGAAACTTCATCTCATGATTACTATTGCCATGATACTTTGGTTTTATTGCCCCACATAAATCCCAAGGGTCTTGATCTATTTCTCCATCAAACCATTGGTTGAGGTGATCAATACAGGATTCAATTGAACTTGTAATGTCTTGAAGACCACCAATGAAGTAAGATTCTAAGAAATGGTTTGAAATAGGAGATTTGTTGATGAATAAAGGAGCTGTATTAATTAATCTTAATTCAGAAATAAGCCCACTTTTTCCTAGGTTCATACATTGAATAATTTCGTTCTTTGAGACGTTTTTATAACCAATTTTTTTAAATATGTTGATCAAATGAATTAAATCTGGTAATTCCCATTGCATGTCATATAATTTTGAATTTGATTTGTATAAATGTAGAAAATCCCCAGCAGTGTCTAAATACTGGTGGCAGTTAGAATAACTTCCATCAAAGTCGATGTTTGCAACCATATCCATTAAACCTTGCTTGATTCTTAAAGAATGCCATGAGACGTCAGTTAATTGATGCGTAAAGATACCAAACAAGAAAGCTTTTAGCTCCAGGTCTTCATCTATTGAGTTATAATACTCGACTGAAGTCTTCAAGAAAGGAGGCCAATGAATATCCTCGCTCAAATCTTTCCATATTGAGCAAGAATAGAATAAATCAGGGAAAAACGAACCAGCCAGAATAAAAGGTAGGTAGAAGTCTGATTTAATGTCATTTGGTAACGAGTGATGGATCCTTGAGACGATTGTGTTATGAATAGCAACACCAGCACATTGAACTCCCACTGCCAAAAGCAAAATAAATAATTTCATGTCATCAAAAAAAAATATTTCATACACAAAATATATATATATAAATGAACCTTTCCACATTGACGTTGCTGCCGACATTGATCTCAGTGTGTTTGGCTACCTTTACAATTCATGAACATTTTTTAAACTACAGAAAACCTCAACAACAAAGGCTTATAGTAAGGATTTTATTGATCTTACCAATTTATTCAATTGTTTGTTATACATCATTAGCATATCCAAAAGTGTCGAGATTGTTAGAACCACTTAGGGAGATCTATGAGGCATTTGTGATCTATACGTTTTTTTCGTTACTAACAGACTATCTTGATGGAGAGAAGAATATAGTTGTGATGAGTTCAGGAAGGGCACCAGTATCACATCCATGGCCAATGAATTTAACTTTTAAAGCTATTGATATTTCAGATCCATTTGATTTATTGATGATTAAAAGAGGCATTCTTCAATATGTGTGGTTGAAGCCATTTATTTGTTTGTCATTAACTGTTTCAGAAGTAATGGATTGGGATTTAATGATGGTTTGGGCAAATGTTGGTTATAATATAAGTGTTTCCATATCTTTATATGAATTAGCAATGTTTTGGAAATGCTTATATAAAGATCTAGAGAAATTTAATCCTTGGGGGAAGTTTTTATGTGTAAAATTAATTATATTTGCAAGTTATTGGCAGGGTTTGATAATATCTATATTGAAATATTTTAAAGTATTGAATTCAGGAGAGACCATTCAAAATGTTTTAATGTCATTTGAACTAATTGGATTTGCAATAGGGCATTACTATTCATTTTCATATAAAGAATACATACCAAAAGTGATACCAGGAAGTGGTAGATTACCATATTATTTAGCAATTAAAGATCCTTTTGGGATAGTTGATTTAAAATATGATTTCAAGAAAGTTTTATTTGGATCAGGATATAATTATAAAGAATTCGATTCAGTGGAATCCATAATTGCGCATCCCAATTCAAATCAAAGAATGAATAAATTTAATAAAGGATTTAGAGTTAGTCAAGAAAGAGGGAAATACTGGATTGATCAGAACACACCTTTATTAAAAGCAGAATCTATAATGTCTAATTCATCAATGATTCCAAATTATTCGAATTCTATTAATGAAGATATAGAAGAAATTGACATATCTGATTACGTTTCAGATATAAAGATATTCGAAAAAGCCAAAAAGGAAAGACCTTTTGGAGATCTGAATTCCCCGGTTGTATTCGATAAGGAAGAACACAATCACACTTTTTCAATGGAGAGACGAAGACGTGAAGTTTGGTCGCAAGTTTGATCGCGAAAACTTTTTCTTCTTCAACTTAATATTATAGTTATATTATATTTATACTTATATTATATTTATACTTATATTAGTTATTCTTTATAGCTGATACTCACTATTTAGTTACTCTTTATTCCTTACAGTTATACTCATAAATGGAAGACGCTGAACTTAATGCCATCAGGGCAGCCCGTCTTCAAGAACTTCAAAAGAACGCAGGCAAGAGCTCCAACGACACACCAACAAATGCAGCATTGGACCAGATATTAGACCCAGAGGCGAGAGCCAGATTGAGCAGGGTCAATTTGGTGAGACCAGACAGGGCACAAGCCGTTGAGCAATACATTGTGAAGTTAGCCCAAAGTGGACAGATCAGAAGAAAATTGACAGAGAAGGACGTTGTTGAGATCTTGGATGGATTATCCAGAGATGAAAATAAAAGAAACGAAAACAAGATTGTATTCAGCAGAAAGAACGTAATTGACGATGATGACGATGACTTCTTTGATTAATAAGATCAATATATAATTAATACAAAAGTTGTAGCAAAGTTAAACAAACGAAACAAAAGACGAAACTAAAGATAAAATGAAACAAAGAAACAAATAAATGGAAACAAAACTACAAACAATAAATGAATAGATAAAGCAAATGAATTAATATAAACATTTCCCAATTCGGACTTCAATAGGACTTTAAAAACAAAAACAAACAAATAAAATCCTTCTCTTTTACGCTTTAATGTTCAAACCAAAGTACTTCTCCACGGTCAATCCGCTCTTAAAACAATCGAAATCAAAAGTTAAAAGAGCTTTAACTCCTTTTAACATCTTCACTTCTGAAATCTATAAGAAAAAATCAGATGAATTAAAAGCTTTACCATTTGGTGAAAGATCAGCAGTAATCTCTAGAGAATGGAAATTATTACCATCTGCAGAACTAGAAAGAATTGAAGCAGTTGCTGAAAAAGATCGTAAAAGATATTTGATTGAAAAAGAAGAAGAATTGAAAAATGGTCCTCCAAAGAGACCTTCAACGGCTTACACTTTGTTCTTTTCTTCAATCAGAGACGAAATTATTCAAGAAAATCCTTCTTTATCATTTGGTGAAATTGGTAAATTGGCTGGTGAAAAATGGAAAGCTCTTGCAGATTCTGATAAAGAAATCTTCAAACAAGAATACGCAAAGGCAAAAGCCACTTATGATGAGAAATTAGCTGCTTACAAGTCTAAATAAAGCTCTATGTATTCACTAATGCTATGAAACGTCTATCCAACGTAGATCCCAATTAAACACTTATCTAGCATTCTTTCATAATTAACCCAAGCATGATATTTTTGAAACAATAAAGTCCCATCTCTTCCTGCACATTTCATGATCTCTTGAACTCCTCCTGGATGGAAACTAATGTATCTAGTAATATTATAAACTTTGCCTCCAAGCACCGTCCAACAATCATCTTCTTTGTTATGCTGCTTCAATATCTCTTTGCTAACTCTTAATGGAAACGTCCGAGGATCAATGCCTCGAAGGTCCTCTGAACTGGAAATTCTTGCCCAGTCCAATGGAGAGTGTCCTGGCTGAAGCACCACCTTCATCCTGGGCGAGTTGTTGCTCATTCTATGCATCTTAATAAATACTTAATAAATAGTAATAGTGATGGTGACGGTAAACTCATCGCATCACGTGAATCGCGAATGTTTTAATCTCTGCAAATTTCAATCTCACCATTAATGCCAACTGCCTTTATCAACAGTCTTCTGGTTCGTTATTCAGATAGATCTCAGGGCCTTTCACATTGGCTCCTTAAATACTGGAAGTATCAATCTTTTGACTCTAAAATTCGCATGCTTTTAATTGCATCTTTATCAATTGTCACAGTTTACGTTATATCACCCACCATTACTTATTATTTCAAATCAAAACAAGAAAGGCAGAGAATGTTCAATTCGAAAAGAAAGGACAAGTTCACAACAGGTTTCATAAATACAAGAAACGACTGTTTTGCTAATTCTTCGATCCAGGCCTTTGCTTCTTTACCTCAATTAAACTCCTATTTAAACCAAATAATGCAACAGCATCATGATTTAACGCTAATGGATATCAAGGAATTACCATCCCTTCCCCTGCATTTTGCTTTGGCTACAGTTTTAGATCAATTACAAGAGCAAGTCTCTACTACTAAAAACATTTCAGTTTGGCCCTTTTTAAAAGTTATTGAAAATATCTTTAATTCTAAAATCTCAACAAGCCAAAACGATGCTCATGAATTAGTTTCTTTGATCTTAGAAACTTTAGAAAACGAAGTCATCAATCTAAGATCTTTCTTGAAAAAAAATTTAATCTTAAACTTTAAACTGGCAAACCTACCTTTCAATGGCCTCCAAGCTGATCAACTTACTTGCTTATCGTGTGGAAACTCATCAACTCCAAGCTTTCACTCATTCTCAGTTTTTTCTTTGCCGGTCCCACAATTAAACAATGCAAAATTAGTTGACATGTTGAAAAAAACTGAACAAGAAACAATCACTGGTTACAACTGCTTAACTTGTAAGATCAATGCAATAATGAAGATAAGATCAATAAAGGAAGAGAGATCAATTATTTCATCCGAAGAAGAATCAAAATTCTTTGATGACTTGTCAACCATGAAAAATCAAAACGTCCCAATCAATTACGATTTACCACCTGAGTTAGAACTCTTTGTGAAAAACTACCAGTTCGATGCATTCGTCATCAAGGATCTAACTTCAACAATCGTCAAGAAGACCTTAATCGTGCAGGCTCCAGATCTCTTAACCATCCATTTATCAAGATCAATGTTTACTGGACAATTCTTCACCAGAAACGGCTGTCGTGTTGAATTCAACGAAACATTAAACATCAAACTAGACGAGAAGCTATTAAAAGTTTACAACGAGAAGGCCAAAAAGGAGAATCATGAATTATTAACTCAAGATGAAAACATCACTTATAGGTTACGTTCAGTCATAAGACATCAAGGTACACATAATGCAGGTCATTATGAATGTTTCCGTCATAAACCAAACTTGGTCAAAGATTTAAACGATAAAGTATGGAATTTAGACCAGGCTATAAGTTTCCCAAACTCAAGATCAAACTCAAATGTGTCAATTGAAGCCCCATTGACTCCTCCAGCAACTGCAGAAAACCACGACTACGACACTGACGACTCCATATCCTCGTTTTCCAAGTTTCGTAACAAGTTCATCAGAAAAAATTCAGCTACTTCAATCAATTCAAACAAAATACTAACTCCTTCTTCAAACCAAATCAATTTATCTGTTGTCGATGAAAACACTGAGGATATCGAAAATTTGAACTTGAATGAAGACATTGCTGCTCCAAAATATAAAAAGATACTAACAGTCAAGAAATATCCATATTGGAGAATCTCAGATACTCAAATATCTGAGGTCAAAGCTGAGGATTTACTTAAAGAAGAAAGTGGAGTCTACATGCTGTACTATGAAAAGTTAGAATAATCACAATACAATAATCTTTTTTTTCATTTCGTACATTAAAAAATAAACTTATCGCTTTGTAGCCTCTCACAACCCAAATAAATAATTCTTTATTTCTTTCTCTTCATTAAAAAAACACTATTAAAAAATAAATATATAAAAAACACACTATTGGATGACAACAACCAAGTCACCAGCATCAACCATATCACCATTCACATGAACAACTTTCAACACTTTACCAGCCTTTGGAGAGTTCACAACCATTTCAGTCTTCATAGCTTCAACAACAATTAACCCTTGTCCCGCAGTGACTTCATCACCAACTTGAACTAATGGTTTCCAGAATCTACCACTATATTCAGAATAAACCAACTCAGCATCTTCTGGATAAGTTTCTTCTTCTTGGACTTTTGTACCAGATTTTTCCAATTCATCATTGGCAACTTGAATTAATTTGGCAAATTCAGCAGCTTTTTCACCATTCTTTTGATTTCCAAATAATTCAATGGATTCTTTATTTTTTTCAATCCATCTTAAGTATTCTTCATGGTCAAAAACTGATTCAACAACATCAACTTTGAAATGTCCATTATTGGCATCGTCAGTAAACTTATCTAACTCTTCTTCGCTAACAGGATAGAATTCAACTTGATCAAATGGTGTTAATAACCATGGGTGATCAACACTGTGTTCACCTAATTTCAGTTTATCCCAAATTGGAATAGTTCTACCAACTAATTGATAGCCACCTGGTGAGTCCATTGCATAAATACACATGTACATACCACCAATACCGACTGTACCATTTGGTGTATAAGTTCTTGATGGATTGTATTTGGTACCTAATAATCTTTGTCTTGGATCTAATGGAGTTGCACATGGAGCACCAAGGAAAACATCACCTAAACCTAGAACTAAATATCTTGCTTGATAAACCATATCTTGAACTTGTTCACGAGTTAAATCATTAACATCTGCAATGAAATCAACATTGTTTGGTAACCATGGTGCATTAGATCTAATTGTTTCCTGGTAACGTAAAACGGCATCCAATGTCTTCTTATCTTCAAATGCCATTGGTAATTTAAAAATTTTAGATTTAACTTTCCACTTGTTTTCAAATAAAATTTCTCTTTCATAAGCAATTAAAGTATTGACTAATTGCTCTTGAGTGGTTTGATAACCATCAAATTCAACTAAAACTGATCTAACACCTTGTGACATTTCAACAATACCAACTGTTTGATGAATGTCAACTAATTCAATCAATCTATTGATTCTATAAGACAAGTTCAAATCCATTTTCAATTCACCATATTCAACAAGGATATAACGATCACCGGCTTGACGATAAACAACTTTTGGATTAGATTTGGTCTGTTCAATGGTTTTCAAGATTGGGTTTTGTGGTTTTGATAAAGTTAATTCAGAGCCAATTGATAATTCTGGATAAGCACCTTCAAATTCTTCAATTGAAATATCTTGAGTTAATTTCAAATCTCTTGCAACTGAGTAAGAAATTGGAACAAATTTAATTAAATCACCTGGTTTGACTTGACCAATCTTCCACATTTCAGAATCTGCAACAACGGCTTGACAAACAAAACCACCTAAAGAAGGACCATCACAAGTTAAAATAACAGGTTCATCACCAGTAAAATTAATTGCACCTAAAGAATAAACGTAATCGTGTTGATTCGAAGGATGTAAACCACCTTCACCACCATCTAATCTTGCCCATTTAGGTTTTGGACCAATCAATCTGACACCGAATCTATTTGAATTGTAATGAACTTTCCATTGTTCAGAAAAGAATTCCTCGACAGATTCAGATTTGAAAAAATCCGGAGAACCGTGAGGACCACAAGTAACACCAACAGTCCATTCTTTGGATTCAAATTTAGGAATTAATTCTTTTGGTAAAGCTAGTGGTTCAGTTTCTGGAGCTGGTAAAGTATTTGATGGTAATTCAGGTTGACCTAAGAATAAGACATCACCTAGTTTTAAAACTCTACCATTGTAACCACCCATATTACCTAAAGCAAAAGTGGATCTTGAACCTAAATATTCAGAAACATCAATCCCACCTCTAATTGCTAAGTAAGATCTAACACCTTTGGTAATTTTTCCAATTTCTAATTTATCACCACTTTTAACTTTAATTGGTTCCCATTGATTAACTAAAGTATCATTTAGTTTGACCTCAACTTCACCACCAGTAACGGCAACAACTGAATCGACATGGAATAAAATAGAAGGACCATTAATAGTTAATTCTAAACCTGGAGAATTTTTAGAATTTCCAACAATTCTATTAGCTAATCTAAAAGAATAAGAATCCATTGGACCAGAAGGTGGAACACCAATTCTCCAATAACCAGTTCTACCAGGATAATCTTGAACCATGGTATAAGAACCAGCTTTCAAAATTTCAATGGCATTTGGAGTATAATCGTAAGAATCTAAAATTTTTGTGTGCATTTTAGCTTCTTTGAACATTGTTGAGGATGCAACGGATCTTAAATAATCAATGTTGGAAACAACACCATAAATCACTGTTTCATCTAAGGCTTTGTTTAATAATCTTAAAGCATCATCACGATCTTTACCATGGACGATAATTTTGGCTAAAGTTGGATCGTATTCAGCAGAAACTGTAGTACCCTTTTGGACCCAAGTATCAACTCTTGCCCATTCTGGGAAGACAACATCAGTTAATTGACCAGGAGATGGTCTGAAATCTTTAACAGGATTTTCAGCATATAATCTTGCCTCCATTGAAGCACCTTGAGGTTTGATGACTTGGTTTTTAAAATCAGGAGCTTGGTCAGCAGCAATCTTCAACATCCACTCAACCAAATCTAAACCTGTAACAGATTCGGTAATTGGGTGTTCAACTTGTAAACGAGCATTAACTTCTAAAAAGAAAAACTCATCTCTTTTTTCTTCATAAATGAATTCAACAGTACCAGCACATCTATAATTCATTGAGGCACCTAACTGCTCAGAAGCTTTTCTCATTGCAATTCTGGTTGATTCAGGTAAGTTTGGAGCAGGAGTTTCTTCAATAATCTTTTGATTACGACGTTGTAAAGAACAATCTCTTTCACCAACAGCAATTGCATTACCTTTACCATCACCAAACATTTGGATTTCAACATGTCTTGCATTTTCAACAAATCTTTCCAAGAAAACACCAGAGTCACCAAAATAAGCCTCACCTTGATGCTTAACAGTCTCGAAAACTTTTGGTAAATCATCTAATAAATCAACTTTTTGTAAACCAATACCACCACCACCAGCAGTTGATTTCAACATAACTTTAACAGAAGTTTCAGGATCATTTGATAAACCTAAAGATTTTGCAAAACTGATTGCTTCATCAACATCTTCAATTAAACCGGAACCTGGAACTAAAGGAACACCAGCTTTTTCAGCAATTTCTCTAGCAGAATGCTTTAAACCTAATTTTCTAATAGAATCACCTGTTGGGCCAACCCAGACCAAACCTTCTCTTTCAATTCTATCAGCAAAATCTGCATTTTCTGATAAGAAACCATAACCTGGAATGACAGCTTCAGCTTTTGATTCTTTTGCAGCAGCAACGACTTTTTCAACATTAATATAGGTTTCAGCTGCGCTTGAACCATGTAAAGGAATAGCAGTGTCAGCTAATAAGACATGATCAGAGTATTTATCGGGATCAGAATAAATTGCAATGGATCTAATACCTAATTTCTTTAAAGTTTTGATGGTTCTAACGGCGATTTCACCTCTATTAGCAACTAAAACTGAATTGAAGGGTTTTTTGGAACTAGTTTCTGAAGTTGTTTCTTTAATATGATTTCTCCAGCCACCGAAAGAAGTGATATCAACGGTACCTTTTTGAGAATAACCAAATTCTTCACAAATAAAGGATTTAACCCATTCACCATCTTCTAATTCAACGGAACCAATACCTAAAGGTTCAGGAACCATTGCAATGAATTGACCGAATTTATCAATTGGGACAGAATAAACTTCAACAATAATTTTGGAACCATTTTCAGAAACTCTTCTTAAACCAGGTTTAGCAACAGGGCCAACTTTAGGTAATGCGTATAATTTATAGTTTGAAGAAGTTTTAGTTTCTTTTAGTAAAGTGGCATTAACTTTTTCTAATTGCCAATGTAAAGCCATACCAGTTAAATGGGCACCAACCACAGCTAATTTGATTGAATTTTCTGGGGATATTGCAGGTAAATGAATTAAATCAGAATCAGAAGAAGCTTTTTTATCAGTGTGACCTAATCTTCTTTCAGTTGAATTAATTTGTAAAAATCTTGAACCCAATTCTAATAAAGCAGAATCTGTGAATTTATCACCGATTAAAGTAATACCAAAGGGTAAGCCATCAGGTCTGAATCCAGAAGGAACAGATAAAGCAGCCATATCAGCTAAATTGACAAAGTTAGTCCAAGTACCTTGGTGAGAGTTGACAAGGATTGGTTCATTTTCTAAGTCTTTTAAAGTCGGGTTCAAAGGAGCAGTTGGGACAGCTAAGACATCAATACCTTTCAGCAATTTCTTAACCCTTTGTAAGATTTGTTGTCTTTTGTATTCATATTTGAATGCATCAGCAGAATCGAATTGTTTGGCAGTATTGATGATTTTAAAAACAGTTGGATCTAAAGTTTCAACAGGAGGGTTTGTAGCGATGAAGTCTCTGGTTGCTTCATACCTTTCGGCGACCCATGCACCTTCATACAAACATTTAGCTAAATCTAAAAGATCAGTGAAATCAATTTTAATGATATTAGCACCAGTTTTCTTCAAGTTTTCAATGGCATTTTGGTATAAAATTGGGTTTTCAGATTCACCATACCAAGGTAAAGATTCAGGGATCGCGATTGTTGGGTTTTTACCAAATGAGATCAAAGGATTTGGAGGTAACTGTCTTGAGTATTCATACTGGTCAAAATCCGGACAAGTTAAAACTTCAGACGCAGTTTGAGCATCTTTTAAAGTTAAAGTGAAAGCACCAACGCAATCTAAAGATTTACAAGCAGGAACGACACCAAAACAAGAGAATAAACCTAACGAAGGTTTGACACCGATTAAATTGTTCAACATGGCAGGGACACGACCTGAGCCCGCAGTGTCAGTAGTTAAAGCCAATGGGACAATACCTCTTGAGACGACATTCGCAGAACCAGAACTTGAACCACCCGAAACGTGTTCATCACTGAAAGCAGAAGTAACTCTTCCATAAGGGGATCTGACACCAACTAAACCAGTAGCGAATTGGTCTAAATTAGTTTTACCAATGACGATAGCACCTTGATCTTTTAAAAGTTTTGCAACGGTTGAATCTTTTTGTGGAGAATATTTGAAAGAAGGGCAAGCAGCAGTTGTATCAAAACCTTTAACATCTATGTTATCCTTGATAGCGACCGGAACACCGAATAGCTTCAAGCTTGATTTATCAGATTTTGATTGTAAGATTGACCATTGATGGTTTAGTTCATCTTCAGTGCACAATGAGATCCAGGCAGGGTCTTGAGGTGAAGTCTTTTGAGATTTTAATAAATTTAATAGAAGGTTGTAAGAGTCTTCTGCAGAGGACTTTGAGTGGAAGTCTTTCCATTCATCTATAGACCAACCGATTGTTGACATTGAGAGGCTGTTAAAGAATTAATTGTTAAACAGGATTCAACTCTGTTTAAATAATGACATAAATGTTCTTATCATCAATTGTTATTGGTTGGATCAACATCGCGAATTTTCTTGATCGTGGACTTCGCCGGTTGTTGTTACTTGTGAAGAAAGTCGATTTGAATGATTAAAGTGGGGATCAACAGATTTGTTTGATTAACCAAGAGATAAGAACACCACCACTTTAATCTCCTCATTGAATCGACCCAAATACGGTGATATTCCCAATGGAGAAGTGGCCTTACCACTACAGATAGCGGCCCCTACCAACTGCCCGTCCCTTCGGCGTAAAAAACAAAGAGTTACATCACTAGTGCCCTTTAGGGTAAATTGCATATTGCATTAATATTCGTTAGGGTATAAGTATAATAGATCTTAGAGATTGTAAAGTGACTTAGATATGTACTATATAGAGACAACTACAACTTTATATATCTATCATGCGGTATATCAAATTAAATTAAATCATAAAAAGGGTAACAAGAAAGAGAATAACTCTGTTCACTGTTAATGCATTGGATCCGTTGGTCTCATAAATGGACACAACAGAGGAGGAATTTTGTGAATATTCGGAAGTTGAAGTGAAGGAGGTTGATGTTGATGTTGAAACAGTTTCAATGGTACGGGTAGTACGGGCTGCTGCAATTGTAACGGTAGTACCTTTCTCAAATTCTGAGGTGGAAGTTGAAGTAGAGGTAGAAGAAGTAGAAGTAGAAGTAGAAGTAGAAGTAGCAGTAGCAGTATCATCAATGGCTGTAACAGTAGTGTCTTTTCCTGTTTCAATGGCCGTTGAAGCTCCAACGGTAGAGGTGAATTGTGTAGTAACTCCATTAATAACAGTTTCATAAATGGTAACATCAGTTTCAGTAGTTTGGGCATTACCAGCGGTTTGAGTATTAGTACCAATGGTTTGAGCATTGGCACCAGTGGTTTGAGCACCGGTTTCGTTTGTAGTCTCAGTAACAGCACCAGTTTCAGCTGTTAAACCAGTGCCTTGAGTTTCAGTACCAGCAGTAGCAGTAGTTCTGCCAGTTAATGGACAATAAGTGGTATATTCAGTAACAATGCCATGGACTGTGGTAGTAACAACTGTGACACCTGTAGTGATTTCACTTTCTGAACACTTATCTTCGGAACATGAAGTAACGGTAACAACTGTAGTTGGAATAGAAGTGGATCTATCAGTTAATGGACAGTAAGTGGTGTATTCAGTAACAACGCCATGGACTGTGGTAGTAACAACTGTGACACCTGTAGTGAATTCACTTTCTGAACACTTATCTTCGGAACATGAAGTAACGGTAACAACTGTAGTTGGAATAGAAGTGGATCTATCAGTTAATGGACAGTAAGTGGTGTATTCAGTAACAACGCCATGGACTGTGGTAGTAACAACTGTGACACCTGTAGTGAATTCACTTTCTGAACACTTATCTTCTGAGCATGAAGTAACAGTAACGACTGTAGTTGGGATAGTAACACTAATATCTTTCTTAATACTTGAAGTAGTAGAGTCGGTACCGGCAGTTGTTGTAACATCAGTACCTGTAGTAGTACCTGTGATACCTGTACTAGTATTTGTGGTACTTGTAGTGTCAGTAGTACCATCAGTAACACCAGTTGAGGTTGTACTAGATAAAGTAACTGTTGTCTTTGGAGCTGGATCAATAGTAGTAGTCGAACCTTCAGTAGTACCAGTAGTTGAAGCAATTGAAGTTAATGAAGAAACGGTTGCACCAGTGGTTGATGTGGTGTTAGTAAATCTGAAAGTACTGAATGATCCAGGATTGTAAGAGCTGGAATCAGTATTAACGGTAGTTGAATCACTAGCACCAGTAGTAACAGAAGAATCAGTGGTTGAATCAGTATCGGTAGTAGTAAAAGAACCTGTAGTTGAATCAGTTTCGGTAGTAGCAGAAGAACCATTAGTTGAATCAGTATCGGTAGTAGCAGAAGAACGAGTAGTTGAACCTACAGCACCAGTTGAACTAGTACTAGTTGATAATGTAATAGTCGTTTTTGGAGCTGGGTCAATAGTAGTTGTTGAACCTTCGGTGGAAACTGAAGTTGTGGCATCAGTGGATGAAGTACCAACAGTAGTTTCAGATGAAGTAGTTTCAGTAGTTGAGTCGGATGAAGCATCAGAAGTTAAATTAGTAGAACCAGTACTGCCAGTAGTAGAACTAGAAAGTGTAGTAGTTGATAAGGTAACAGTGGTTCTTGGAGCTGGATCGATAGTAGTAGTTGAACCTTCAGTATTGGTTGAAGCGGTAGACTCGCTAGATGAATCAGATGAATCGGTCTCAGTAGAGAAGGCATCAGTTGAAGAAGTAGTAACATCTGACGAGATATCAGTAGATGAGTCCGTGGAAACTAAAGATGATAAAGTACTTGTGGTTTTTGGGGCTGGATCTAATGTTGTTGTTGATCCTTCGACTGATGAGGCAGCTGAAGTGGAAGAGGCTAAATCACTTGAAAGTGAACTTGAATCGGTTGAAACAGAGGAAACAATTGATGATTCAATGGAGGAAGCGGACGAATCAGTTGCTGCAGATGAAGCAGATGAAGTAACACTTGAGGCTGAATTGACGGAAGAAGTAGCACTTGAAGTAACATCTGATGAAGAAATAGTTGCAGTACTTGAAGAAACATCAGTGGAACCACTTGAACTAGCACCAATGTAAGTAGATGAAACATCACTGTAAGTAGACGAAAAATCACTGGATGCAGAATCACTTGATAAAGTAAGTGTAGTTTTTGGAGCTGGGTCTAAAGTTGTTGTGGATCCTTCGGCAGATGATTCAGAGGATGTGATTGAAATCGAATCAACTGATGAAGCTGAGCTTGAACCACTAGTAACAGCTGAAGAAAACAAGGATTCTGATGAAGCTGAAACAGGAGTAGAGACACTGGAAGCGTCAAATGAAATAGCACTTGAAGCTGAATCAATTGAAGATTCAGATGAAACAACGCTTGATGAAGCATCACTGGAAGATTCAGAAGAAACAACACTTGAAGATTCGGAAGAAGCTTCACTTGAAGATGAATCACTTGAAAAAACAGCACTTGATGAAGCATCACTGGAAGATTCAGAAGAAACAACACTTGATGAAACAGCACTTGAAG